>CM056953.1:4499390-4916527 GCA_029856935.1 Cyclocarya paliurus
GATTGTGCCACGTCAGGAGATTATTCCAAAAATGTCGAAAAGTTTTAGACGGCCTAACAGTACTTTTCATTTTCTTGTTAAATAAGTAATTTGATGAGTGATGCTAGTGTGCAGCTCAGTTTTAGTTTTGATAGCTGGCCATGTCCATCAGTATAAATTTATATTTTCGTTTTTTCATTTTCAAATTTTTAGACATTTTTGAATATTTTTAAAAATAAAAAAATACATTAATACACTAAAAGTTATTTCATTAACCATTGAATAAAAAAAGAAATTAAATATATCAACGGTAAAAAATAAGTGATAAAGCTGGAGGCATTCTAACATTTTCTTAATGTTATATATGTCACTATTTATTTCTCATATCTCATAATTATATATATATATATATATATTATAAAATATGAATGTGTTTTTATAAAATGTGGAGTGTGAGGTAGTGAATAAAAGAATTTTACTTCCTAATTTGATTAGCAAACTTTAAAAAAAAATTGGAAATATAATTATAATAGGGTTACTATCTTATTACTACTCATCTATTATTTTTTATTTTATTTTATTTAATAATTAAGAAAGTGAGTATAAATAAAATTATATATATTTTAATTTTTTTTAATAATTAAAGATGTTAAAAAAATAATAATAAAATTTAAAATGTACTTGGCTAGTAACCCTATAAATAACCTTTCATCAATCACCCCCAACAACTTTATCCAAATTCCAAAGCCCAAGTACAAATATCCGAAGGAGAAATAGAATATTTGCCAAGAGGAAGGATAAGGACGTGAGTGGGGTTGGATTGGATCTCGTGGTTGAATCCAACAGAACTGAGTCCACTTAAAACATCCATATTACATTTTCCGAAAAGAAAGAGGAAACCAACCAACAATCCCCTTCCACGTAGCATACTCTCCGGACCACGACCCCACTGCCTTAAAAAGTATCTGTAGTATACAGAATCCAGGGAGTTACAGAGGGGGAGAGAGAGAGTTGAGACGAAACTCAGACGATGCTGTGGTCGGGTCGAGTGTTGGCGGTCTCGTACCCGGTAAAGCCGCCTTTACCGTACAGTTTTCCTCATTGGAGCGCCAAAATTTGTGATGTAAAGCCTAAGCTCCACCCGAGATGGCGACCCAGGGCCGCCTACCCCGAACCCTCCTCCTCCTCCTCTTCATCTTCTTCTTCTTCATTTGCTGCCTCCATAGAATCCGATCCTAGCGACAAGAACGCCTCCGGGTACTCTCTCTCTCTCTGTTCTCTCTGCTTGAGATGATTTTGATTCAGTTTTGTTCGTTTGTGGTCTTTGATTCAGATTCTGTATAATAGAAGGCCCTGAAACAGTGCTAGACTTTGTCGAAATGGAATTGCAAGAGATTCAGGATAATATTCGTAGTCGTCGGAACAAGATTTTCTTGCATATGGAGGAGGTGAGTCAGGATCGGACAAGGATACTATTTATCTCTCTTCCACAGCTTTATGGTGTGACACTTTTTGAACTTTGAATATAAAAGACAATTATAAAAAAGAAACAATATACATTTATTTGTTGTCTGCTCCACCCTTGTGTTCCGATGGAAGAAGTATGACTATTGTTTCTTGCTATTTTTCTGCTATAATTTATCTTTGTAATTTTTAATATTGATTTGAATTTAACATCTGATGATTATTGGCTACTATCCTCTCTTTGTTTTTTTTTTTTTCAATATTTCCGCAATATTTCTAGGTATAATTCAGCTCCACTTGTCTATTTATAAATAACTAATAATTGTGCAACATCCTAGTTATTATGCTCAATGACGTTCAGATGATGAGTGAGAATAAATTGCCTCTTTTTAACTTCATTCATATCCGATGACATTTGCTTTTTATTGGCATCCTTACGAAATGCGTAGGTTCGCAGGCTGAGAATACAACAGAGGATTAAAAATGCAGAACTTGGAATTTTGAAGGAAGCCCAAGAGAATGAACTTCCTAATTTTCCATCATTCATTCCATTTTTGCCTCCTTTGGTAAGCTCCCCCCCCCCCCCCCCCCCCCCGCGCGGGGGAGAATAGTTTCTTATGGTGACTACATATTTTAATTACTTTAAATTTGCCTATTTTGTTTAAATTAACCAATTTTACCTGAATAAATGCTTTGTTAAGATGTTGATCACGCAGTAGATAATCAATATATTGCCTACAGAGTTCAGCAAACCTTAGGCTGTATTATGCCAGCTGTTTTTCTCTTATTGCCGGGATTATCATTTTTGGCGGCCTCCTAGCACCTACTGTAAGTTATATCTGCACTAAATGTGATGATCAACTCAATCAATGGTTCATTTCTATGGATTATCATTATATGCATATATCACAATTGGACATCATGGTTCTTTGGGAAATATGCTTAATTTTATTTCCCTTTTATATTTCCCCTGTCATGTCTTAGTTGGAGCTTAAGTTGGGAATAGGAGGCACATCATATGAAGATTTTATCCGAAGCGTGCATCTACCAATGCAGTTGAGGTACAACTTATACCTTGGTCTCCTATCAGTCAATTACAAGTTTTGATTGGTTTGAGTTTGATATGCAACTGCTTGTATATGTAAAACTTTTCCTTGAACATGTTCATGAACCATTCTATTTCTAATTAGGTGTTACTCTTGTATATGTGTTGTGTACTACTTAGGCTATGTCTTTTGCTTTTTCATTAAAATATTTGATTACATGTAAAAAAAAAAAAAAGTTCACAACCCCAAAACTAGTGCCTCATTGCCTTGTATATGTGGTCTAGAAACTCGATTCACCATCCTACAAATCAATTTCTTTCCTTTTGTAATCTGAGTCCCAAAATGTTTGTCCACCTCAGGAAAAAGGTATCATTTTCAAGTGAAGTAAAGCACAAGTTAGGAAAGCTATCAATATTATATGAATTGACTTTAAAGTGAATGGTAGTTTGGAATATCTCAAAATGAATAAATTTCAAGCAATATGCTAAGGGAGTATTATCTGCATGATTAATGTTAATGTAAGATGTCAACTGTCACCTTGTTCAGAAGTTAGTTCTTCCAGCCAGCTCCTTTTAGGCTTTCCTAGTGATGCACTTTTGTATCTTTCTGACCCATAAAAGGACAGACATTATGTCACTTCTTAAGTGCTAATTGGATGAAAAAAATTATGGATGTTATGATGTACTATTTCAAAAATCTATATTATGTAATTACATATTTTAGAATATTATTCCAATCTGAGAAATTTTTGGAGGTATGGAAACTGGAGTCAAGCATACTCCTGGTTTTCTGTGATCCTTTATGCATTTTGCTTGGATAAGGGAAAATTATTTGGAAAATGATTAACTTACAACTTTCTTAGAACTCTTTTACAACTCTATTAAATGAAGGGTAGTTTTGTACATTGCCAATAGTGATCTGGAGTTGAGATTCTAGCATTTGCCTCATTTTTTAGTAAGGCTCATGCATTCAGATACTTTACATGTGTTTAACGTCTAGTTTTACTTGTCAAAAAAATGAAGGGTAGTTTTGTTGTCATTAATAGAGAGTTTTCTGTTGGTTATCCTTCTAAACTTCTTTTGGCCTAGAATTCTTACAAAGCGGACTTTCAAATATGTTTAGGGAACCTGTTTTGTGTATGACACCATGTGGTCCACCATCTTCCAAATATTGTCTAGGTATATTAAAATTTAGATTCTCCAACCACTGTCTGAGAATTTGAACTCATCTTTTTTTCCCAAAGAATTGGTACATAGCAAGTGTTCATGAAGAAAATCAAAGATGAAAAAAATGGGGTGGGGTACAAGATGACTTATCACTGGATCCCTTTTTTCTTTTGATAGGTAACTCATCACTGAATTCCTAAGATGGTTGATCAAAGCTTTGAAACTCTAACAATAACGAGTTGATTTATTTCCTCCTATTATTGTATGTTCTTGTCCAAAACCTCAAACTTTGTAAAAGTACATTTAATTCTGGCAAGGTTGGGTTGAATTTGGAACTAAAACAGTTATAATTTACAGGGATCTGGAAACATAGTCATCAAGTCAAAATTAGCTGTGCATGTTATCTATATTTGCATGAATATTGTAAATGGTGGCAATACAATGCTGTTTGTAGTTTGTTTGTCAACTAGCTTTCTTGTCACATGCTGGCAGTCAGGTTGATCCAATTGTGGCATCATTCTCTGGAGGAGCAGTTGGGGTCATCTCAGCATTAATGGTAGTTGAAATAAACAATGTAAAACTGCAGGAGCATAAAAGATGCAAATATTGTCTTGGAACTGGTATCAATGTCTGAATCCTCTACCAAATGCTTATTACTACTTACTTTTTCACTATCATCTTCTATATATGCATGAGATGGTTGTACTAATTATATCCGAGTCAGAGGTGGAGGAGCCTCATATATTTGTGGGGGCAGTTTCCCCCATCAAATTTTTTTATTGACTTTGGGGACTTGTTCAAAATTTTAGAAAAAGTTAGCATATTT
This sequence comes from Cyclocarya paliurus, assembly GCA_029856935.1. NCBI lineage: Eukaryota > Viridiplantae > Streptophyta > Magnoliopsida > Fagales > Juglandaceae > Cyclocarya > Cyclocarya paliurus. The sequence goes on from CM056953.1 coordinate 4,503,872, forward strand.
ATCTCATGCCACCCACTTTAAGGTATCAAATTACGGTTGGTCATTTAAAGAAATGACAACATTATGATTAATTGAACCGTCCTCTCACGTTCTTTTTCATTTATTTCTCTATTATTAATCAAACCTTGTGAACAATTAAATTGTTTGGTGAAATCTTGTGTTTCAATTGACCTAATGGCTTAATGATTCAATTTTTTTTTAAACGTGAGTTGAGGTTATATACCCTGTCTGGAAATACACTTACATTTTTCTAATTGATTGATGGAGGATATCTTTCTTGCGCTCGCTGTTCAAGCACTGGAGCGCTAGTTCTCAATGAACCAGTGTCAACAGTCGGTGGAGATCGGCCTCTATCGCCACCGAAAACAGAAAGATGCTCAAATTGTTCAGGATCTGGAAAGGTTAGATATCAAACAACTTGATCTTAATATCTTTTGCTATATTGAATGTGAGATTTCATGATGTAGATTTTCTCACCAATAAGATTGAAAGGAAAAATGGATATAATTTCATTTTTTTGGAAATTGGCACTAGTAAGGATATGATGTTGGTCATGTATAATCAGATAGACCTTCTCAATAGATATATAGACTAGTTGGAGTTTTATGGTTTCCCCAATAACAAATGGAATCAAAGAAAAACACGTTCAGCCATCAGTCTGTTCATATAAACAGACTTAAACTCACTACTCACCATTTTGTTTTTTGTGTGAAGCTTTCCATTCATAGAATAGATGGATGTTTTGAACCACCACGTCCAGTTTTAGAACCCAGTTTTTAATTTGGCAGGTTATGTGTCCCACCTGCCTATGTACCGGAATGGCAATGGCAAGTGAACATGATCCTCGGATTGATCCTTTTGACTAGAGCCGCATCATCGAGTATGGACATCTTGCCCATAAATTGTCTTTTTACTCTCGAGAATTAACTAACATTCCTCTGTAAAGAGTATATATATAATAAGCAAGATTTATACCAGCCAAGCTTTTATCGGTAAGTATTATTCAGGTATCACTCTGTTTCGGCTCTGTTTGGTTGCTGAGAAAATTGCGGGGGAAGGAGGCCCGATGTTCTCAGGCATCTGCATCCAAGTTGGTGGATGTGCCCACGTGAGAGGTTTTCATGGCCTCCATTCGCCACTCCAAAAGACAGCAGTTCCCTTTAATTTTCCTCAGTTTTTATTTTATTTTTCTGAGTAATGAGTTTATTATTAACTAATTTGAGTACAAGAGTAACATATATCATTTCCTGAAACTTATTTTAGAAGTCCGCACCACATATGAAGTACACGTCCAGAGTCCATGCAGACAGACTTTCTGAACAGAATTGATGCACTTGTTTAAATTCAACTTTCAAACCAAAATACGTGCGTTTAGTAATAACGACTCAGCCTGAGAATTTTAAGTCGACATCCGTTGCCTTCATTTATAAAATATAACTCACAACAGTGATTTTAAATAAACTGTTGAGAGGTATATTTTCCACTCACCAACCTCAATTCCTTCTGAGTAACTTAAACTTATAGCCCTTGTATGGATTCAAGATTATATTTCTGAGAAGGTGAACCTTTTTCATCTGGCCGGTTCTCTTGCAAATTCGGTTTCTTCATGGCATCGAGAGTTTCCAAATAAGTGTATGAAGCATTACGATTTGATGAAAGGCCAGGACTGCTGATTCTGCTGGCAAGGAAGCGTCGAATCAAGCCCCTCAGGATTGGAGCCATGGTTTCTGGTTCATGCTCCAAATAGTACATAATACCTCCCATACAGAAGCAAAATAAAAACACCTGTCACATTTTGTTGTAAGTGTCAACTTTAGATATCTGGCATATTATCAAATAAAAGGTTTCGGTTAATGAAGTCTCCTCTCCAATAATAGTATGCTTTGATTATGCAGGAAATAAAAGACTTGTCAACATGCATAAGCCAACCAAAATGGTGTGCTGATCATGGAGAACTCCTGTCTGAAATGAAGCAAAAACACAACTGGTTTATAAAGTCCAAGATACCTCTGTTTTGTATGACCAGGGATATAACTAAATTTAAAACAAAGTACACTAACAGAAAGCAAGCGTCAAAAGACGGCCCCCAGAAACAACCTTGATTCAGATTAGAGTCGGCTGAGGCTGTTAAATATTTTACAGAAACCAGAATCCGAAATTTGTTTCCCAAAACAATGCAAAAAAGGCTTTCAAAAGAATCATAATAGTATGGTAACAGTGGCAATACCTCAGCATTCCTAAAATTTGGAAGCAGGTGGCGGTTCACTAAGATATACCACAATGAATCTCCAGCTCGCGGAAGAACATATAAAGCAAGTTCACTACGTCTAGCTTTTTTCTCCAGTAATACAGAAAGAGCAGCTACACCGCCTGCAACCCAATATACAAGCTTGTGGTCTTTTGATGCGGCTTTTCTATGCATACATATGACTCCCTTGCATCACCCAAGCATCACACGACTAAGAACATAATCATGGAAGATCTAGACCTCGTTTGTTTTCACAACTCCTTTTAACTCATCTCATTTAATCATTACAACTTTCTCAAATTTTCGCACAAAATAAAATAAACAATTTAACTTTTTCAAATCTCAAAACAAAAATAATATTAAAAATATATATTCTAACAATATTTTATTCAACTTGTAACCTTAATCTCAACTCATATCATCTGTAAAAACAAACGAGGCCTTAACCAATGATTTGGACAACAATGAGGAGTACAGGTACCTGAAAAATTCCAACAAAAGCTGACAAAAATGCTGTTGAGCGAACAGAACCCTTAACAGCAAGCCAGCAGGTACGAGCAGGAGCATCCATGAACTACAAAGGCATCATACAACTAAAATTAACAATATTTTCCAGACATGTTAACATGTCATCCATAGCTATCCCAAATAAAGAAAAATCTTTCCTGTGAATGCAGATTGAGATCAAAACAATGCTAATCTGTTCTGTTTCCATTCAGAACACCATGGCACATCTAAATCAACCACCACAAGATCCCTTCTTTCTTTCTTTTTTTGATAAGTAAAAGTTTTATTGATCCATGTAAATAGACAATGCCCAAGTACACATGAAGTATACAAGATAAAAGCCTAATTACAAACAACCCGCTACGAAAAGTCCACCACCACAAGATCCTACCATGAAAGACATCTACAAAAAGAATTCAACATGACGAGCAGGACAACCAAATGCATGAATACCATGCATGTTCACTAGCATGATTGCAGGAAAAAAAAAGATGCCAAATCTCATACATCAGACATATGGAATCACAGTAGAAATAAGGTATGGGGGTCACACCCAGACGCCATATCATCTAAATAAACTACATGCTAAGAAATTTCAGAACAGGGAGCCCTAATGTCTTGGAAATAAGCCAACTGGGATTGGAAATACAGGACTCCACTTTCTACAATTATAGTTTGAATAAAATCACTACTTGCTACATTCTTCATGCAGCAGCAGTGCGCAAAATCAATGGAGGTTCAATCATTACATAGGTGAGGGCAAATTGCTATATTTCAGTGGAGGTTCAGAATAAAACAAAATCAACCACAAGGGCCATCTTTATCCATGTAGCATAAAAGCATCTTTGTCACTAGCAGTACATAAAAGCATATTTATCACTACCAGTACAGCCCAGAGCAAATGGAAATGTCTTTTTAGATAAGTTAGTTATTGGAAAATAATGTCTATGAAGACAGTTATATGCAACGAGTGAATGGTAGTGTGGATGACTGAGGGGAAGACGGTGCTGTCAATTGAAGTACTGACAGTATGTGGTAAAATCAATGTAGGCGGAGATAACAGAAATGGTGCTGTCAATGAAAAAACATGCGGCTGGCACAGTAGAGCTACAGTAGTGGTAACAAAAAAACTTCCGTGAAGGTACCTTTTGTAGGTGCAAAACAACAAATGGTACAAAGGTCAAAGAGAAGTAAAGTGGAAATGTTTTCCTGAATGTAGCTGATGTGGCATTTGCATTGTGAGCTAAACACGAATTTGTGTCTGGGTGAATAACCGAGCAAGGAACAATGGAGGGAAACTCTTCCCACTTTCCATAGTTGGAATTCCTTCTGTCAGATAAGTATGTGGAGAGTGAGAACACATCCACAGGGTAACCTCTACAACTGTCCCTTACAGCCTTGTATACAGGCTGCGCAACTGGACCAGTCTTCTGGATGAAGTCTTGATATGATTTCGGCAAGCTCTCAGGACGCATTACAAAGGCATACATAACCTGAAATGAGTTTATCAATCTATAAGATATAAGGATCAAAAGATAAAGGTAAGCTCATTGAAATATAAAAATCCCTATCAAATTCTGATCAAGTGTTAAAATGTTAGTTAAATAAAACCACAAATTCAGTTTGTTTATGAAGTTGAATGAGCTTGCTAATGATCATCAATTTAAAAGTAAACAATACCATAAAACAAGTCAATTGAGATTGCCAATGAGCTGAGACAAGTCATACTGAGACTCAAACTTGTGTCACAAGTAATCAGTTGAATGAGTGGACCTTTACAACACTTCTACAACAATATTTTCCAAACACTTGGCAAAGCAATGGAGCTGCAGGCCACCACTCGTAAAAAATAAATAAATTACTAAACAATTTTTATTCGAAAAATGGCAGCACCATATGCACAGTAATTGTATATGAGATTTTCTATTCCACACTTGTTCACAAAGCCAAAGCAGACACGAACTTGCACACTGCCTCAATCCATATCCTTTCCGACCTAAGCATTGTCTGTGCTGCACCTTCAGCAAGTCTATGCAAATTCCTTCTTTCTGCACAGTGCGGTACTTTTTCATCGTAGAAAGAAAAACTTCACCAACTGTTTGATGCTCCCAACTTTAAATAAATACAACCAAGAACTAATTTCTTCTCTTCCTCAGCTTACCACTGATTTGTTTACAACTTAGGCTAAAATCATGGACAAGTCTTTTTAGTGAATCGGCGATCACTCTTCCATGAAAGCATGGCTGATTTCACAATATCATAGAGACAGGTTGGCCACACAGCATTTGTCTACATCCATTGTAAACTAATTCCATGGGCGACATCAATACCATCCTGCTTAGGTATAATACTGCTAAAGCAACAAAAATCACAATTATTTGGTAGGACTTGTTCATCAATCATAGTCTCTTCTGTACTTCTAGACAAAAGCTATTTCAACCGCAATTGTACATTGGGTTCAGGTAGGCCGTAGGCAGGCTCAACCAGCATGAAATTTCTTTTCTCTAGTTAATTACAGCTTTACGAGAATAAAAATAATAATTTTATGGTACCTGTGCACATGCCAAGGCAAAGAGCAAAGAATCTCCATGCCTCCAATGGCTTCCCCAAAAGTGAAACTTGTTCTTAGACTTTGCAGAATTATAAGCACACTGATAAGATGATAAAACCACCATTAGACTGGCATGCATGCACACAAGCACAAACAGAAGCACACATGTAGAAAGGGGATAAAACAAAAAGCAAAAAAAAACACACTACTAATGATCCTTCAGAGAGCAACGGAAAATTAATTATGCCATATGGCATTTATTGACGTACCTGGGCTAGCCTAGCAAGAAGATATAAAGCAAGTGTGCGCCTCCGGTTAGAATCCTCTAGGGCTAAAATAGACAGACCAGCAACTGAACCTGCTAAAATGCTGCTCTCATCGCCTTAAACAAAGTCGTGAATAAGAAATATGACTTTAATGCATTTTAAAGTTTAAAAAAAAAAAAAAATACTAATTGCGACTCGAGATGTAAATAAGTAAATAATAGTGTTCTATGTGCCAACGTACGCATTCAATGGCGTCTCTTTCTTTCTCAACTTTCTCAACACACATCTAAGGGCATGATAAGATCCAGTGAAGCCACCAAAAAATAAACCGATACGGCATGCTTCCTCTCTTACGATTAAATCCTTTTCTGAGACTAGTTGCTGCAAACAAAATAGGCATGTCACACATCGTCTTTGAGAACATTCTTGACAATTACCACCACAACCACATAGAAAATGCTTATGGATAGTACTTCTATCTTACAAAATCATGAATAAGAAGACAAGTTCTACAAAGTATTTCATTACGCAGTCTCCCCCTCGCCGCCCCCCCCCCCCCCCCAAAAAAAGTGCAAAAAATTAGCTAGATAAAATATTTTGTTTCAAAGAAACTAGAAGATTAACATCGTGATTTCAAATTAATAACATATTTTTCTATTTCAAAATCCCTAATTGAAACTAATTTCATTAGGAAACACTCAAGAGGCAATTTAATACACAACAATGACAACGAAATGACACAGTGAACGCTGATAACCACGAAAGTGTGAAAGCGGGATTCTGACCTTGAGATCGAGGAGTGAGGAGTAGGACTGGCGGCGGGCGAGCTTGAAAGCGCGGAGGAGGATACCGATACCGACGCGGACGCCGTAGGAGAGGAGGAAGCTCTGGCAGAGGTTTCCGATGGCGTTTGCCACGCACGAAGGCTCTTCGGCGGCGTGGTCGCAGGGAGGGCAATGCTGATGGTGCTGGTGACGGTGAGGGCCCCTCGCGGCCACGGCCCTGCGCTGGCGTCGCTGGAGCTCCTCGATCGCTTGGCGGAGGCGGTCTTCGGCCTCCCGGAGCCGGCTGTCGGCGTCGGCGTTGTCCTGTAAAGGCGATGACGGCGGAGACGCTGATGCCATTTTGGTCCGAGAGACGGACAGAGTGGGAAGGACAGCCTTTAATAATGACTTTTTGAGCGTTACAGTGAAACGGAGAGAAAAAAGAAGTTTTTTTTTTTTTTTTTGTTAATTCGCAACGGAAGTTGAGTGTGCGAGGGAGAGGCTTTTTCAATAACAAAGACTTTTTGAGCGTTCCAGTGAAACAGAGAGAAAAAGAAGCTTTTCTATTTAATTCGCAACGGACGTTAAGGTTACATCGCAAGTCAAGGAAGTATTACGTGGGTACGTTGGAAATATCATCGCTATCTGATAATGGATATACGCGCTATGCTACAAGAAACTTTGCAATTTAATTTATTATTTTTATCTTTTTATTTAAATTGATATATATATTTAAACATTAAAATAAAAAAATAAAATGATAAATTATATATTAATTAAATAGAAATGTACAGTATAATGCTTCTATATAGAATAAAAAATGACAAATTTGTAGTTTTTAGAGTATGCAACCCACATTCATTTTAAAAAAAAATGAATAAATATAGAACCATATAAAAATATATATTTTTAATAGTAAATTTTTTTTTTTCAAAATGAATGCGTTAGGCTTGCACACAATATGACTATATCTAATATTATTGTTTACATAATTATGTTTTACTCTCACAAAAGAAATCTCATTTTATAAAAATATTATTATTTTAAAAAAATAAAAAATCTACTAATCATCATTTTCTCAAGATCCCTTGATGTGATATTAAGGTCATACAAGAAATGTTTCATATCATATTATCTCATCATTATAATTTTTTTTAATTTTCATACAAAATATAATAAATAATTCAACTTTTTTAAGTTTCAAAACAATAATAATATTTTAATAATATTTTATTCAACTTTCATATCATCTTAACTCATTATCCAAATTGTACCTAAATGATAAATTAAGTGAAACATAATAAATAGTTTCCAATCATTTAACACTATATTATGAGATAATGAAGGGATTATGAATAGCATTACTCGAAATATAATTGTAAAGTATAATTATAAAATATGTTATATATTTTTATTTTAAAATATAATTATAAAATATTTTGTTAAAAGTATTCTGTCTGCATGGCTACTATATATCATAACTGTTATTTTCCCAACCATACGAATGATATTGTCATGTACAAATCACAAGTGTTTATTGAGGATGATGATTATTTTATTTTCTTTCTTATTAAATAGATTTTATAGTTTGTGAAAATGTAAGCAAAGCATGTGAACTCCACACTAAAAGCAAATAATTTCAAATAGAACAATTGAAAGATGGAATTTATGTCGAACATTAATGAAAATGGTAACAAGAATAATGATATGACTGAGTCTTCCAAACCAATGGCTAGCAAGGCAAGACAGATTTGCTGCTAAATCAAAACAAAGACATGTAATAAGAGGGAAAATTGGAAAATCAGAAGATCCAAACAAAGCTATTTATGCTTCCCAACCCCTTAAGAGGGTGGCACGTGCAACCCGGTTTACCCCCAGCGTGAAGGCACCCATCCGGAGACTGCAATCATGTGTCTTGCACATGTTCTTGACGTTTTGAAAAGCTCGAGTCATGTACCTCCTAAGCTCCTCATTTACCTTATCTTCATCCCACATAAAACCTTGAATATTCTGCAGAATTCAATCAAAATGTTATGAATCTATTTGCCCACATGACAACTACTTTGATATCTATATCAGAAATTTCACAAGGAAAACACATATGGCTCTGTTACCTGAACCCACTCAAAATAGCTGACAGTCACACCTCCGGCATTTGCGTATATGTCGGGGAGTATTATAACTCCTTTCTTTGATAGAATCTGCACTAAGATAATCTCATGAATCAGAATCTTTACATATAAGCCTGAAAAAAAAAAATATATTGAAACTTTACCTCATCTGCTTCAGGATCAGTAGGATGGTTTGCTGCCTCAATTATGAATTTGGCCTTCACATCTGCAGCATTTTCCCTTCATAGGATAAACAAAGAAATTTAGGCAAATGAGCTGGGATGCAGCCATTGAGAAAATTCAGCTAACAACTTTTCTTGCTTTACTTCTCCACTCACAAATGCAGCAAAAGCCACAACATCAGTCAGTCCAACCAGCAACAAGTTTTCAACCATAAAACATTCTCAATTATAAAAACATTTATTGATGGGGAATATGATATCTGATCAGCTATGAGGATCTATTAATCTTCTGTTTTTTATTCCCCCATAGAAAACAGTGATATAATTGCTTTATTAAATGACAAAAATACAGCATGGCACCACATGGCATATAAGAAATCTTGTCCCCAGAGTCAGATGTTGTGCTGATCTTAAAGTTTTTACAAATACATAAAGAACCCTTAATTCCACAAATCCGGTACTCATTGTTGGTTGAACCTCAGGCTTTAGTTTTTTTTTTTTTTTTCCATAAATAAATAATCCTCAGATTCTCAAACAGTTAAGAGGGGGAAAAGATTGTGAGAGGAGGGTTATTAAGTTATTAACAAACTACTAAGAAGGAGTACTGCAGATATTAAAAGGTGGGAAGAAATCATGGCAGAATGCTCAAACCTGTTCAGAACTCCACCCAAAGCACATGGGATAAGAACGTCACAATCATGTACAAGCAGCTCGTTAGGATCCATTGCCTCTCCGCCGTGGAAACCTTTCAAACTGCCAGTGCTTTCTTTATGACTAAGCAAATCCGTTATATCGATTCCATTTGGGTTCCTAACTGCACCAGTAATGTCACTCACTGCAATGATTCTACCACCTCTCTCGTGAATTAGCTTAGCTGCCCAAGAACCCACGTTTCCAAATCCCTTGGCAATTATTCAAAATGGTAAAGTTTAGAAGACACTAAAGTATTCTGACTACAAAGGCAATTTTGATTGTTAGGGGGAGGATTGATAATGAACAGACAATGTCAAAGCTACCTGAATAACAAATGTCAGGTCCCTAATCGACTTCCCATGCTCAGCAAGTAAAGCCTCTGTTGCATATACAACACCCCGCCCAGTAGCAGCATCCCTACCTAGTGATCCACCAAGATCCTAAAATTGGAAGTATGACCATATGAGACAGGGAGAATCTGAAAAAAACGTTATTATTTTTTCACTTTAAAGTACTCACTATGGGCTTCCCCGTCACAATAGCTGGTGAGTGACCATGAAATTTTGAGTACTCATCCAAAATCCATGCCATAGTCTGTCCAAACAGTTTTAAGACATGTAAGAGATAAGGAAAATGAATATTATAAAGCATTCAGCGGGGATCGTGAAACCTGAGCATTAGTGCCCATGTCTGGTGCAGGAACATCGGTATGAATTCCAATGAGATCATGAATTTTCTGGGTAAAGACACGAGTGAGACGCTCCAACTCACTATTACTCAAGTCCTTTGGGTTGCACCCAATCCCACCCTTGGCTCCTCCGTATGGAATGTTTGCTACAGCAGTCTTCCAAGTCATTAATTGAGCCAGTGCGTTCACTTCATCAGGGTCAACCTTTTCAAAACAAAATTATCATAAATCCAATGAAAAATTACTCAAATCTGTTCTAATCTTAGGCTCCAATTTTCATCAAGATAAATCATAAGCAAAACGGTTGCAGGTCAAAATACTGCCATGAAATTTCGGGAAAAAAAATGAAAGACAGATAGAATGTTTGCGCAGAGCACGTGTGAGATCTGGCATTTCATTTATCCTACTGGCGTTCATGTAAATCCAGAAGGGTTCACAGATTTATTTTGAGCACAAGTTCCATAGAGAACTAGGGAATATCCGGAAATAACTTCCAGAAGAATGGTTTATAAATAAATCTTCAGCCCTTTCTTTACAAATTCCAAAATAATTTCTAGTTTCAGAACCTATTCTAGATGAAATCTTTTATTGTCTATCTATTAGTTGCAGCATTATGTCATCTGTTCAAGAGAATGAAAATTAAAGAATGAAATTGAAAAGCAAACAAAGTACAGTTTTAACCGGTAACCATACTGTTTAATCTATTTTAAGGGATTTACTATGCATAAGGTACTATTCACTCTCACACTCAGCACTTATAATTTTTTCATAGGATGTGATAGTGTTTTTTTTAGAGTATAGAGGCATTTTTCATAAAATATTAGATGATAAATAGTAACCGATAAGAAGAATTTTTTGTCGAGATAATTTAGTTTTCCACGTGATCTGCCACAAGACGGGAAATGAACAGTGAGTGAAAACTCCCTATCCACTGCAGCACTATTCTATTTCAAAGGGCAACCAAGGTCCAAAGCAAATCCTTTTACCTTTACTAGATTTTGTTGTGCTTACTTTTTATTACTTTTTGTACCCCAAAAGAAAAATCCTTGTTTAAAGTGGCATAATTTTAAGGACTATAAATTAAATAGAAGAAAAATAAAAAGGTTTTCTGAAGACTGAAACGACAACGATCGCAATTTGCAGGGGAACAAACTAGATTATGTTTGGAAGATTCATCTTCAATAAAATTCTCATCTCATCTCATCTCATCATTACAACCTTTTCAAATTTCTATATAAAATATAATAAATAATTCAACTTTTTCAAATCCCAATACAACTTTTTCAAATTTCAATTTAACTTTTTCAAATCTCAAAACTAAAAAATAATATTTTAAACTTTAAAACAAAACACAAAATTCTCATCTTATCTTCCAAACATAATCTAAATTTTTGAAGAGAGACAAAATGACAAATTTCCAAGCTTCAACGGAAACCAAAAAAGTGATGCCACACATGACACACCTCAGGATGATATCTGATACCACCCTTCATGGGCCCACGCGCATTGTCATGTTGTACTCTGAACCCAACGTACGACACCAGAGTCCCGTCGTCCTTTGGGATCGTGCACTCCACCTAATCACACGAGAACAACACCACCACCGCCAAATAAACTTTTCTGGGAAAAAGAAAACACGTCGGGAAACGAACAAAATCCATGAACTGAAAACTCAGAATTTCCAAACCTTGATCTCCCTGAAAGGAATCAGCAAGCTCTTTTCAATCTTCGAGTCCAAACCAAGTAAACGCGCCGCATGGCGGAAATTGCGGTTTGTTGCGGCAAGAGCGTTCATGGTTGGACCGGATGGCTAGATTGTTTGAGAAAAAGGGAGAAAAATGACTTGAAAAGGAAGAAAGAAAGGAATCGCTGCGACTGAGAGTGATGGAAAGATATGAGAGAACAGGAACGAATAACGAGCTGTGGTGCAGTGGGGTTGGGGCTGGTGGCTTTATATAGCCATAGGATGGGGAGAGAGAGAGAGAGAGAGAGAGAGAGGAATAATAATCCATTGGCCATTGGCGTCCATTCGTTGAATGGTCGTGGACAGGGAAACGAAGAGAGGGTGCAATGAGATTTAAAAAAAAAAAATCATGGGCAGAGAGGCCAGAAGGGTTGGGTGACAGAGCGAGAGTGGATTGGAAATCTCGATCGACATGGCAACCTAAAAGACTGGATGGTCGAGGTCGAGTATGTCTCTGACTGGTTGTTCGATCGAATTGAATGTTCTTTGACATGCAACATGTGGGTTTTGCCTATGACTATTCGATGCTACCCGAATCATATTTTTGTGCGGTGTGAATTCGTGTAGACATTTAACATTTATTTCATTGAATCGGACTATTGGAAATATCTCTAAACATCGTAGCTTTAGCTATAGCATGCTCAAATACCTTCTTTTTACGTATGACAGTATTATTCTCTTCTCGTCATAAAACCTTCGCATTTATAAACTATATACACCCAAACGAGGAATGATGAATCTGCTTACACAACATTAGATAATGGTATAATTTACAGTACTTTTGGACCCAATTAATGTCATATTATCTATCAATACTTGAAATTATTATTATAAAAATATATATAGAAACTAATTAAAGTATTGATAGATAGTTCTTGTTCATAATATATATAGCCTATGGTATTAAGATATGTATTTCCATGCAATTCACGCCCCTATCCATATTTTAAATCATTAGAAATGACGGGGAGAAGTTGGAAGGAATAATGCTATTATTCCAATATGCTTTTCGTAAACTGATATACGGCTGACATTTAGGTTGATTTTGATTGTTGGAGTGACCTGAACTCATTTTAAATTAATGGAATTTAATATTTTTTTAAATTCTTATAAAAAAATTAAACTCATCTTAATTTATTTCATATATTTAAATATATATTTTAATTTATTTACATTTAAATACATTTAAATAAGATCTATAAATAACTATCATTTACATATGAATTCAAATCATATGACATCAACACAATATCTAAATACATCCTTAATCATCAATGTAAACTCCGAAGTAAAGCAATTTTTTTTCAAGGCGAATTCCTTGTTTCTTGGGAGAGGGGAACATGGTTCACAGTAGTAAGAGTGAAGGAAGGCCATCGATATTGGAAGGGGGCATTGATTCGAAGAGACAACACCCAAGCTGGCCTTGTCATTTCCACGTAACAAGGGAGATATCAACTGTACACAGGCTGTGAATGGCTTAGCTGACACGCCAATAAATCCAATCCACGTGGTAGGCCATCGCTTTTGATCAATAATCAATCAGCTCGTCTTGGCGCTTATGCGGCGCACCCTCGACAAGCTCACCACAAAATCCGGGGTCTAAGGTCTCAGCCCGTTAAGCCGCGTTTTGATGACGTGGCTGATGACGAGCTTGCTCGCTCAAATCTGACCAACAAAAATAAAATAAAAAAAGTGTGGTACTACCTCCACCGCTCTCAGCTATGGTTTAAAGTTTCCGTTAAATATAATTCATCTTCTTATTTTTGGTTTTTTTTATATATTTTCCAACACTTTTAAATATTTTTTACAAAAATAAAAAAAATCACAATATTATTAAAAAATACATTTGAAATTATCAAGTAAAAAAAAAATCACAATAATAGAATGAACGGTAAGAGTAGCATTTTTCAGAAATAAAAAATAAAAAAAAATAGGTGGCATGGTGGCGCCTTGACATGGCGCGTCTTGGTTCTTATCCCTAATCATCTCTTTTTATTTTGGTATTTTATCCCTAAGCATCTTATAATCATTAATCCCTAATCATATCTGACAAACTTTGTATCGGACAGACATTCACATAATTATCTCAATAATTAAATTAAATATTTGTTAATTTATATTTGGAAAGACAAGAAAAACATGTCACTACTCACTTTGAACAAATAAATTAATATCACTTGCCGATCCATATTTTCTTAATAGATTTTTATTCTTCTTTTAATTCAGTGTGTCAATTTATTACACGAGATGTATATAGTTTTTTTAATAATATCTTGTTAATCTATGTCTCGTGAACATGTGAGAAATACATATATATATTTTTCAATAAGATATTCACGTAACACGTGAAGACTTTGTAATCTAATAACATCCACGTTATTTTTGTGGTGCCACATCTCTCTCAATCTTGTTTGTTAGGGACTTCTGTGGCAAAGTAGGCATAGGCATCAGTCAGTCCCCATAACCTCTAGTTATAAAACGGATGCACAGTGTGTTGACCCGAGGTGTCAATCTTCTCCCATGCAAGTCTTTTAAATGTGTATGGGTTAGTGTTTAATCTGATATCTTATGGGGCAGCACCTGCAACGGTTCCTGCATGGTTGCTCCATATGCGTGTTGTTGCCTGCGTGAACTGCATTTGCCTAAGCTATTAAGATAAGATATGGGTCTCGTCCACGTTTATGGAGGAGACTCACAACCGAGCGGCAATGGTTGGGTGACGGAGTATCTCTATAGCAATGGGCGCTACAACGCTTAAGTAACCCATGCCATGTTCCTAGGAAAAGCTCGAACAACTTTGAAGAGCATACCGAAGTAAACTTGTATAATTAACTCTCTAAAGTCCACAATTAGAGTGTACATAACTCGATGCAAATGCTAGATTAATTTGAATTCTAAAACGTCTGAGCTCATCCAAACTGAATTGAAAATTACAAATTTAGCAGAGGAACTTATAGCGGCCTAGGTGTAATTATGACTACAGTAAACATCTGCATACTTGCCTCTTTTTATCCCCCGTTCAAAGCAGAGATAAATTCATAGTACGAGAAACGTAACACTACAAGCTTGAATTCCGGGGGTAAAAAATTACATCAACCATTTAACCATTAGTATGGCCTGTACCGCATGGGTCGTCTGAACCTTGGAACCCTGCTGCATACAAGGACAAAAGAAAATTCACAGTGAGTACTATGAAAAGGTTGTGTAAGTAAAAAGGAGCAAAAGTAGAACAAGGATCGGGGAAGGCTACCTTCCCGATGATACAAACATAAAGAATGATAGAAACAAATATATATATATATATATATGTGGTCACAATAAAAAAAATCATGTCGAGGCTGGCAAATTTATCATGAATAGGCAAATCTGTTGAAGTCAAAAACCGAGCTAGATTATACTAGCAACATACTAAATTGAGGAAAAGATTCTAGAATCTAAAGCCCAATCAAAACAAATTGAAAACCAAGGTACATACATATATAACAATTTGCCAAAAAGAGACTTGCATGATTATATTTCTATGTGCAAAATTGTTGCCATCTAATTCAAACCAATCCAAGTGTTAAGATTTTCCTTCAAAAAATGATGTAATTGCTGCATAAACCTCATCTCCTGATTAGCCAGAACTGTTATCCCAGCAAAACATCAAGAAAAAATTATTTTCACAAGTACGTTGATTGAAAACTCAGCTATCCCAAAGCTTAACTTTTTAAACCCTCTGAAATTATAGCGTGGGAACATATAATTCATCTGAAATATAATGAACAATACGTCCATTTAGTTTCAGAGAAAGTGTTTGGCCATTGGTGCCCAAAGTCCTTTCTTCTTTCTAGCATCCCAATTGAGTAAAAGCTCTAATGCTTACCCATAACCATATGGAGCATAGACAGGCATGAAGGGCCTTCGGGGTGGAAAACCTAAATATGGGTTAGGTCGCCTTCCTCTATATTGTTTCATTCCCGGAATGTTTGTTCGCTTAGCAGAGACCTATGAAAAGCAAAAACCCACCACTATAAGTAAATATGTAATTTCAGGGAGTAATTAAATACACATAAGACCCTTAAATACCTTCAATTGACGACCATGCAATTCTGATTCATTTAACAGGAGAGCATTCTGAACAGCATCAATTTCAACAAACTCAACATAAGCAAATCCTTTTGGTTGCCCAAACTTGTCCGTCAAAATCGTCACTCTGTTTACTGTTCCACAAGATTGAAAGTGCTGCTGGACTTCCTCCGGAGTACATGCATAGTCAACCTGAAATTAATAATAAAGGATTATCAGCCCTCTTAAGTTTCATAATTTTTCAGGAGCATCACATGCATGAAGAATCATAGAATTCAGAACTGAAACTATTCCTAAAATACATGTTGAAGTCCAACGCACTGCTTAACGAATTAAACATGGACCAGAGAAAGTACAAATGTACAAGGTAGTCCTGATGTTCGATTTCTTTCAAATATACCCATGCAAACCCAAAATTACAACAATAGAGAGGGACCAAACCACAACAGATAACTTGGGAAGATGAAAGGCATTGCTTACAGGAAAAGAGTATTCCATGAAAACAACATTTTTTTTTTTTGAGTAAAAATTTTATTCATTAAGATAGTAATAGGCAAAGCCCATGTACACAGGAAGTATACAAAGGAAACACCTAGTTACATTCTATAGTGAAAAAAACAATGACAAAAACTCATTGACATCCCCTCCATCGAGTACAATAGCAGAAAACCAACTACGTAACGAACTCGTAAAGAATTTCCATAATTCATCTACATTACGTTCCCAGTTATTAAAACACCTCTCATTCCTTTCCAACCAAATGCACCACATAATACACAAATGAATCATCTTCCATGCAGCTGCCACACGGGAGCAAGTATGAAGGCTGGTCCAGCTTGCTAGTAGTTCGACCACTGCTTTTGGCATAACCCAGATCAGTCCAGCTCTTCTAAGCACTCCAAGGGAACCAAATGTGTTGCTGATTAATCAATAACTTATAAAATGATCTAACTGTAAACTTGTTTGAAGCTGTATGTCTCCAGCACAATTGATCCCTGCCGTGTCTTCTCATATCCACTGTGTACAACAATCTGAAAAAATCAGTAACCTCCTCAATTTCCTATTCCTAAACAGATCTGGAAAAACTATCATCCCAAAGCATCTTTCCATTAGAATAGCTCATCATTTCTGAAATTGAAGCCTGCTGATTAACAGCCAATCTAAACACAACCGGGTAGGCTCTAAACAGTTTAATTTCACTGCACCAAACATCAGACCAGAATCTAACTTTTGAACCATCACCAACCACAAAGTTGACTTGTTTCAAGAGAAAATCCCATCCTTTTCTAATAAACTTCCATAAGCTCACTCCATAAGAACCCCTACACTCCTTGGTGCACCAACCCCCCATCACTTCCATATTTCCAAGCGATCACCCCCCTCCAGAATGCTTCCTCTTCTCCATGGAATCTCCATAACCACTTCCCCAACAACACCTTATTAAAACTACGCAAGCTGTGAACCCCTAATCCTCCATTCACAATCGGGCAACAAACTTTTTTCCAGCTCACTAAGGGAGTCTTAGACTCCTCTCCCAAACCACCCCACAAAAAAACTCTATACAACTTTTCAATCCGGTTAGCCACTCCGACTGGTAAAGGGAATAGAGAAAGGAAATAAGTTGGAATATTAGAAAGGGTGCTCTTTATAAGGGTGATTCTACCCCCTTCAGATAAATAAACTCTCTTCCACGCCGCCAACCTCTTCTCTATTTTCTCAACCATCCCATCCCAAATACGCTTAGCCTTGAAAGACACCCCCAACGGTAGTCCCAGGTATTTCATTGGTAGATTAGCAACTTTACACTCCAATAATTCAGCTAAGTTATGAATATTACGCATGACTCTCACCGGAACCATCTCCGATTTACTTAAGTTCACTTTTAGTCTGGAGATGGCTTGAAAACATAACAGGACAGCCCTTAATGTTTGAATCTGATCCCCACCAGCATTACAAAAAATAAGAGTATCATCAGCAAAAAGCAAGTGTGATATGGATATGAAACCATTAAAATTAGAACCCACAGAAAAACCTGAAATAAAAACTCCTCCTACCACTGCTTTCACCATACGGCTAAAAGCCTCCATGACAAGAACAAATAAAAAGTGGGATAATGGATCCCCCTGTCTCAAGCCTCTTGAACTCTTAAAATAACCACAAGTCTGCCCATTAACTAAAACAGAAAACCAAACAGTTGGGATACAATGTCTTATCCAGCCACACCACTTATCACCAAAACCACATCTTCCAAGCATACATAAAAGAAAATTCCAGTTTACATGATCGTACACATTTTCCATATGCAGCTTAGAGCATCCACATTGGTCTATGCATATGTATATGCAAAACCATATTTGCATAATATGACTCTAAAATCACATGCATTGACTTATGCATATGCATAAATTTAGCTAGCTATGAACAGTTGCTATCCAAATTTGGATAGTAACTGTTCACTCAATCAAACATATTTTAATTGTTATTTCTCTCCTTCCACTCTTTCTCTCTCAATCTTTTCCTCTTCTCCCTCCCTCAACAACACAACAAATTTTCACATACACATTCATTTTATTATTATAATATATTATATATTTTTTGTCATTTTATTATATTTTTAATATAATATATAAAAAAAATTATATTTTTTATTATTGCATTTGTATTATTAATGTCAAATGTATGTAGTGGATGTTAATTACAAAATATATATAAAAATTTTGATTTTAGAAAAAAATTAATAATAATAATAATTTATTATTTGATCTCAAATATACATAAGCTAATGTGGGAGTTTTGCTTGAATGGCAAAGTGGTTATGCAAAAGAGGTAATTTTGCATATGCATATGCATAGACCAATGCTAATGCTCTTATATAGAACTCCCGGAACACCTTCCTGCAACCGACTATCTAAACACTCATTTGCAATCAACACATAATCTAAAATTTGACGACCTCTTACAAAAGCATTTTGAGGTTTAGAAATTATCTTCTCCATCACTTTGTTCATTCGATTTGCTAACATCTTCGAAATAATCTTATAAACACCACTCACCAAACTAATAGGACAGAAATCCTTCAACTCCGATGCACCCACTCTATTTGGGATTAAGGCAATAAAAGTGGCATTCAACGACTTCTCAAATATTTGAAACTCATAAAATTCATGAAGTACCTTCATCACCTCCTCCCGCACAATCTCCTAACAATCTTGGAAAAATGCCACAGAGAACCCATCCGGACCCGGAGCTTTGTCTCTCCTCATCCCACAAACCACCCCATACACCTCAAGCTCTTCAAAAGGCCTCTCTAGCCAGTTTGCTAAGGAAGCATCCATAGCTTCAAAGTTCAAGCCATCAATTTTAGGTCTCCAAGTATCCATCTCACTTAGGAGAGAACTATAAAACTGCACAACATGCTCTTGAATCTCATCAGGTGTGGACAGCAGTTCGTTCTCAGTTTTTAACAATTCAATGGCATTGTTACGCCGGTGAGAATTAGCCATTTTATGGAAAAAGCTAGTGCACTTGTCCCCTCTTTAAGCCATAGGACTCTCGATTTTTGCCTACAAGATATTTCTTCCCTCAAAAGAACCCTCTCGATTTCTGCCCTCACGTTCTTTTTCCTAGTCGAAGTCACCTCGCTCTCCCCTTCAGCCTCCAAGGATTGGAGCTCATCCCAAAGGGATTTTTTCTGCCGCTTTACATTCCCAAATACTTCCTTATTCCATTCCTTCAGATCAGCTTTCAAAGCTTTGAGTTTACTTGCCAAGACAAAACTAGGGGTCCCCTAAAATTGATAAGAAAGCCATCAGCTTCTTACCTGATCAACGAACCCCTCCACTTTAAGCCACATATTCTCGACCTTAAAATTCCGTTTACCCTCATGAATACTCCCACAATCAAGTACAACGGGAAAGTGGTCAGAATGTACCCTTGACAATCTTTTTTGGCATAACTTCAGATAGTGAGCCTCCCATGAAGACGAGACCAAGAATCTGTCCAGTCTTGAGCCCCCTCTAGAATTAGACCACGTGTATTCACCCCCCCACCAGTGGCAAATCCAGCAGCTCCAAGTAAAAAATCAGCTGAGAGAAATCCTCCATGGCTGAAGTCATAGAAGATAAACCCTCCCTCTCACTTGGAAAATGGATTATATTAAAATCCCCAAAAATACACCAAGGCAGCTCCCACAAAGAATAAAATCCTGACACTTCATCCCACAGCAAGTATCTCTCCCGATCTATTGGGGCCATATACACTTGCCAAAGCCCATGACCACCCATCTTCCAAATTTCTTAAAACACAGGCCACCGAGAATGCACCAATACAATCTTCTACCATCTCTACAACCCTACTATCCCACATTACTAAAACTCCACCAGATCCACCCGAAGAAGCTAAGTAAGTCCAATCTACAAATGAACCTCTCCACAGACTACAAATTATGCTCCTGTCAATATATTCCAGTTTAGTTTCTTGGATGCAAACAACATCAATCTTCCAACTGTGATGAGAGATCTAATGCGAAGACATTTATTGACATCATTGATCCCTCTTACATTCCAAGACAGTATTTTAGACTTCATTAACAGAAGTAAAGTCCCTCCCTTTTACTCTGTCTCTCCCCGAAGTTCCCTCCTTATTGTCATAATTAATAGGGCATTGCAATCGCTTCAACTCTCTCTCCTTTCTAACAGCTGACTTCATGGCCGTGGAACGACCAGCTTCAATGGCTGCTAGGAGAGCCATGAATTGTTCTTCATAACTATCACAGGATAGTCCCACCCAATCTTGAATCTCCTCCACTTTTTTTAACACCCATTCTGAGATTTCTTTAGGTGCAATCTGAGGGGGAAGCATCTGTGAGGGTGACGGACTACCCATCTCCTCCTCATCGCTATCTGCTCCAACTACATCCATCTGTAGGTCAGAGGTCTACCTCCTCTTTCTCTTCCATGTCAAACAACTCATTCTCAGATTCTGCATGAAGATCTCCATGAAAACAATATTGCAATAAATCCAAGAACCATTAATTGAAAGAGTTGTCTTGAGTGAAATTGGTCAGGGGATTTTACCTATGAAAGAAAAAATAAATAGGCGGGGGTTTTGACTCTTTTGATGCACTTTTATCATCCACGGTACGAATTAAATTACCAGAAAACTAATCAATAATCCTTTCGAACTACATCCTCTCTTACCACTCAGATGAACTCCCACACACCTTCAAAGGAAAAAAGGTCTTTCATTAGAGCCAAACAGACTGCTGAGTTCCGAAACTCCTCCAACCCTCTCTCAACCGACCTATTCCACTCAATTCCCTTTTATCCCTTTTCCAGATTACAAAACAACATATCCAAAACAAGAGGTCCAACTTGAATATCTAGTCTGAATTTGCTTATTTTTAAAAAATATATATATATTTCTTAATCTTTGTCTCCATCAAATACCCACCGTTTTGTGTCTCAGAATTCTTATTTGTATTCCTATAAGTGCCATTACTAAACTAATCCAGTCTATTGATAAATATGCTTAATCAGTCAAGTAGTTTCTCAATCAACAATTCCTTCTTTCAACTTGGTACAACTCGGAAGAAAAAGAAAATCCAATCAATCATCATTCACATGGATAGTTCTGGTACAAAATACAGTCTACATAAAATTCCTATTTACTGATAAAAAAAAAAAAACAAAAGACGGTCTACATAAAAATCAAGCAAATAAAGAGAAGAACATGCAAAAACATATATAACATTTATAATTGTATATAAACACATTTAAAACAAAAGCAATTGATATGAGCAAGAAACGGATTGTTAGAACCTCACATTACCAACATAAATGGACCGAGCATCCACCTCCTCCTTTTCAGCCTGAGTTGCAGAAGCACCGGATGAATCTTCAAACATGTTCAAAAGGAACATATTAATTACTGAAAAAACTGAATGCAGCAACAGACAACAAGAAGAAATGTGCAGTAGAGCATACATGCTACATATTGTTCAAAATGACTTAATCTAGCTGCACTGACTGCATTAATTTTCATTCATTGATTGAATACATACATCTACTGCATTTGGAGGCTAGACTCTGTTTCTTTTCTTTTCTTTTTTCTTGCTGTTTTTTGTTTTGTGTACATCTTGTTTACTAGAGTTGCAACCATTTTTTGGGCTTATAAATGGATTACCTCATCCACAATTGTAGCAATAGAAGTTTATATAGTGCAATCTAGACAGAAAGCCTTCAATTATTAACAAAAATTTTGCTGTTAGATACCAAACCCATGACAAGAATGATTATTTCAGGTTCTTTCCCCTCATGATTCATAGGATCAAGCTTTAAATACAAACAAGAATGAAAAAATATAAACATTACAGTTCTATTTCACAAAAAGGCTAAATTATTTTTTCATATCAAGAAAGCATGTAAACAAAGCCAAAGTCACAACTTATGGAATGTCTGCGAGTGAGATGAAACTTTAATTTTCGATGTTTCAGTAGCATTTGTGCTCTTCCCTGTAACTATTTCTAATGGGCTACTCGAGTTGACAAGATTCTATAGAAGCTTACAATTTCAAATTTGCCCTTGACTAAGTATACATAAAGATATGTTGCTGGTGCCCTGAATTTGGTAAAACTGTCTACTTCTCTTTTTTAATGAGTAATAAATTCGATTGAAAAAGGGAACACCCAAGTATGCTGAGGGTTCACCAAAGGAAAAAAAGAAGAAGATTACTATACAAGTCCCGGAATTGTTTGTTGTCAAGCTTCAGCTCAAGCTTCTTCAGATGCCTTGGAGTTTGTTTGTTTGGGCGCCTAAGTCCGTATTTGGTGTTTCATTATTTATCTTGGGTTTAAATTAAGTATATCATTTATCCCAAAATAGAAATAGCAAACAATAATAAAAAACAAGTTGGAATTTCTTCCCCATGTGACAACCTATTTAACATTACTTCTCCATATTCATCATCTTATAGATGATGTTCTCCTATGCCTGCTCCTAAGAAACCACTAAAGTAAATTAAATAACTGGGTCATGCTCAACTCAGTTCATTTTACCCTTCCAATATACAGCTGAAATTTCAATTTCTTTAGTTTACCCAACCTTTACTTGACAACTAACCAGACCAAAAAGCACACCATAACATTTACAGAATTAACTATGGCTTTAAGAAATCATGTGTGTGTAAGAGAGAGAAACCTTGAACAGCGCCCATCTCCTTCTCAACCTTGGCCTGCATTTCACGAAGGGCGCCAGCTTCTTCTTCGATCTCCTTAAGCCTCTTCTTCATGTCCTCCAAGTCCTATCACCAAAGCAGATTCAATTTCATAAGACATCCACTGCGAGATACGGTGAGAGTGATTGATTTTGGGGAAAGGAAAGCAAACCTTGGAGTTGGGATCTTGAAGTTCGTCTTCTTCAGCCCTAGAAGACATCTCAACGTCAGCGTCCATCTCGCCCTCGTCGGGGATCTCTCCTCCATACACTTCGTGCTCTTGTTCATCGTGCTGCTGCTCCATCTCCCTATCTGTCTCTCTCTCTCTCTCTCCCCCCAACTAAGTACTACTGTGAGAGCTTCCAGCCCCAACCCTCTGTATTTCTTTGGTTCTGAGTTTTGGTATCGGGCGGCCGAGGGACAACTTGTGGATTTGGGAGCGCGAAGCTGAAACCGGTGATTTTGTAAATCATAAAGGGGTATTTTTGGTTTATTTTATTATCCGGTCGAATTATTAATAAAAATTATAATTAAAAATTGGTGTAAAGGTAAAATCTATCATTAATAGAAGGGTAGATAATGCAATTTTTTATACTGATTTATCATTTATAAATAGAAAATAAAAATATTTTCTTATTAGTCATTGAAAAAAATTATATTTACATTTTTAAATTATCAATTTCTCAAAAAAAAAAAATCTCAAAATTATTAAAACCGAGAATTTATATCATAAGCTATATATCTTTTTCCTTCATAATTTATATCTTAGATCACGGTCTTATTAGTCAAGATTATATCACGACTCTTATTTTTTATCAATCTTATCAGTTAGATATAGTATAAATAGTCAAAAAATAATAATTTGGAATACAAAATAACATTTTTGTAATTTTGGGTATAAATTGAGAATTTGTGATAATTTAGAGATATAATCATAAATATTTTTCTTATTATAATATTCTCCTATATAGGTTTTTTTTGGGGGGGAATGAATCAGCCATGTCATTCAAAAATTATAACAAAAAGAAATAAAAATGATATTCTCAAATCGGTATAGAGAGCACACATGTTAAAGTACTTACATGATATGATTTGACTTGAAAGATAAATTTTAAAATTTAAATCTTACAAATAAACTCTTACCATTTAATTGATATGAATTGTGTGTTTTAGACACAGATTTAAGAATAGAATAAGAGGATTGTTACTCATTATCCGCACATACCACATTTTATTTTATTTTTTACACTTTTATTTTATTTTATTATTATTAAACTTATTAAATTCTTCTATTAATCATCTACATATCATATATTTATTAAGAAATAAGATAAAATAAAAAATAAAAAATATATAATATATGATATGTGAAGATGATGTATAGATTTTTTTATAAAATAATTTCAAGAAGTGTGACATAAAAGGAAAAAAGATGCATATGGGCTGAAAAGCGCAAAGTCAATAGGAAAAAGTACTTTTGTGGAGCAGGAAAGCATGAACGTCATTATCTCGGTGGAGTACTCTACGTATCAATACGACCACTATTATAGTGAGAATTTTGGAATAAAGATTGTCTCTCATTGTTTGGTCATCAAATTCGACGATTCAATTTGCAAGAGAGATTATATACAACATTATATATATAGGTCCCATAATATTTAATATTAACCATATGAAACTTTTTGAACTATATAGACTTTATCTGAGCATTTATGTTAGGTCCATCTCTATATAGTAAACCATCAAGGTCGATCAAATAATATGGGAAATTGATTTTATTCCAAAGAAGAAAATGCTCTGCATACCAATTTGGTCAATGTTGCAATTAATGGGCTAAAAAGCTGAAATCCATTCCATGCCAATTCAAGTAGTATAAGATTATGGGTTTATTTGTAGAGAATCTCATTTCATTTTATCATTATAATTTTTTTAAATTTTTATATAAAATATAATAAATAATTTAATTTTTTTAAATTTTAAAACAATAATAATATTAAAAAATAATATTTTATTTAACTCATCTAAAACTATCTCATCTTATCTCATTATCAAAACAATCCCTACAGGGCAAGCAAATTGACACAATGCAAGTTGCCCACTGAAGTGCTGGCAATGGCATGGATGGGTTGAAGTAGCGTACGTTCTTCAGCTTTCCTTCCTTTATTGTATAGAATATATTCTAGCATGCAGGTCAGCTCTTTGATATTGCAGTTGACAGATGCAAGCTGAGAAGACAATAATTAAGGACCACGCAATTTGGTTAAAGAGATCGTACGTAAAAAGATTAAACGTGGTGGTCCAAACTTTGATGCTTTCACAGCATTTACATGATATCCTATAAATAGAGACCCAAAGACGTAGTTTTTTCTCATCATCCTTTCGGATAAGGAAATATATTTTTGAAAGAAGAGAGATCTGTCATGAGGATAAGAGTCTTTGTATGGTAGCCAAGGATGACTTGCCTGCTCCTCCAAGCGGCTTTCAAGATTAATTAGAGAACTTAGTAGTTTTGTGTGTTTGGATCCCTAGAAACTCTTTCTGTGATTCGTAGGCAGTCTCCTTGGCTAATCTTACAGTCTCTTCATTCTCATGCCAGGCCTTCTCTTCTTCGAACGTCTGCAACATCTGATCCCTCATCATGAACACGACTACATTTTTGCATGCATGATTCGTACGAGTCAAGATTTATGAACATTCGATATCTTCTTTCTCTTCTTGTTTTCTTTATATCAATACTGATGGAGCCATTGCAATTTTCTCTGCATGGCTGGCTCTTATCCTCATGAGCTTCACGAGTTCTCGATCCTGCTGCTTGTACTTTATTTTATATCGTTTTTCTTGCTCTATATATATGCACGGCTCCATCTTTAAACCGCTCAATAATTTCTGTGGGATTGAGATTGATCAAAAAAAGAAAACCCATTACTCTATTCGGCTATTCCTACCAATTATATGGTTTAAGTTTTGTCAATACACAGTATCTAACCACCTGTGTTCTGCAGTGAAACCATTTCAATGATCTGAAAGTAATAGCTTCAAGAGCTCCACAGTATAATGAACATGGAAAAGGTAGAGATCGTGATCCCATTCAGTGTTAAACTATAGGCCTATGTACACACCACTACAACGAAAAATGCATATCCTCCAATATGTTTCAGGATTCCAGGCTTGTTTACCAGAATCGTTAGCAAACGCAGAAGATTGTACATTTTGGCAGAAAAAAGTGTTAGGACGAGAGAGCGAAATGGAATCATCTGATCTTTACTTTTCCATGGTCAATATGTTTTATCGTAATTATCATTATTTTAGCTCAAGTTCATTAGTTTTCATCTAAAATTGTCAATATTGTTAACGCAATGATGGCACTTGAAAAGCACATATATTCTTTTTTTTCTGATCAACAAATTAATCAGAAATGTCTAAACTATAAAACAAAAGTTCAATATCGAAAGTTCTAAGAGAAAATCAGGAATGAAATGAGCATGCAGTCCGAGAAATCAAAATATACTGGATAACGCGCGTACTCCAATTGACCGGTTTGTGTTCATCATAGTTGACGGAACAGTACTGATTGATCTTCATAACTTGCCAATTCAATGAAGCAGAGAAGGAGTATTTGTGGATAAAGAACTGCTCAAACTCGAGTAAGCCTGAAGAGATCTGTATTGTATCCGGATAACAATAAATGATTAGGACTCAACTTCATATATTTCTCTCTTCCACTTGTATTTTTAGAATTTCGATAGGCTTGGAGAGAATTTTCTCCATTGAGTATCTCTAATGATCATGAATTGAATAGGCGAGTTTAGAAGTGATCTGCACAAAATAGTAATTATGCATACAATTTTTTTATAATATTGCTCTAAACGGAGGGCATTTATATAAAATCCTATATCTGTTTTACAACTTCTTTTACCAAAGTTTTCTCAATGTAATATTTGATATTTTTCATCTCGTGAATAAAATGAAAAAAAGGAAAAGAAAAGAGAGGCCCAGGAGATACCACAAACGCAAAGGATAAAGGCCAAATCCTATCCTCTTCTCCTTCGGAAGGACTCTTGAAGACCCTGTTGGTGTATATTGCTAAATCAACCCACAAATGTGGAGACTTCAAACAGATTGTGCTCTCCCACTCGATCGCCTCCTCGGCAACTCCACCACCCAGCACAACTTTCCGGCACTTAACAAGTATTTTCAGAGCTTGAACTTGGTTCATGTTACCGATTTGTTGCAGAGCATTGATGGTTTTAACTGTGGTGTCAGCAGGGAAGGATGAGATTCTTTGCTTTTAGGAGGTTTTTGGACCACCTAAACTCAGAACTTTACAGCCTGTTGTCTCTGAATACATTACCCCTAAGATATGGGTTCCTTCTTGTCATTCATATTCAATTATTGTACAAAACACCACAGTGATTTCTTTAAATCCTTTCATAGGACAACGGAAAAACTCAAACCGGGTACTGATAAGTGAGATGGAAGATAGACAAAAAATGTGCGGACGAAAATCTAGATCTATTCTAGCCATCGCACAAAAAGTTTGGTGAAGAACCATTGACTTAACTGAATTGTAACATACTGATATTGTCTATTATTAAACCGAAACATAGCCCGAAATGGACCTCTTCAGAATGTGCACATCTCTTCACATTGAGAGGATGGATTATTATGAAATACATAGTAAATCAAGACAATGTGCTTCCCATCTTGACTTCAGCAAGGGTAGCCACAATACAAGCAACAGAAAAGGGAAACAACGTAAAATCTACCTGGTGTGGAAACTTTCCTCTATATCACATTGAAATGAAAATAAGACAATTAACCAAAAGTATCCCTCTCCAGTGACTGTCACTGCAAAACGAAAGGAATTCATTCAACCTCCGAGTCATCAGCATCATTGTCCAAGTACATCTCAACAGTTTCGCCACCTGCCATTTTGTCATCTTCCTCTTTTTTCTTCCTTTGTTCTTCTCTCTCTCTTTCAGCAGCTCGGGCCTTTGCAATTTCAAGTCTAGAACTGACTGCTTCCCATGATACAAGCTTCTCAATGAAGATTGATATGTAATCAGGTCGACGGTTCTGTGAGAAGAAACAATAGAGCAGGTAGATGTCAGACTTTACACTCAGTTCTATGGGTTTATAAGTCTGAACAAAAGACCATTACTATTAGATGAAAGCAAATTGTATTTCGAGTTTTATTAATTGAGCCTCACCTGAAAGTCGAGGTAGTATGCATGCTGTTGAGAAAATCACATGCAGAAGTCAAGTCAGTTCTTGGCTAATAATAACTCGTTCGAAGAAGAAGCATACATGTAAACCCATCAAATTAGGACAAACGTGTAAAAATGTTAAATACCTCCCAAACATCAATGGTAAGAAGTGGCTGCAAGAAATCAACAGAAATCATCAGATGCAACAATGAACAATCAGAGTCTAATTAGTATCATAGGTGATATTGTGATTTCACAATACATGAACATGAAGGAGGTATATTTTAGTCCTTCAAATGCTTACAGAATAGTCCCAAACAAGTGGATTGACAGCATTGGGGCTCTTCACTATCACAAGCTTTTTGTCTTCATCTGATGGGCGGGGATTTACTGCATTTCCAACTTCTAGTCTATTCGCTTTATCTAGAAACAAAAAAGGGAAAAAACAAACCAAGAAATAGGATACGTTATTCCATATCATCCAAGAATACGAAAGCTCCACTCAAAGAAATTTGGAACACCAGCTAAGCATTTCCAGCTTAGGGAGGAAGAAACTACTTACATGCAAGCCAAGCCCAACCAGAACCAAACTGTGTAGCTGCAGCTGACTTGAACTCTTCAACAAATTTTTCAAAAGAACCAAAGTCCCTTTCAATCAGTTCTAGAAGATCCCCATCTGGCTTCCCCCCACCGCTGGGTTTCATGGATTCCCAAAAGAAGTCGTGGTTCCAAATCTGCAAATAGGCAAAACATGATCAGAAACTTCAGTGAAAAAAACCATCGAGAAAGAGAGAAAACATGAGTAGGTATGTAGTGTAGTCTCTCCAGTATCGTTAATATTGTCATGCAATTAAAAAAAAAAAAATGTCTAACCTCACAAGATAATAAACTCAAACAGTTTAAAATAACGACCAAAATTAACACCAATGCACAGCTTACCTGTCCTGCGTTATTGAAAGTTGGAAGAAGATCACCTTTATTGTATGAAACAATTATTATATCTTCCAATGACATGCCATCCAGCTCTGTTCCTACTATTTGCTTGTTTAGGTTCTCCACGTAACCCCTATGGTGCTTTCCCCAATGATACTCCAGGGTCTCCTGGCTCATATGTGGCTCCAAAGAATTCTGTCAAGTGTAGAATAATTACATAAGTAACAGTGACTCGAGATTGTTACGGAGTGTCAACATGTACACCATGAATAGTTCCACCAATTTCAGTTGTGGTTATAAGTTATCAATATTTCTTTATCCATAAAGGTTACTCATCATTGCTAATAAACAAAGAAATTTGATATAGACAGTTTTTTTTTTATCACTGATTTAGCAATGAAAAATGCAGTGCAAATGATGAATCAAGAGCAACCTATTGAAAGGCCAGGCTTGATAATGTAGAACAAATTGCTTTGATAATTTTTTTATTAAAGAGGACGTATCCCATAGAGTCCTCATTGCATTATAAATAAGCGCAAAATGTTATGGTAAAAGGGTTGCAAAGTAATACCAAACAAGAATCTTGGTGAGGCTTATAATCATGCAGAAGGTGAGCAAAGCTACATGCTAGTCCTACGTTAATCTAGTTCGTGACTTCTCAGGATTTGTATCTACTAGCATTACTCAACTAAAAAAACAAACTTAAAAACTTAAATCCCTACAACTTTAAAAAAGATGATCATCATGAAAAGTCCATGAAAGAAAAAAAAAATGATACAATTATTTAGCAGAAGTTGTGCAAAAAGGGACTCTTCAAATCTCACCAGTGAATATGGAGGAGGCTTCAGATCAAACTTTGCAGTAACTGTGAAACCGATTGTTCTTCTACAACGTCTCTGTAGATATGCCAATTTTATGCTCACAGGTAAACCATAGTTTTAACTGTAAAACTTTATGAATAATATAAGCAGCTCCTAGTATATACATACGTAAAGCAGAGTTCAGACCTCTTTCTTTGTCCATTGGAGGGGACGAGGTGAACCCAGAATTCCAGGAAGCCCTGTTAATAAAACACATGTTAGAGACAAACACAAATAGAGAGATATAGAATAGTCACAGTGTATCGTAAATGGGCGATAACCTTGAAGAGGCAGAACGGTGCAAGTTGGCGAGCTACTGGCAGAGAAAGCTACCGCTATCGCCATCTCAGAAGCTCAATGTTATTACTTTCTCTCTTTCGCTAGACAAAATAATTTTCGAATTCGGGGGAAAAAGGGATTGAAATGATAAAGCCAAGCGAAGTACAACAATAGTACCGCCATTTCTTGTACTGCTATTTAGTATTTGAATAAGGAAAAACTAGTATGCCTCTCAAATTGTACCTTTCAAGTTAATCGCTGGATTAATTTTTTTATTTAGTGATTAAGAAAGTGATTCTAAGAGTATTGAAATTTTTTTTAAAATATTTAAATATATTAAAAATATATGAAAAGAAAAATGAAGGAAAAAAAAATGAAATACAAAGAGCGGTCAATGAGAACGAGTTACTATTGGCGACAAAGTAGTCTGACTCTTTGAATAAAAAACTTTTCTTTCTCCTTATTTCATATATTACACATCACACTTTTTTTTATTTTTTTATTTTTTAAATTAATTAAATTCTTCAACTCATTATTCATACAATACATATTTAATAATAATAAATTATATATAATATATAATATGATGATGATGAACATAAATTTTTTATTAAAGAAATAAAGAGAAAGTACAGTTGTACTTCCCTTTCTTTGTTTTGTCGTTAGATTGGGTAAGACAAATTGAAATTTGGGTTTTGTCTAAAGACATCTTTTCTCCCAACTCTAATTTAAGTTATGTTTGGTAGGTAAGATAAGATGAAAATTTTTAAAAATTTTGTGAATAGTATTAAGATAAAAGTTTAAAATATTAATTTAAAATATTAAAATTTGAAAAAATTATATTGGGATTTGAAAAAGTTGAATTGTTTATTATATTTTATATGAAAATTTAAAAAAGTTGTAATGATGAAATAAGATAGAGATAGAGATGAGAAATCTCATCTTTATCCCAAACATATCCTAGATAGTCTTGCTACGTACAACCGGTGGTGGAAAACCACCGGGTAATCGGCTGAGTTGATATATTAAAAAAATCAAAACCAACGAACAGAGAGAAGTTGTTTGCCATTCTTCTGACTTTGCCCCTCACTAGTCAGCTTGCCAACCCACATGCCTTTCACTTAAAACCATTTTCCAAACATTCAAAATAAAACCAAAAGAATTCCAAAACAGATAAATTATTTATAACATCACCATAAACAAGCAAATATTTCATTTCAAAAGCACAAATCTCATTCTCTTCAGACCCCCTCATTGGTCAACTTCTCAACCTATATGCATTTCACTTTCTTGAAATCCATTTTCCAAACATCCATAACAAAACCAAAAGAATCTCAAAACAGAGAAATTATTTCTAACATCACCGTAAAAAATCAAATATTTCATTTCAAAAGCACAAATCTCGTTCGTTCGATCTAACAGAAGTACACAATATAATCCCTTCCTTACTTCTCTACTGAGACGCTTTCTTAATGCCATTGAGAGCACATCGGGAGGCCAATTCACGAAAAATGATACAATACTGAAAAAAAGCTTGTGAGATGCCTAGTCTGCAAGCAATTGGTGGTAACCAATGAGGGGCATATATAACCAGTGAATGGAGAAAGCCTTCCATTCTTCAGCCTTCTTCACCTCTGAATCTCCTTGCCACAAATCTTGAGAAAGCAGAAAAAAGGGAGGGCCAGAATGAGTGAAATCGAGAGGGAGAATGAGAGGATAGGAAAAAATTGATAGAGAGAGAGAGCGAGAGAAAGTGGGAACAAAATGTAGATAGATAGAGGGAGGATAAAATTTTTATTGCACCAGTTATACAGGGGTTCCCTTAGCCGATTGCAAATAGTATTTTTCTTTATTAAATTATCATTTTCAAGCATTTAAAGATGTCTATGTTTTTAAAGATTAATAAAATTAGCTCATCATAAACTCATTTTCCTATAATATTTTTTTAAAATTTCTCTGGGTCAGTCTATCATTTTGTTTAACTTATGATGGAAGTGCGTACTTCTCACAAGGTTAAAGGACACATGAATTTCTTCCAATCTGGCACAAAGAAAATATTTGTTTTTTGTTTTGACCCTTTAACCCAGAAATGAAATGCTTGAATTGTTCAAGTTACAGGGATTGATCGCCCAAGCCAAATCACAGATTCAGGAATCACATAATAAAAATTTTGAATGTGTAGTGTGGGTAGAACTCAATGTCAATGTTGAGGCGCTTAAAAGAATAGCGACTAGTTCTATTGTTAACGATGAAGGCTCTGTCCCCCAACTTTATAACCTTTATTGCAAGTAATATTCTAATCTCACACTGCGATAGTGCAAGAAGTTTTTGAAAAGCTCAATGAAGTTGAGATTTCACATATAGTTTGACACATTTCTTGTGCTCTTGTAACATAATGTGTACCCCAAATCTTAAAATCATCCCAACCATCAGGCTACTGATTCAAGGACAACTTGACTTTGTGTCATCAAAATTCTGGAGTTCATAAGTTCTACACAAGGCATTCAACAAGATTCTTCTTCTTCCAATAAATGCCAAACCTACTAATCACGGGCAAACCATATGGCAAATTGTTTTTGAGGCCTCTTTAGCAAAGCAACATAATGCTTCAGCTAGGCCCAGATTCTTTTTCTTGGGACAAGATCTGATGTTTTTATCTCATCTATTTTGGCAGCTACAATGAAGTCATTTATACTCAAGCCCCCTGCAATTCAAATAGAATTTTTTTTTTCAAGAGCCATGTAGAGGAATATGGAACTTAACCATTCCCATTGTCGATAAAACTAGGAAATGAAAGACTGTAGTATACGTATATGAGATACAAAAGAAGAATCTTTTCCAATTGGCTAAAGGAAAATTTTCAAGTTTAGAAGTTTACCAATGGAAGCTGTCCAAAGTTCAGCCCTAACTTGATTTGGTTGTTCCAAGTGGAGGTTTGGGTAATGCCCTGCAGCTTCTGCAACCTTATAAATCCTATTAATGAGTTCAACCCCACATTTAAAATCTCTCAATTTCCACAAGCATTGTAGTTTAAGACCACCTTCTTCATCCAATAGCCTCCAGCCAACCACCTACTGAAAAACTCATAAAAATCATATTTTTCATATAGGAAAAGTGTGTTTGTGTGTGTGTGAGGGAGCCATGCCCCTTCTCCCTAAAATTTTGAATAATCCCTTAATACGTATAGCTGCTATTTTCAAAAATAGATTCAAACATTTAGAACTTGTGGCTCCAATCAGAAATTAAATTTTTTACACGTACAAATCTATTTGGGAAGGTCTAAAATTACCAACTAAGTACTCTCACTCAAATACTAGAAGTGGTTGGCATCCAATCTTTTTGTCAATGTTAGCATAGTCATAATTTCAGCTTGGAGTCTTGGACCCCAAGCCTAAAGTCCTGGCACTGCTGGCGACTGCAGAAACTCTTTACATTACAAGGGGTGATAACAATTATGGTTGATGCTCAAAGCCTTTTCTAGTTTCCACAAGCATACAAAATAAAGATATAACGCACAAGTAGCAAAGGAAAAATTAAACGGCTTATTAGGAAAGGTGTGAATTTATCAAAATTTGAGCTTACTGATTACACAACACAACAAATCAAATTTATAAGTTGTTTTAAATGTGTAAAAAGAGTCTAAAAGCTACGTTTGGAATATAAACTCATCTCAACTCATTATTACAACTCTTTTAAATTTTAACATAAAATATAATAAACAATTCGATTTTTTTAAATTTTAAAATAATAATAATATTAAAAAATAATATTTCAACAATATTTTATCAATCTCATACACCCAAATTTGAACGTTATCCAAATGCAGCTTAAAGCAGCACATACACCCATAGACAAGATCCCCATACGAAAGCTAACAACTACAAAGAGCAATATCATTTGCGTTCAAGGCAAAGTAAAAGCATATGAATATTTGGGAACTGACTTTTTTCAAGAGCTTCTGAGCCTCATCAGTGGACATGGGGGGCTGGAAAGGAGAGAGGGGGGCGCACTGCTGCTGGGAAAGAGACAGAGCAGAGATGCTGGGGATGAGGATCTTGTGCTCGGTGTTGCCGTTGCCTAGCACCTTCTCTCCAAAACGACTCTCTACCTCTGCCGGGAAAGGGTCCCGGGCCCCAAAGTCACCAAGCATGTCACCGCCCCCAACGGCCCTGATTCTGCTATTTCTGAAAGAGAGAGTGAGGTTGGGTTTGGGGTTTAGGTAGGGGTGGTGAAGATAACGGGGGGAGAGAAGAGGAGAGGAGAGATGAGCGATGAGTGCCATGCGAGTTGGCGGGTGAGTCTTTGTTTTTGGATTCGGAGGTTCTGTGCAACCCTTACTGTCCGATCTTGATTTTATCCTCCGATTCTGATTGGCTCCTTACCCCAGCCTCTTAAGTTCTAACGTCGTGGGTTGGTGCCAAAAATAGAACCACTTGTTCACCTGGTGGTTGGAGTGAGTTGGCCGTGTCCTTGCCAGTCCCAGTGGGCAAGCGAACTTACTGCTTCAGTTATTATTACATTTACAAAAAATTTATATAAATTAAACTTATAAATTAATGTAATTTCCCAAAATCTATCAGATCAACTTTATAATAAAAGTAATTTTATAATATAATGTATCACATCAAGTCATATTAGTTTGTAAATTTATTTTTATATGCAATAATATTTTCTTTCAATTAAAATACTCATTTTTGAAACAGTTGTATCTAATAAAATTTTAACAATATGCATTTATCTTTCCAACTTAGGTTATAAAATGCGGATAAATATTATTTAAGTCAAAAGTTTGAAGTAGCATTTAGGACACAAGTAGGGGTGTAAATTTAAACCGAAAAATCGGTCCGAACCGGACCGGTTTTGAACCGGTCCGGTCCGGAATCGGTTCTTATAATTCATAAACCGGTTGGAACCGGTCCGGTTCCGATTTTAGAATTTTTTGAACCGAACTGGACCGAACCGGTTGATAAAAAAAATATTTTATATATAAATTTTATACAAAATTAAAATTATAAAAAATATTTTATATATATTAATATATAAGTTTTATATATAATGTATAATTATATGTGAAATTTTTATATATAATTATATATCATATATGAAATAATTTCATATTATAATTTATAAAATATAACATAAAATGTTAATTTTAAATATGAACATTTGTAATTTGTTTGATCATATACAATTAATATAATTATATATAAGATAATATTATTATAAAATAAAAGTTTAATATTAAAAATAAAAATGTAATTGATCATGTATTATATAGCTATACTAATATATAGTTTATCACTAATACTAATATATACTAATATATAGCTATACTAATAATCTAATATTAATACTATTATATAGTCTAATAATTTATATAGCTATACTAATATATAAGTTTATAACTTGTACTAATAGTCTGATATAGATTATAGTTATAGTTATATTAATAGTCTAATATAAATTAATAAAAATATAATAGATTTTTTAAAAACAGTTTTGTTTTAAACATATTTTTAATAAAAAAATGTCAAACTTACATTTTAAAAAAATCGAAAAATCGGACCGAACCGGACCGAAAACCGGTAAAATCGGAAGTACCGGTTTAGGAGGATAACCGGTACGTAATCGATTTTGAAAAATACAAAACTGGTTATACCGGTTCAGTCTAAAATTTTATCCAAAACCGGACCGAATCGGACCCATTACACCTCTAGGCACAAGGGTAGAAACTCAAAGAAGAGAACTGGCGATTCAGATTGAAGTATTGTGATCTTTGGAGGTGTTCTCACTTTTTTCCCCTTGTTAGTCAACTTTCTTATACAACTAAAATATTTTCGTATCCAACTTTCTTTCCTTGTTTCAGTGAGTACATTCTTATCCAATCCGATGAACAACTTCGATCTTCAATTAGATAACTGCAATCCAGAACTGAAATGATGGTCAGCTCCCCTTCAAAAAATCAATCCCCATTTGATTTTTCGACTCACTTCAAAACCAGGATCTGGAGCCCAAGCCCTCAAGGCTTATTTTATTCAACTAAGCCATGCATGACATCTTCCTGTGAAGAATTTAGGGAAAATCCGAACATGCTAACAGTGGCAAAAACCCTTAAGAATGCAATCAATCAGTACGAGATCGCAGAAATGGGGTTTTCCGGTTTTCATACATACTCAAGGGCCACATTGAATAAAGATTATGAGCGTTAGGATGGAAAGATTGCTTCGATGTCTATAGGGAAAAAGGCTTCGAATACACATTGAATATTTCATTCGCAGTCAGCTGAGGTTCCTGCTGCAAAAGACAAACCGGCAATTGTTAAAAAGATAGTGGTAATCTGAATCTGAATACTACAGCCCAAATTTATAAATACGTAAATAACTAATAACAAAAATGTGGTAGAAAAGGTTAAATCTCCAAATCTAAAGTTCAAATCTTCTTGGGTGCAAACAATCTCTAAGGGTCATCGGACTGAGGATCTTTCTCTTGAATTACTCGAGATGCATTTACGGGAAATTCCTTATCGAGGGTCTGTGCACCCTTAGAATTAGTTGGGATGTTGTTCTTGGACACCCGGTGCCAATAAAAAAAAAAAAAAAGTGTAGGTTTTATCTCGTTATTTACATCCTTGGGGTTTTCTGATGAATGTTACAGAAGAAAAGGAAACAGCCCGTCTTGTTGAAACTTGTAAGTTGATGTGGGCAGTTCTTGGCACATTGGAACAAGCATGATTGACATATTATTACAATTACATATCGGCAGACATACAAAGATCTAAACAGATAATTGCTTTTACTAAAAACTCATATGCTCGGATGAGCATTCATGCTTTCTAATATTTGCTTGTTGCTTACTTATCAAAAAAATATTTGCTTGTTGCTTTATGTGAAACTTCCCAAATGCATATAAGATTCCAGATATGAGCCCATTAGAATATAGAAGCTCCTTAGAAAGTGCATTGAAAGTCTTATGAGTCAGTTCATGAACGCCAGCAGCCTTACACTCAAAAATAAGATATGCGCTTTACCAGACATACCATGGACTTTCTTACGAGTTTTTAGTTTCAAAATGACCATTATATCATCCCAAAATAGAATGGGATGTGATTCAGAAACTGTCACGACTATTTAAAGTCTGCTAGAAAGCCATAAGAACTTTCCTTAAATCTGCTATGTCGACACCATATATCACTCTGTCCAAACAACCATTCCCCACACCTTAGAAGCATTTCTGAAGCAAGCCTCTAGCATCAGAAGCTGTGGCAAACAAGTTTTGGACTATATCCCAAAGAATTCATCTGCTTCTTTTATCCAGATTTTCTTGGACTAGAGAATTTGCGTGATGATTGCCAATAAAAAAAGACACTAAAACTGACAATGTTTGTTATTACGACACACCTGGAAAAATCAATGCAGTAGCCACGACAATCATACCTGTTTCAACCTGCCACCATTCCCTCCTGGCAAAAGCATGGTGAGAACAGATGACACTATACCACCAGCCCCTTGATTGTCATCTCTTTTATGGATGGTAGATCGCATAGCATTTAGCATAGCTCCATATGTAGTTCCATGTCCACGCTCAATGGCTTGGATGAAAGAATAAGTCATGGCACCACTTGATGTGATCCTAGATAGATCCTGTCCACAAAAGCATTAGTTTTGATTCTTCGCTCACTATTATCTTTTGATGGAATGGTGAAACAACTGCATAAAACTTTACCAAACTGTCTGCTGAGGTCTGACTATCATCACAGCTACTGAAGGATATGGCCTCCCCCCCATTTGTTCCTTTCCACATACCTGATATAGGGCGATGGTCCTCCCACATGTAGCTTCCATCCCTACATTCGTACTCAGAAACAAATACAAATAGAATGTGTAAACCAGAAGATACATTGAATGGTAGTAGCAAAAAATAGCTTGTCCTACAAAAGAGAAGTATAAACACTTGGACAGGCAATGGTTTTTGTGTATCTCACATAATTTTTCAACTTTTTATACTGCAAAATGGAAGTGATACATTTTGGTGACAATAATGTTAAAACAAGGACTAACCCATCCATCCTGCAGAGAAATGGTAAATCTAATACGGTACCGCTGTGGCAAGCATCAATAATTGCATGGAGTTTGACTCCAAGAGGAAGAGGTCGGACAATTGTTGCATTGATCTCATCATCAACAATCATTCCCTGAGTTTCATAATCTACGGGGCAGAGTGTTTCATCATATCCATCAATCTCATCTCCAGTGTAGTTCCTTTGCTGTGAACCATGACCAGAATAGTGAAAAACCAATGAGTCCCCTGCTTGACAACCTTGCACAAGCCAGCACATTGCCATTCTGATGTTGCTTTTGGTTGGATGCCTGCAGGGATCGTCTTCTTCTTCTGTAAACAAACTTTTGGTCAATTGAAAACGTAAAAATCAATCATAACTAGTGCATAAAAGTAAATAAAACTCATCAGCTGGATACGAAAGGTGCATAAATGAAAATTGGGCCACTAAGTTTGAAGCACAAAGGATCTGCTCGCACAAATGTGTTGAGGATCGCGTTAACAAATACGTTCCTCACAACTGACTTGTAATAACATCACAGTGACGGCATAAGAACCAAATCAAACATTAAATTCCTTATATAGCAGGAGAGAAGAAATTGAAGTACTTAGGAACTACAAAGCACTCATGCAGCGTGGCTTCCATTTTGACAGCAATGCCATAATTAGTCATATGTCAGGATAATTTATATATGCTGATTTCCCTTAATTGTGGGTCTTTGGTTTGCTAATCTAGCTTCCGTCATGATTTGGGTTCGAGGAAAGTTCTTCTCAAAGGCGATTCCCTGCAAGTGGCTTTACATCGGACAGATCCTAATCCGGGCAAGTTAATTTTGTCAACTAATATTGTGGATATGGAGGATGTTCCATTATGTATCCAGTCCGTTTTAATGGCTGAATTTCCGTTTGTTTGAATAATAAAGTTAACTGATCAGTCTCTCAAAAAGATAGGAGGAGAGAAAAATGTGACTGCTAATATTCTTGATGCAGCGTTCGCGATCCATTTGCACAGAGAATGATTTGGGCAGCTATAAATAATTAACAAATACCCCGAAACATACTCCAATCTCAAATCACAAATAGATATGAAGAGTATTAAATAACCATATAGTGATGAAGCAAAGTACTACGAGAGAAGTTACCAGTGAGCATGAGAATGGATGACTCGGGGAAGTTGAACCGCTTGACCAGCAAGTACTTCATGTACTTGGCATCGTTGATACAACCCTTGAGCTCGCGCCGGGAGTTTTTGTAGGAAATGCCGCAGATGACGGCCCGCTTGCGGCCATGGACGGAGGGAGGGGGACCGAGAGGCTCGTGGTTGTAAGGAGATGGAGCCATGGCGGGTGGGGCGTGAGGGTAATCATGGTTATGGTGGTCAGAGGAGGAGGAGGAGGAGGAGGAGGAGGAGGAAGAGGAAGATGATGATGGCGGTGGGAGGCAGAGGGCTGGGTCGGCTATGTCTATGGGGTTGATGGCATGGCAGATTGGGCAGCGAATGGACTGGGCCCCTGAAGGAAGCTGTAGCGAGGTGTGACAGTTTGAGCAGTTAACTGCCATTAACAAAGTGATTATGACGATGAAAAGCTGAAGGAATTGAGAGAGAAAGAGAAACGGAGAGATCAATTATGATCAAAAGCTTTATTAGGAAATAACAGATCAGATAGGAGGGGGTAGGCTGCTGCTTCTCAATGAAAAGTCAACATGATTTTCGTTTCTCATGAAGAGAGATGCGGGAAAGAGACGATATTTGTAAAGGAAACGTAAAAAAAGGGGCAGGTTGTGAGGTATGTTTGCTGTCTCCGAATTTTCGAAGGAAATCTATTGCCTATTGGAAACTGACTGGACATACAGTACCGGTCTCGGGAGTCTAGTCTAGAGACAACGTACTGACAGACTTTCCTGTTCAAAATGTTTGTCCAGCCATCATCAGGAAAAATGAATTGAAAAAATAGTGATGTTAGAAGAATTTTCAACAATTTTACTCTCTCTTTTTTTTCTCATTATTTTTTCACCAAGTGGCAAGATCTGTTTAAATATTTCATATAAAATAAGACAGTAATTTATTTGATTGGAATGATAAAATTCTTGTGGTAAGAAACTTTCACAATAATAATGTTTTTTTATATCAATAAATAAATTTGTATATAGATTTTTTTATTTAATTATTTCGTTAAAATTATTCTATTCTCAAGTTAATCACGTGTAAAAAATACCGTCCACATTACTTCAATAATAAAATTTAATTTGTAAAATATAAATTTTAAAATTTTTCTTTTGAATTAAATTATTATACGTGTCGTGCAAGTATTGTTTTTTCATATAAAAATGATGAAATGTTTGAAGAAAGCCGTTAACTTTAATGATAGGAGCTTATCCGTTTAGAAAATGTGATTGAGTCATCCATTTGCAAAGTCAAAAGTGGTCTGTTTCTAGCTCTACCCAATTTCAGAGAAACAAATTAGAACTATCTATCCGACGTGAGATGACACAATTTTTAGTTTTTCATTTTTTTACAATCTTTTTCTGGTAAAAATTGTCAAATCCAGACAGATTGGGTAGACATCGTCCGACAAATATCCTGTTAAGCACAAATAAAAAAGTGTATCCGAGACATGAACAAGAACCACTTTTTTTAGAGTTTATCTGCTGACTTTGGTACATGGAGTAGGACTGTAGGAGATATAAGCATATAAAATGGTTAAAAAAGAATTACTAAAATATACTCTAGTAAGTTTCTTCTGCAATATTTAATGTTTGGCGAATGTTATAATAATCATCTTGATCCTGAGGAAGAGGCTCTGATATTCCTAGTTAAAAGAATGGTCTATAAATTGACATTATCCAAAAAATCCTGTAAGCACTCTCAAATTACAACAGGAACAATTAACATCAACAAAGAAATATATACAAAAGACTACATACAGATCAAATGAGCAGTAATATCTTTGATTATCTTCCCAGAAGAACACATCAACACGGTGTATATCAAACCCAATTCCGACCCCTTCTTCATTATTTTCTTATATATCAAACATCTACGCAACGTTTAGGTGGTTGCGGTTTGCTACATGGTCGGGTTGTGACATCCTTATTTACTTCGAAGTCTATGTTTGAGTGCACCATTTGTGTATCCCAGTCATTTCTCCTCAAACTCCACGTCTATAATCTCAGGGTCAGACTTGGAAGTAGTGGTGCCTCTCCCATCTCTTGAAAACAAGTCGTCCCCTTTCGGCTGCCATACGACGTTTCCACAGCTTGTACAACGAATCATTTGGTTCTTGTAACCAGCAAATTGCCTCTTACATGCTGGACAAGTACCCTGTCCATTATTAGTGCAAAATTATGCATAAGCCAACCAGAACTTACAACAATAAACAAGTATACGTGGACAGGTGGTGATAATAAATTTATGAGCATGGCACAT
The DNA here is from genome assembly GCA_029856935.1 of Cyclocarya paliurus. NCBI lineage: Eukaryota > Viridiplantae > Streptophyta > Magnoliopsida > Fagales > Juglandaceae > Cyclocarya > Cyclocarya paliurus. The sequence goes on from CM056953.1 coordinate 4,545,667, forward strand.
CAAGAAACCAACCAAACAGTACACGCAGTATAGAAATTAATATCGTCATTGTCTTGTATTGATAACAACTCTAATGCCAACGAAACAGGATTATCTTTGACGGCATCTGACACAAGCACATGCTACACATGGAAATTTAGTTCAAATGCAGTCATTGAACCAAGTTAGAGGACATAATTAAGTGGGATGAAATATTTTTCTTCTGAGTGGGAAGCTATACAAAAATTACAAACCAAAGATATTAGGAATATATCCACCTAAAGGATAAGGCACAGAATCAGCAGAAATTATTTCCACCATTTATCATTTTTCAAAACTAAATGAATTGTTTGATAAAAAAGAGCTACATATACTTGTATGTATATGTAAGTCAATTTTATTAAAAGGAAAAAGGGGTGCAATCCAAGTACACAGGATGTATACAAGAGATATGACTAGAAAGAATAAGGAAAACCAAAATACAAAAATGCGGGCCTCCCTTTTAATTTAGGGAGTGCAAAAGCTATACAAATAAAACACCAGTCTCTGTAGAATGCTAACAGTAACTGGTAGGTTCATACAAGCAATAATGATCACTTGGTCATCTCATCGGTCCGACTTCATTCCTAAAATTCATCTGAGATTATGAAGTACAAAGAGAAACCGAATAATGGTATGCAGTGCAATTAGCCCAAGCGTAACGTGAAACATAATAAAATTATACATGCAAATATGCGCACACATTGCTGGTAAAAGCAGGAAAATAAAGGACCAGTCATACCTTTATAACGAGGTTATTGGCAATAGTCCCAATGAGAAGAGGACCAGCAAATGGCAGTATCCATGTTGTAAATATCAAGAACCGAAAAAGCCATCCCGATAATGCAAACCAGAGGAACAAAATAGTCTATAAAAAGAAAATAAGAAAGTTGAAAACTAAGTTGAGCAAGCCAATATAAAGTTTGCACAGTCAGCGTCCAGAATGCATACAAAGAGAAAACATGAATAGATATTCAAGTACCATTTTTCCTAAACAAAATTCTTATAATGAATTGCCCAAGTGTTCAAAGTGTGAAATAGTATCACTCCGGGATAAAATTAACAACCCTTCAACTTTTTGAGTACACTTAACAAAATTAGCTTTACTTATAAAATAAAAAAATAAAAAAACTTAGCAAAATTAGCTTAAATGAAGGTTAAGCAAGTGTCAAGCCAACTTTTTATTTGAGTTCATACAGCAAATTCACTCCAGTCAGACTCGAGTGAAGGTTGAGCAAAGTCTTTGGATTGAACAAAACTCAATACAATTAACAGTACTCCATCAAACTGTGGGCAATCAGGGTAATTAATAGTATAATATAAACTGTGCCCAACAACAGTTGTCATAGAAAAAATTTAACTCTTGTAAGTGTAACATGCAGAATAATCTTGATACATACTGCAAAACTTCTTCCTAGTGGAGTATCCAGAAAATCATTGAGCTGCTTCCTGTACTGAAAGGATGACAAGGAAAAAAATTATGAGTGATCACAATAATTTTTTTTTTTATCAGTGACCTCAATGACAGCAGAAAACATAAGACCCAACAAGGCAAGAGAAAACTAAAGACAGACAGCATCAATTTCATGCAGAGCACAAACAAATGCAAGTGATCCTGACTAGAAGCCTTATCTCGAGCAGAATCAGATCAATTTCACACAAATGTAAACTACAGTATATTGTATTGCCTAGTGGGTGGAGCCCGCCATCTATAATCGTTTCTCTAGATCTTTTGTCCGTACGATACTATACTCTGTGGTCAAAACAACGAGAACGAAGATCTTTTTTGCTTGCATGATTCTAGAATAGTAGTCCAACCTCCAGCCGTGGGCGGCTTCTTATTTTTGTACTGCTGTTTCCCAAGTCCGAGCCGGCGAGGTGGTCCTCTCCTCTTTTGCCCGCAACACCCCCCCCCCCCCCCCCCCCTCCCCAAAAAAAAAAAAAAGGAACAAGAAAAAAACAGAGAGAGAAAACAACCAAAAGAGTACGACAATGCAAAAAATCAGTTAGATCTACGCGGGAGAGAGCTTATAAATTCCATCATTAAAAGTGTGTTTAGTGTAATTTTGTAAAGTTCTCTTCCCCAAGCTTCAACTTTGTTCTTCTGCGTTACTTCGTCTTTTGAGCATGGATACAAGTTATGCCATATAACGACAGGCAATTCCGAATCCTCTTTGTTTACAGACAAGGATATGAGTCATGCAATTATGAATCTCGTGGGGTTTCGATGGCCCAGGGTGAATGCTGGCCGTATACAAATCGGATAGGAAGTGGGGTTTAAACGAATTTAAAGAGAAAAAACCGAATGGATAATGATTTTTTTTTTTTTTTTTCTATTCCCTTGAGAGGAAGAATAACTGTGAACTTGAAACTAGTAACTTCTACTACTTCCCAAACAAATAGAATGCGCAGCTAGGAAAAGTAAGGTCCTTTGGAAAAAGAATCTGTACAAAGAAAAACCTACACAAACCCTCTGAGTTAATAAAAATACATAATACTCCAATTTCAATTTCATTTCCAACAAACCCTCGGCAAGTTTCTGTTGAAGTCCATGGTGAAATTACGCCATCGAAGCCTAATCTCGAGCTCCCTGTCGATGTAGCGGGCGCGGTCGGCGGCGGAGCGGGCGACTGAACTGAGGCGGCGCGAGACGGAGTAGCGGCGGTCAAGGCGCTCGGCAGCTTTCTTGGCCTCGAAGACGAGCTGCTCGATCCCGTCGTTGGCGCTGCGCCAGGCGTTCCCGCATAACTCGCCGGAGACCATGCGCCGCGCGAAGCCGTCGATGTCGCTGCGCCTGAAGGCCCGGATGGGAGCGAAGCGGCGGACGGGCGTGGCCCGGTGGGGACGATAGGGCGAAAGGGTATGGAGGAGGCGGGGCTTTAAGGAGAGTTGGGGTTGCCATGGCAGAGTTGTGGCCATGACGGTTGGGTAAGTACGGTCTGGGTCCGGTGCTAAGCTGTGCGAAGGTTTGGAGTGCGAGACGATGTTAAACGATCGAATCCGTCATATGCAAGTGATCCGATCCGGTCCGGTCCAAAGGGTCAATTTCAAGAAGGCCCTATGCGACTTTAACGGGTCATGAGATGGGCCGGCTGGTAATAGGTTAGATTTCTTTTTAGGTTGGGTTGAGTTGAGTTATTTATGAATAATAGTAAATTTTGTAATATTTAATTAAAATAAATTTAAATGTGTTTAAATGGTAAAATAAATTTAGATATATTTATAAGAAGTTAAAAAATGTTATGGAACCTACTTGTAAATAAGTGTTGAATTGAAAAATGTTGTAGGTCTTATATGTAAAAAGATTTTGAATTGAGATGAATTTAATAATTTGAGAGTTGAATATTTAAATATTAGATTTAGCTTAAAATTAGACTGAATTAAATTTATATCAACTGAGTCTGTCATCCAAACGGAAGCTTAATCCAATCAATTTTTTTTCAGTTTCGATTATTTTTAGAAAAATCCAGCTGAAAAGTCATTTTAAAAAATTAATAAAAATTAATAAGAAATCCAAAAAGATAATATTTCTGAATTTCAGTTAAATGACATGTTAAGTATAATTTCAGTTAAAAGTCAATTATTTGTATGTTCAAACTATTAACCCATCGATATATAAAATCTCACCGTTGCCATGTACATTGATAACAGTTGGTATTTCCTTAAGAAGACTTTTGTATATTAGTTTGCGACCCAATGAGTGATAATATTTAGAAGAGAAATGATTGGTACACAAAAATATTAAATTAAAGTTTAATATGTGATTGGTAAGAGTAGCCATACTTTCTGAAATTCCCCGCCAAAGTGCATCCGAGGGCATAGCTAAGTTGCATCAATTTCAGCAAAACCCTTTACCACCACCAAAATATACTCATTCTAAGAAGGGAAGAAGCAAGATCGATTACCAAATTGAAGTCGACATAATCACGCCACGAAAATTCATGAATTCAACAGACTTTCAAAATTTTAAATAAAAGGTTCTAATCGAGTCCAGATAAATGTATGAAACTCAAAATGCAGAAAACCTCTCAACAATAGTAGTTCCAAAGGCTGCTTGATGGTGGGAAACCAACTATTTCTTCTCTTCCTTTTCAGCCTCTGCAGCTCTCTTCATTCTTGCACCAACATGTCGCGTGTTTGTCCTCTCAATACGGAGTTTGTCATATGCCTTGAATGATTTCATCTCTTCGGTAATCTTCAAAAGTTCAACAGATGGCTTCTCACGTACTATGGGCATGTATGAGCCTTGGACCTGGGTTGCAGTTGCAAGTTCCTCGGGAGCAGAATCACCAGCCTACAGCAAAGGCGAGAAAATTAAATGTATGCGACACAAGCAAATATTTATTGTCCAAACAATGGCGCTACAGTCATTTACACCAACCTTAAATTTGCGAGCACGCCTTGGGAAGACAACCAACTTCGCCTTATATGTCTTCAGCCTCTGCACGTTTGCCTGAAGACTCTCCAGGGAACGGTTCCTCCTGCGATGATCAACTGCTATCCCAATAGTTGGTGCAAGTTTCTTGGGGATGTTAGCAGCCTGTTAACGGAAAAAAAAAAAAGTGGCAAATACACTCGTGTTACCATTATAAAAGTGGCAATGATGGCAGTAGATGAGTCACAAAGACAGACTACAAAAATACAGACGCTAAAACCAATCTTCTACATAGGAAAGAATATGCAAGGCCTTGCCTATATCCAAATATCATATAAAATTTAAAGGCGAATTTCTGAACCCCCCAACACAACAGAACGAGTCAATTGTAAACTCGGTATGGTATGTGGTAAAAAGAACATGACAAAAACAGCAGAAGCTATATAAATACACACCATTAAGCATTACTGAGAGGGAAGAAAAAGAAGATCAGATATCAACCTTATGTAAGTTTGTGAAAGGATGATTTATCATTCAAGACTCCTTTCAAACAATCATTCTCCATAAACATTTATATAAGTTCATAAGATACATACTTTCATAGTCGTAGTTATATACTATAACTTGACTGTCAAGGATAACAAGTTCAGTGGAGACAAATAAACCTTCCACTGTAGTTACAAGTCACCATAGACCATAAAGTTGACATAAAATACCCACCTTCAACTCTTCCAGAGAAAAGCCCCTCCCAGCCTTAACTTTCATATTGTACTTCAATGTCTGTCCATGGACAATAGGACGAAGAGGCCCAGATGTTGGGCGGGGAAAAATTTTGACAGCCTTCTTCTGGCGAGCTGGTAATAGTTGAACAGATAAAACATATAATCGACTATCTCCGAACAAAAGCATTTACCACAAAGGATAGGTGCATGGTGCTTTTGTGTGGATTATCAATGACCAGAAAAAGGGAACTTCCAACAAACATATTTGTGTATATGTTGGTATACACATACTCACCAATTCTTCTTCTGGTTTTCCGAGCTGGCTGATTAAACCATGTCTTTACATGATTCTGCCACTGTTTCTTAAAGTGTCCATTAGGGATGACATTGTTGTGCTTCATTTCTTACCCTGTAAACTCAGAATGGATGAGAAACAAATTCAAATAATATGCAAACAGTTAACACAATGAAGTTCCAATATATGGAGCAATGAAAGGCTTCTGAATCAGTGAAGACCACACAACGTCGGTTTCTATATCCTAGTTTTTGTTAGGTACATTCCGTGTATACTTCCTGTGTAATTGGGCTATGCCTCTTTTCTATTACTAATATTTTTTCTTACTTATAAAAAAAACACGCAACGAAAAACCACATAATGACGTGCATATCTTTTTCTTGTGCTCAGAAATTAATGCAAGTAACAGGGGTCCAAGGGACACATAAAGATCTATTTTCGTCCCTGAATGGTTGTTAAAAGGCACCCTCAAAAGGAAGTCCAAACATGCTTTTCATGGTCACTGTCATAACCATGTCCGTGTTTCTTCACATTAGCGTTTCAATGAAAAATTAACTTATACAGCATTAAATTTTAAAGCAAAGTTTGCATGAGATATTCAGATGTTTTAACCTGAATTGTGCTAATTAGGTCAAATGACCAGAACAAAAGAATGCTGCCACGGAAAAATAAATTCGATAGCACGCAATATGCCAAAATACATAATCCCTTTTATACGTAATGGAATATGTAGTTGATAACAAAAACTTGCATAACCCAAGTACAATGTCGCATACAAGAGGAACACCTAGTTAGAATTAACCGAAACACATAGTATACCATGATTACAACACTATCCACGTTATGTTCGACACATTACAAAAATTTATTATGTTCTAACGGCCATAAAAGAATCACCTTATTTCACTATTCGGGAAAATGAATCTATACATCTATATTCAATAATAAATTACTCTTTCCTTCTATCCCCCCCCCCTTCTCTTACTCAGTAACCAGACACGGGCAAATCAAAAAATAAGAATCGAGCTTCATCTAGTAAGCACACCTGATGAGGCGTCAACGAATTCATTACCAGGACAATGACAGATCTGGAGACATTAGCCCCAGAGATCCAGAAACGGGTCAGAACTCAAGACACAAAACACAAAAAGATATGCGATTATACCCTAGAATATGAAGAAACCAAGTCTTGGTCCTTAAATTTTCTTAACTACATGCAGTATTCTCAGCAACCAAACAGAGAGGTAGAGAGGGATAGAGAGAATTGAAACGAAGTGATGAGAAAGGAAATTGAGAGAGAAAGCACCTTGAACTTACAGCGCCGCCGACGAAATGACGCTTAACCTTAATGCCTCTCAACCTCTCTTGGGCACGAGCAGCTTTGATAGGGTTGCTTGGATTTATATGAAAGGTCGGGAATCGGGATACAATTTAGTGAAAACCCTAGCGCCCTTTTTCGGCTCTTTTTTTATCGGTCGGCCCAACTGTATCAAGGCGAGTTGGGCCGCAGTAGTGCTTTTTTTTTGTTTTTTGGAAAACATTAGTAGATTAATTATGGTCAAGAAAATGTGACCCAGCCCACCCAAATGGGCTAAACCCCAAGGCCGAGGAATACCGGTCGATCGAGTCAACCATCTCATATACCAACGAAATATCGACTGCCTTACCAGAATATAGATTCTGGTGGAACTGAATTTTGCAACGCATCGGTGTGTTAATACACTAAAATTTATTATAATTTTAAAAAAATTAAAATACCAATAATTTTTTAATGTAATTAATGTGAAAAGTTTCCACATCAACAGTATTGGGTGTCTAAAAAATAAGGCTTATATTTAGATTTTCTTGATAAAATTTGTGGAGTTTTCTTTTCTTTTCTTCCAGTAGAGTAGAATAAATAATTAGATTAAGCAAATTGGTGCATTGGCCTTTGTATCCCACTAATTATAAGGGGTTTAAAGAGTGGAATTATTATTTGGAAACATTACAGGGGAAACAATTTAAGTTGGCCCAGTGGGCCAGTAGGAAGAATGATGGGAGAGCTAAATTACTTTATGAAAGAATTAACTGGTTAAGGACCCACAAGATTCGGGATTGGCTTTTGCAAGAGAGAATCAAACTTTAAGGCTGGTTTGGATACAGAAGTGTCTCAACTCATTTAATTTCAACTAATAATTTCATTATTATTTACAAACCATCTCAACTTATCTATTCTCATCTCACTATCCAAATGGTCCCTTATATTGAGAAAAAGAAACAAGATATTTGTACAAAAATCAATTTTGTTGTAAACTATATCAACATTCTAATGATGTCCTATTTTACTTAAGTGACAATTTTAATAAATCTCATTTAGTAAAATGCGATAACGATGAACGGTAATATTGTTTCAAACATTATTGTTGTATAAAGCATCACATACATGTTGGAGGATCTATATTGGTAAAAAACTCATTTTAAATAAGAGAGCCTAAAAATGAAAGGAGCTCAATGTAAAAGACTCTTAGTTGAACAAAAGAAGCTAGAAGGTCCAGGGCTCGACATAGTCGTATATCCGCATACCACCTCTTACGGGAAGGTAGGGATCTCATGAAGATACATGATCAGTTCAGTTATAAGATGCACCAAAAAGCTCAGCATCACGCACCAAAAAACTCTGCGTCAGATAAACATCACATCGAGCCTATATATACCAAGTAACCCTCAAAAACAACGACATCTTTTTCATGATTTCTCTGATTGCTAAATAATCTTGAGACTCTTACTGACTTAAGCATCAGAGTTTTTCCTGATGGACCACGCCGACTATATTTTAATCCTTATGCAGGTTAACGGTTGCAATCAGGAAGTGTAACACGTCCTTTACACATGTAATTGAAGTTACCTCAAAAAAGACCCGTTCTAGACCCTGTCTGAGATAGAATTTAGAGCGACCCAAGAGAGAAGCTAAGCAAGCTGTGCTGCCTCTAATCATAAAATCATGGACTGGACTCCTAGACCCTGTCTTCGTCATCTCCAAAATGCTTTCTTATGTGGGTGAGTAGTTTCACACTTTCTTTCAAAAAAAAGGAAGCTTTTTTACGAACATCTAACAGTAGACTGGATTGTGATTGATCTGTTGGACTTGGAACCTCTACATCTGGTTATTTTTTGTGCATTTTACGAGCCATAAAGATCTCTATATGTTGTTTCCCAGCTATCTTTTTCATATACAGCATCGAAAGAACAGAGGGATCCTGATTGTTGTCGTCAGCGAAACAGAACGTGGTCCGGGGCATGCCTCATGTCATCATCTCATTGCAGCAAGCGATGCCTCGAATGGGAGCATGCATTCCGGGGAGTATGTAAGTTCTTCGAATGCTACTGTGAATACCGCATAAACTGCTTTTTGCCCTACTTTTACTGAAAGGAAAATGAACCATCAATATGTGCCACTGTCATTTCCTTAGGGCTTGCCTTTCATTTTCTTTTTTTAGTTGTTCCTCATATCCTCTAATATACACAAGGGAAACTATAAAACTACATCATCATGAAGTAAATATAAGAACCACCTTGTGAAAAATAGAATGGCTACCAAATGAGAATGTCTGTAAAGCGAGCTACCCACCCAGAGAATTTCAAGATTGATGCCGGCTCAATGAAAAGCATCCACCAACTTGTTTGGAAAATTCCTTCAAAGTAAAGAAGTTCAACTGTAAGTGCGGCTAAATTACTGTCAGGAATCATTAAAACACATCAAGTTTTGAAACATACTGCTTTGGCGTATTTTTGGTTCAGTCTCTCCAAATATAATTTATAATACACCACCTCTAAAAGAGAATTGTAAATGAGATCTCACGTTATTTAGAAGGGAGAAGATCTTGAAATTCAAAATGATTCTAAGAGAACTTCGATTGTTAGCAAAGTTCTCTTGAAATATAATCCTAGGTGTGGCTTGAGTTTTTCTTGGGTGGTTACAAACAATGTCAGAGTTGATTCCAATCAGAAATATGAGACTTAAGTCATGTCACAACCATATTGAATTGACATGAGATATACTAGTGAGGGTTACATAGGAGAGTGGTGAATAAAACCGTGATGAACAAGATCTCACGTTGCCGGGGAAGATAAGTTCATTGACACCTATAAAATTCTAAAGCAGCTCTAATTGTAATCTTCACAAGTTCTTTTTAAATATAAGTCAAGATGCAACTTCAGTTTTTTTTAGACCGTTACATAATTCATTCCATTTATCTGGACCTTGGAAGTAGAACAAGAAGTCAGGAAGTAGAGCTGGACTCAAAAATGGAACCCACCATGGCTTACCTGTCACCAGCATTGTTGGAGACCGTCTTAGCATTGACTTTCAGGGCTGAAGCTCAAAAACAAGAAACTGCCATCGCTTAACTGTCATCAGCATTGTCAGCGACATTCTGAAGTGTTGATCTTCAATAAAAATGAAGAAGATACATGGATATCATGAGGGCTAGAACAATTTTTATATTTTTTTATTTCCCCTTAAGGAAGATACAACAGAGAGAGGTTTTCTATTTGGGTTGATAAAAAATGTATTATTCCTATGCACAAAAAGTGATTGTTCCCTTTCCCATGGATAAGGGTCATCAAAAACAGAGGACAACCCACATGAATAGAAAGCATGAAAGGAAAAGTTAAACATGTAAAATGTTAGAAACCCAAAGATTCAAAGAATGAACAAAAACTTTTTAAAGAAAAATTGGCAACAATTAATAAAAGGAAACCTTTTTCCCTCAATTTTGCTTGCTTCCCAGGGAGTTCAATTGCATGCTTACTCATCTATCATATGATAGACAAGAAAACACCCACAAACAGGCTTGCTGGTTCCATTCAGAACATAAGTGAAATGGAAGAAGGAATAACTTAGTAAGACTACAAGAGATTCATGCCATCTTTTCATTCAGAAACTCTATTTCCAAGCTTGTTTTTCCAATCAAATCTCTTCAGCAGTTGAAAGCTGGGCTCTCGCAATAGATTTCCTATTTCTAAGTTTCTTGTTCTTTTTCATTCTCCCAAACTCAGCCTTTTTCTTCAGTTTTTCCAATTTCTCTCTTGCCCCTTCTATGTCAGCTCGAATAGCTCTCTCTCTTTTCTCATCCGATAGCAGAGCCAATCTGGCAAACTTCTTGGGCCTAACTAGTCCAAGTCTGTCAGTAATGTCCTTGAATGCAGGAACAAGGCCACGTCTAATGAAGCATCCTTCAACGAGCTTCATCGAGTTTGACTCGGGAAGAGATGTGGCATCTTTCAACTCAAGGTCCAAACAAAATGGTGAGTCCTTTAACCACATCCTAAGAGAGTGTGCCTTAGCTACCAGGAGCCCGCTTCTTGTTCTACAAGGCAGAAAAGGGGAACCCATCTCCCAAAGGCAAGCCTTCAGTGTGCTATTGAGTGAAACCATGTTATATTCTGCCGTCCCTGTTATCAGAACAACCGATTTTGGAGACTCTGGGTAACCCTGCAACGATGCATCCTGTCATAGTATTGAAAATCCTGTATCAGCAATGCTTGTGGTTCATGTAGCAGATCCCCAGAAGTTAGGATTAAAGTTCTCCCTCAATTATGTAATATATTTTTATCCGTTGCATATTTTGAATATAATAAATATTACCATACGTCCTCTGTCAAAAAAGGGAAAAAAATCTGATACTTGAAATTCTTTGTAAAACTAGTCTTTGAAAACGTGAAAAGTAGGTTGAAGCTCAAGATTTGACTTAATGACAGCAACAACAATGTCGATGCTGCTGGTGACAATACGTTACCCAAAAAAACAAAAAAACACCTAGTAGTAATAATGACATTAGTGTAATAGTATCTTTATTAATAGACACAAAAAATGGGTGTCTCTAGCTTGAATACTTCTATGTATACAAGAAGTAATAGCCACAAAAATGTATTCCAAACTTTTGACATGGCAACCCAAAGAGGGTCCTAAATTTAACAGAAATCAAGAGGAGATCTTACCTGCATATGGTCAAGCCATAAAGTAAGACCAACAAGAGCCGAACCAGCAGACAACTTTCTAAAATCAGCACCCCAGTCCTTGTCAGCTACTCTGCATTCAATGAACTACAAGGTATAAGCAATCCTAATAATAAAAAGCAATCCTAATGGAAACAAATATACATGGGCATGCCCATATAAAAGTAACCCAATGTACTAAGCACGAAATAATTTTCACTTCACCATAAAGAGGTATGACTCTTTCAGATAACAAACATGTTAATTCACTTCCACAGATTTTTCTTGGTTACTTACTTCCAAGCCACTCAAGCATTAATTTGCAAAAACAAATTTCTAAACAAGCTAAACAAATTAGATTAATAGATACTTAAGAACCCCATTTGCTAGCACCCACCTGAATACATTGTGGCAATAAATGTTCCTCTTGATCGCCAATTGGAAAACCCATGAAGCAGTAGCCCGGAGTTCAAATGCCCACAACAGATCCTCCAAAGCGTTGACAAAATTAAAGGCAGCATTGTCTCCCATGGGTTCTAGTTTCTCAAGACAATTGTCTACCTCTGAAACTAGCGACTCAGATTTTTCTGTCAGAAGCCTACAAAACAATATTCACTTAGATATAGATACGCACAAAATGTATAGAAGAGAACAAATATTCCGTTGTTGACACCTTGCCTTCATCCAAACATTTGACAAACTAATGATTACCTGATGGGAAGATCAAACCCAGAATCCCGCAGTGCATTTAAGAGGACAAGGACTTCACTTGAGAGCTCACACAAACTTGCAGCCCTAATAAAGCATGTCCATATTCTATGATCTGGCTCCACGCCGGCTTCCTTCATCTCCATGAGCTTTTGGATTCCAGCATTATAATCTCCATTCTTGACATAAGCATCAATAACTGAACTATATGGCAACGTATCAAGACTTAAGCCCGTTGCTTTCAAATTGTCAAGCACTTTTTCAGCTTCATGAGGCTGTCCAGAGCTGCCATAAGAAACCATGAGGAGGTGCATTGTCGCGATGGTGGGTTCTACTCCTGCTTCTTTCATTATGCTCAATAGCTTTTCTGCTTTGGAATGTTTTCCAGAATTTCTATACATTTTCATCATTATATGATAAAATGAGAGGTCCAATTTACATCCATTTGACCTCAACTCTTCGAAAAGTTCCTCTGCTTGTTCCAGCTGCTGCTGCTTGCCAAATGCTGCAATCATGCTTTTGTAGGTGTCCAACTTTGGTTCCAGACCCAGCCTTCTCATTTCATGCATCAGTGACAAACCTTCTTCCGGTCTACGATCCCTGCAGTACATTATAATCAAAGTATTGAAAGTATCATCATCTGGACTAATTTCAGCCTCTTTAATTTGCTGGTACACTTGAACAGTCTTCTTGAAATCCTCAATTCCTGCATATAACTTAAGTATAGAATTCCATATTGAAAGATCAGGTTTAAACCCTGCCTCTTCCATCTCTTCGACCATGGCTTCAACATCCCTTACTCGTTTTCCCTTGCAAAACAACCCAATCATAATCCTATAAAGATGCATGGTCGGAAAATAACCGGCAGCCTTCATTCCATGGTATATTTTCTTCACCTCAAATATGTCTCCAGCTTGAGTGAATGATTCAAGCATCAAAAGAATAGAACTTTTACTTATCTTAAAACCCATATCTTGCAACTCCTCAATTACCACATAAAGCTCGGTCAATCTCCCATCAACAATTAAAGCTTGCAATAGACCATTTATGGAATCTACAGTTGGGGAAGGGCCATCTCTCATCATTGTATTAAAAATAGCCCTGGCTCGCTCATAGCAACCGCTTGCAGCATAAGCTTGTATTAAAGAATTCCAAAGCTTTCTGTCCACTAATGTACTTTTTTGCTTAAGATTGCCGACCAAGCTTTCTGATTTCTGCCATAGCTTCAATTTCCCATATGACTCAATAATATCTACATAAATGGAGACATTGTCAAACGAAATGCCTTTTGTTTCTGCCTGATCAACCAAATGGTGAGCAGTCTCAGGCAAGCCCATCTTACAATATATGAGCACCATAATTTGGTAAATATATCCAGAAGGTTCCACACCAAAGAATCTCATGTCAGAGAAAATCTGAGAAGCTTCACCAAAGAGTTCATTTTCTTTGCAGCCTTGAATCAGGGCTTCATAGAGGGTAGAACTTCCACTAAATGAACCAAACCCCCTAGCATTACTATATTCCCCCAAGGCAGCATTTAATTGATTAGCCTTGCAAAGTATCACAACCAGAGCTTCAGTTAACAATTGCTTTGAGCCAGGAGCATGTTCTCTCAAGAATTCAAGCAATTCACGTGCTTCTAAGTGCCTACCAGACAAACTATACGAGCTCAAGATAGATAACAAATTATCACGGTCTAGTTCATAGCCATTGCTGATGGCAAATCTCAACATTCTATCAGCATGGTCATAGCATTCCCCCTTGACAAGGATAGAAAAGATAACTTGTGGATTCATATTGAATACTTTTTCAATATCTCTGATCACTTTTTCCATGGCCTCCAATTTGTTATCCCTCACAAGTACTCGTAGCATCACCTCATAAAGAGCATGATCCGGCATGAAGCCATCATGCACCATTTCCCGATACAACACTAATGCCTTCTTTGTCTCATTGAACCTCAGGAAGGTATCCAACATAACTGAGTACGCTAGATTATCAGGTCTGATTCCAGATCTCAGCATGCAATCAAATGTCTCTTCGGCCTCTACTAGCTTCCCCACTTTGGCATACGCACACATTAAAGCACTATAAGTCCGCAAAGTGGGTTTAACTCCAGCATTCAACATCTCTGACATCACATTTGCAGCCTCCATTATCTTACTTTCTTTCCCAAGCGAATCAATCAAAACTGTGTATGTAATTGCATCAGGATTTCGGCCAGAATTTTTCATGTCCTTGTAAAGCTGTAACGCTAAATCATGTTTCCCCTGCTTTCCATACATATGGATAACAGTATTGTACGTCATTTCATCATTACCAAACCCCACTTTCCGCATCTCTTCACAAATCTCCTTCACCTTCTCTACATTCCCTTCTCTCGCAAAAGCATATAATAAAGAATTGTACGTCACTGCATCAGGAAAAAACCCTTTTGACTCTAAATCCTTAAAGAGCTGCTCAGCTTTGCTAGGCAGTCCACACCTACCATACACTGAAATCATGGCATTATAGGTCCATAAATCAGGCTGACAATTATGCATCTTCATATCATTGTAAACCTTCATAGCCTCCTCCAAATTTGATTCACGGGAACAAGCACTTAGAAGGGTGTTGTAAGTAATTATATCAGGCCGAATCCGTGACTTCCTTACCTCGTTCAAGAGTTCAATGGCCAAATTTGGTACCATAGCACCGGACTTCAAACGGGCATTTATCAGGGTATTGAAGCTCACAAGGTCAGGCTCACACCCTTTTTTGCGAATTGTATCAAGCAGTTCTTGGACCTTGTCGAACCGACCATTCCTTGCATAAACACCCATCATGGCATTAAACACTTGGACCGTATTACCCACCGTAGGCTCCGCCCGGGTGAAAATTTCCACGGCTAAGGCTTCTTGATTAGCCTTTCCAAGAATGGACAAGATGGTCGCAAGCATCCGCGCATTCGGGGAGTACCAGTGTCGCAAATTTAACCACTCGTACACCTCCAATGCGCGCTGCCAGCTCGACAGGCCCACCCATTTCACCACAAAGCAAAAATCGGTGGGCGTCATCTGAACCTGCCGGTCATCCAACACATCAGCGACAAACTCCTCCGGTTTCAGTCGTATAATCCGTTCAGTCAAGAATTTCACTCTTTCCCTCCAATCTTTGGCTCTCTTGAGGGCCAATTTGGACATTTTCTTCACCCTAGTCTTGCTAGGCCTCCCCAACGCTTGCTGGTTTTCATCGTTCCCATTCATAGGCGAAGATTCTATACCATCCCCCTCCCGGGTTTCTTCTTTGGCCGCAGAATCCAGGGTCTTTACCGGAAAACCGACATCCTCGACGACATGGGTCATTGTAGGAGATGCAACTGTGGACTGAGCCTGAGAAGATGGGTACGTCTCGGTGAATTTTAGGTGGGGCCATCTCACTGATGGAGAGGCTCTACTGTAGCTAAATTTCCGAGCACCACTCTCGTTACTATCATTACTAGTCTTAATATTCACAGGCTGAGAACAATTCCCGTTACTCTTAGTGGCGGTAGTAGTAGCGGCAGAATTCGAAGAGCAAGAAAGAGAGGTGGCTTTGCCTTTGCATTTGCATGCCTTAGAAGTAGATGAATCTACTGAGTGCAGTATTAAGGGTGATGCGGAAAAGGTCAGCACTCCGGAGCAAGCCATGGCCCCAGACCCAGTTTCTCGGCTGAGATGGGATGGTTTCCCTGCAGAAGCTTGGGGGTAGATATTAACAGCACTTCGTCTTTTGTTTGGTGGCACGGGACACGCAGCAGTGGACCCAAACAAAATCGGTGCACTTCGGGTCAAATTGAAAAGGTGGGTTTGAAACTTCGAAGTTCGTTACAAGCCTCTCCTTTTTCCGTATAAATAAAAAGTTAAAAATTATATAAAATATTATTTTTATTTTAAAAATTAAAAAAATTAAATATTTTATCATATTTTATATAAAAATTTAAAAAAATTATAATAATTATATTAAGATAAGATATCATCTCATAAACCAAATCAGGCCAATTTTTTTTTAATTTTATTTCATTTGTCTCGTTTAATTGAGAAGTGATCTCAACTCATTTTATCTCATCATATCATTATAACTTTTTTAAATTTTTATACAAAAAATAATAAATAATTTAATTTTTTTAAATTCTAAAATAATAATAATATTAAAAAATAATATTCTAATAATATTTTATTCAATTCATTTAAAACCATCTTATCTCATCTCATCTCTCAATTCTAAGGGAACTAAAAAGTAAGATTTTTATTCCGACTAACACCACGAATTATTAAGTACTCGGAGTTATTCATATAATTAAATTATTTTCATAACACAACATCTTAGGATAGAATGGGAATATCACTATCCACATTTTGAAATTACTAATTAAAATTACCGTATTATATCTTTGGACTAGAAAAAGGGGCAATTTGCCCACTCCATTGCAGCCGGAGTACCAGAATAGAGAGATTCCGGGAGATAGCTACCTATTTAGCACGAACCCCAAAACATAAGAGAGAATGCTGGGTCGGCCCAAAAATTCGAAATCGAATATCAGCAATGTATTTTAATTGTCTGGGTTTACCCAAGAAAGAAAGGGGAAAAAACCCCCTAACATATAATGACCATGTTTCAAAGTCACAGGGTAATTGAACTATTTTATAACTCACTTGTCCTCTCCCATTTCCACCAGGAGAATAATTCACAATTGTACTTTGAAAAACTTGATTTATCCTCAACATGTCTCAGTTCGAAACCTCTGTTAGCTCGCCGACAATAAACAAAAAGACCCTATAAATCTTTCAACCAGATGATCTTAATAGGTCCCTATCAAAAACTCCTCATAACTATTCATGAGGTATTTAAGAAACTCTCACTATCCAAACAACACCTAACAGAGAAGTTACAAACAGGTAAAAATGGGCAAAAAGGAGCTGTCACTAAGGAATTCAACCTTCTGTGACCAAACACATATATGAGAACTCTTCAGCTGTGAATTGTGATCACAAGGGGGGCCCATTCAACAATTTGGAGAGAGTCCATTGCATAGTTCCTCTTCTCTTAATTTAATCCCTCTCCATAAAGCCATTACTGGCCAAGCAACCAAATACAACTGCAACAATTGCTAACCAAATCGATCATCAACTATATTTGCCAATTTCCATCTTCTTCTTGATCGCCCTATGACCATGATATATAAATGAATCCAAGATCCCTGAAACAGTGAAAACTCCTGAACACAACAGTCAAACACCATTGTTATGCATCAAAACAAACATTCAAAAAGAAACATATTCTGTAAATAAACTCAAGAGCAAGGAGAATGTTTTGGAGTTACCTCCAATGATGGCGCACACATTAGTTAGGAAGTGTAAAAATGAAATATGCTCCTCTGTGAAAGTGACCTGCAGTATGCAAGTCAGATACAAGAAAAATGAACCCAAAAGTAAAAGTCCATGCCCCTGAATCAGACAGGAAAACTTTGCACACAATAGTTCCAGAACCATAAGTATGTTTGAAATTTTGAATGACCTTTCTTGAAAATTGCCATAACAAGAAAATCCCACCTTAATTGGAGAGAGATCATAAAAGAAAAATACTCCTGGAAGAGCTTGAAAGTGGGCTTGTTCAGCATTCATAAAATGTTCAGTTACCGAAAACTGCAAAAGTCAAATTGAAGTTCGTATCACGTCATGTTTCTATATACAACAGAGAAGTCACGAGTTAATGGCTTCTATGAGCTTAATTGCACCTGATTTGACTGGATAGTGTGCCCACTCACATCTGTGTATACTGTAGGCACAACCTGCAAAATAAATAGCAAATACGTAGAAGTCCTTAGAACCAATAGAGTTCCTCAATGATTTCATTAATTCTCACTCAATTAGCAGCATACATTTCTAACGGTAAGCTTGTTTAAATGTGTAAGCCTCCTTCCAAATCTAGAACTAGTATAAATGCACAAGACATTCAATAATATTAACAAGGAGATTATTATCATCCAGGACACCAACCTTGATGAAATACTGATACATGCCACTTGGTGTTTGGTGTGTCCATAGCACACTGAAAGTTCGACAGAATAAAAGAATTTCATTTCGACATATACAATGTGACATATATAAAAAGTAGAACTAAGTTTTTCATACATGTGATGGCTCACTGGACTTGGATGAAAGAAAAGAAAAAAGTGCCTACCCGTCCAGAGGATTCACAACACCAGGGAAATAGTCTCCAAAAGTCAATCTATTGATCTTGTGACTTATCTATATCACATATATCACATTTATCAGATGCTTCAGAAAGAATGGTGAAGGTAAAACAGATGAAGGTTAGACAAAGGAAAAACAATAACAAAGATAATGCATGGAGCGTGATCAATAAAAAATTATTCAAAAGCGTCTGGCTTATAACTTACATTGAAGCTATCCATTTGAAACGCTAGCAGATCGTGTACATGAACACCAGATTGATGGAAGCTTTTTCCAGGTGCAAAATGAAAATTTCCCGCCACCTTATTGACTTCCAAGAACCCATATATGTTACATCCTTCACCTACTTCATCTTTGATCCTTTGTAGAAACCCTTCTCTTTTGCACTAAGTGTCACAAGTTTTAAAGAATCCACAAACCTCATAAGATCAAAAAGAGAATTAAATGTTTCCATAGGAATATCTAACAAAACAATAATATGGATAAAGATTATTGTGTTATAATGCAGAAGTTGAATCAACCAAGCCAAGGCAAAACTGCAGCTTGTTCACTGCATTTGCATGGGTCATTGTATGAGTGCAAGTTTTTGGTATTATATACAATACACCTTGCACCATGACCGCTAAAGCATTTGGTATATGATGTTGGCATTGCATTGAACAACTCACAATGTCCAAAGCAGATAGGCTGACAGGTAAAGATTGCAGAGAACTGCTATACAATGTACTTCTGGTTTTATATGATTAAAATGAATCAAGTGCCCCACTTATGAGGTGTGCATAGTTCAGGCATGACAACATTTAGTTAATAAAAGGCAATACTTCTTGCATTTTGGTAAAAGCCCAAGTTTTAGGAAAAGAATGTTTAATTCAACCCAAGTCATTCTTTGCTAGTTAATATCCTCCAGATTCCAATTCCAAACTAGTGGGACCAGTTGCGGACCATCTTTTGTTTATTTAGACAGAATATGTTTGTGGAAGGAAGATAGATAAAGAAAGCTACAAAGAGAGGGGCCAGGCAGGTTGAAGCTGTCTGTTTCAAGCATACTGTTGACTAAGATATAATACTAAAGAATCAAATAGTAATATGTATGCTTAATTAAATATCAGAGGAAATGAAAAGGGAAAAAATAATCTCTAACTCCATATAAAAGTTTCCTGATAAGGTGAAAAATAAAGATACATATCGAGTACAATAGAAGTATCTAAGTCACGTTATTCTTCCAGTATCAAGCAATTTTCCCATTCTCACAAGATCATTACAAAATATTTGAAGATTCAAGCTAGATATTTCCAAATAAGCTTCCAGGAAAGACAAACCTGATCAATCATATCAGGGTTTGACATTCCCCAACCTTTCTTTCGATATGCTTCACGAACATCTTCACAGGAATTACAACATTCTTCATCTGACTGCAGTAAAAGAAACAGGTGCAGGGGGTGAGCCCAAAAACTTTTTTTTTTTTTTTTTATAAGTAAGAAATTTCATTGATCAATACTAGGCAAAGCCCATGTAGGAAGTATACAAAAGAGACACCTCGTTACATTCTAGAAAGCTGACAAGAAAGCAAAAACTCATGAACATTCCCTCCCTTTAAAACTATAGCTGAAAGCCATTGAACCAAAGAAAGGACAAAAAAATTCCATAATTCCCCCCTAGCTCTCTCCTTCTTGTTGAAGCACCTCTCATTTCTTTCCATCCATATACACCATAATAAGCACAAAGGAGCCATCCTCCACGTCGCAGCCAGTTGAGGGCTATGATGATGCCTATTCCAACAAGCTAAGAGCTCCACCACAGAAAATATGCCTCATGGAAACAAATAACTAGCAACCCTCCATATCCAATTGCATTTTTACTCTGAAGCCAGTGATTTCAAACGTGCTTGAGTGTCCATAATCTAGACAAAAAAAAAAAACTAGAGAAGCGTACTAAAATACTGAATTAATAGGCTGGCATTCATCCACTAGTCCATATGGTGATATTCTCACAATGCAGAAACAGCTTCCAACAATTTATGTTCAACAAGCTACATACAAGATACGACTTACAACACTAGATTAAAAAACTTCACATCTGCAAACGGTTCACCCAGACAAGCATACCGTTTCTGCACCGTAACAGGAGCCACAATATGTCTCATTGTGCTCGAGCCTACCACCATGTCTCTGTAATGGCTTTTCAATCTGAGTTGAGCAAAAAAGGAAATGAGCAGAAAGAAGGAAAAGATAAATGAAAAGGAGTGAAATTTTTTTATATAATAAATTATTAAAATACGCAAAAGACGCAATCCAAGCACATAGGATGTATACAAGAAAGATACATATATAAAGCTCAGTTATATCCACAATAGCAAAACAGATGTTAGTGCCAAGAGATGAAATGAAGGAATACTGCATTACTAACCTTAGGAGCACCAATGCCATCTTGCCTTGATTCTATAACATTTCCATAAGCATCTAATCTTTTCTTGATTATGTCATGTTTCTGTAAGTAAAATAGACAGGCAATTAATGCTAATCAATGCTTTAACTAACACAATCACAAGCATTAAGCAGTCTCTTGTGCTTTTCTGCACCTTGGTGAATGTGCAGAGAGAGAAGGGGGGGAAGGAAACACAATTAGAAACATCAGCATTTATAACTACATTGAAAGAAAAAGAGAATATACATACATAAACAGGCTTGAATATACCCAATCTTCTTCTAGGAAGAGGACGGTACCCCAATATCCTTTTTTTTTTTTAATAAATGGCTTGTATATACACAATCATTGACATAAAGTGCAAAAATACCGCTTGCAAGGCCTACCACATCAAGGTGTTGCTCTCCACTTATGTCCATGGCATCAAGACTGAGTATAGAGCATGGAAGGGCAGGAAATGTGACATCAAACTGCAATTTCAAACATCATGTGGATCGCAAATCAATTACTCAAGTGGTTAATCGAAGTGCATTACAAGTACAAACTTTTTTTTTTACAAGTAATAACTTTATTGGATAAATTACCTAATGATATGCAGAAAATAACTAATCACAGTCTCCTAGATTAGATCTTTTTAATTGAAAAAAAGTTGTGCAATTTTTTTTTTTTTTGGATCGGTAAACAAAACTTTATTGACCATAAAAATAGGCAAGAGCCCAAGCATTCGGGACATATACAAGAGAAATACCTAAGCATGCTAGTTTAGTGATACAACGAATTCATGAAAATTCATGCCATGAAAATCAATTACAATCAACCAATGGAGTAATGTATTGAAAAGAGATTTCTAAGCTCATCCATTTACCGCTCTCGAAAGAGAGCAAGATACAATCAGAGAAAGTTTATGCAAAATCCTAGGGTTTCTAGAAAGTGAGCAACAGGCTTGAATTTTTACAGAAGACAGAAACATTACGTTGATCCTTAGAGTTTCACCTCTGGAAGTATCTACTACAAGCTTTGTTTCAGTTACTGCATGAAGATACAATCCTGTAACCATTGCATGATAAAGAATAGTTAGCAATTTAGACAAATAATACACTTTTTTATAACTATTTAGACAAATAATACACATTCTACTCTCTTTTTTTTATAACCATGGGTGTCCAGGCCAGTTTGCGCGCACCTCGACTAATCCCATGGGGCCCTGAAATTAAAGACCAAGTAAACCTCCACTGGCCCTAAGGGGACTCAAGATACACATTCTACTCTTTAATTAAATATATTAAGAAAGCTAAAGAAAAACAAAAGGAAGGAAGAGATGAAGGAAACAAAAGCTCTAAATATCAGCTTCGAAGCAACACCACACTAGACTTCTAAAAAATCAGACATTACTTTATCATTGGAAGTAGTTACCTAAGTAGATGAAGTGTTCATTCATCAGAACATTGTTATCTGTATCAGTTTGATTCTGTCCTTGGTCACTGATGACCAAGACGCAAGAGAATGCAACAAAAGAGATAAGCAAAACAAGCTAAGGGATGTGAAAATGCGTCTGTCATTGCATCTATAAACAATAGTACATAGAATTCCAACTATTTTCGAATTGCAACGAAGGTTAGAACAAACCATCATTAGAACCTTCTGACTAAGTAGTTTTGTGGACCATTGCTTCCCAGCCAAACATTTTTCACTAGGAAGAACAGAAAAATGACGTCAAACCAATAAATCAAATATCATTCAAACCAACGCAAATTCTCCATTTAAAGAGGAAAATAGAAAAATATGGCAGGGAAAACCCCTAAAAAAGATTCCGAGTCTTGGCTGATTATTCAATGATTTATCCTCTTGGTTACGACATAAGGTAAAAAAAATAAGGAAATTCCAGCCTGTATTATTCTAATCAATTTCAGATCAGGGAGAAGTCGTGCTTACATCACAAAACAACAAAAGATTCCGTGCTTAATCAGAGCACGGAACAAAAATTGAAACCCTAACAAAACAAATAAACGAATATACGTAGAAATGGAAAGAGAGTTACGGAGCTCGGAGATGAAGAGCAAAAGCATGACAACGGAAGATACGAGAGTGATAACGCCACCGGAGAGCGTACGGCTGTAGAAGTCCTCGTTGATTTTCGGGTACGCGTCCAGGCTCCGAAGCTTATTGATAAAACCGTCCATTGCTCCTCGATCTAATCTTTACGTAAATAGAACTAACTACAATCGAACGAATATGAAGAAAAATAAAGAAAATTCTGATCGGTGAACTTTTAACACCTCGTTGGTACTGACAACGGGTTTTTGATCTGGGAATAACTTAACGGGGGCGTTGAGGATTGTGGGAAGCCCGACCGGGCGAGGAACAAAGAGAGCCAAGAGCCCTACGTAATCTACGAAGTTCTGCTCCTAAACTCCGACCGGGGTAACGGAGTTCCGCATTTTCCGTATGATAACGTTGTCAAGTCTGTTCTTTCTAATTATAAAAGATATAAAAATTAGATAATTATAGAAAATCTTAATTTATTTAGTTATTTCACTTGGTATTGGAATGTAAAATAATATTTATGAGAATTTTTTAGGATTATTTATAAATATTTTTAGGTGAATCTTTATTGAGTTTTGTGAAGCTAAATACGAAATCTCGAATGAGTATTTTTTAAAATATATTTTATACTGAAGTTTGTAAAAGTGGATAAACGGATCTAAAAATGTGTTTGAATACTATTTTTTAAAAACTATTTTTATAATCTTATTGTGTGAAATTGAGGAGAAATAATGAAAGAATTGAAAGATTCAAATATAGAAAACTAACTTTTTAGAAGATTAATATTACTCACTTCGAATTTTTTGTGTTTTCTAATGATCATCAAGACACTATTTTATAGGTATAAGAGAATAAAAAAAAGTTAATGAAATGTTAATACTTGAATTAATGAGATATATTGATTGATTTAAGAATCTCAATAATTGATCTATTGATGAGGTAGAATTCTAAAAGGTGAAATCTAATGGTCATTCGTAAAGTTCATGCATCAATTTATAATGTTTTCCATTGAATAACAATAAATAAAAAATATATCTCGTTAAAATATTGTCAAATAAAAATTGGTTATAAAAAACAATGACCAACAAAAAATAGTACACAATTATTGCGTACATTAGAATGTTATAGGATTAGGATTGCTTCGTTAAAAGTTTGCAAAAAAAAAAACTAGTACAATCCGCATGGTCAATTTATCTCCCTTAAAAGATCGTTAATAGTATATGATGAAAGATCATTGAATTGATGTATTTCAAGGTCGTGTACCAATTTCTTAAACGTTATAATTGGTGTTGTGTTGGTAATAAATCCGTCAAATCATCACTTGATGGTCTTTGCTTTATATAAATTGTCCTGTTATTTTTCTTTAGTTTTACAAAATTTATTTTATATTTTCTGTTTTTTTATTCTTTACTCAAATTTAGACAAATAATTAGGTAAATAATTGTTTGAAGAAATATATTAAAAAAAATCAAGATTTAAAGATATTTTGGTCAAAGTTGAAAACTTAAAAAAAAAAATTACAAAATTCTAAAAGAATTCATGTAGCCAAGCATGGTCTAAGTTATTTAATTTAGTTTCATTGCTTGCCCATCTCTTGTTCCTTTTCTAATATTTTCCATACGATTTCGGTAATATTTTGTGGGTAAATAATCATTTCTTAATCCTTGTACAATATACATCATTCATTTACAGAGGTAACACTGATCTTTTTCTCAAACAACTGGCGGTCATGGGCTTGGCAATATGGTATAATTCGAGAGTAACGTTAAATAAAGTCCTCGAATTAGTAAGTACAATATAATCGTTTTGGAAAATAAGAAAGATCTTATTAAAAAATTAATTTTTTTATATAAATTTCATATTTGTATTTAAAAAAAAAAATTGCGTGAGACTTACCTGTCATAACAAATATCATTTTCCGGATGAATGATTGCATGGCATCAAAAATATATGTCTTGTCACATCCCAGAAAACTGAACCATAGAGAGGTCAGAGCAGGCCCATGCATGCAGTCCGGTGTTCGGTTTTCCTTCTTCTCGAGGGGTCCATATGCCAACCCGAAATGTGGCAGTTTCTATATACTGATGTTTCTCCAAAATCTGCATTTTATATTTTGGGCCAACTTTTTAAAAGGCCTATCTGCTGACATCAACACTTTAATCTAAGATTCACCGGATCATTATAAATATTGTTTTTTTTTCAAAAAATAAAAAAAGATATATGGTGAACCAATTTGGGCAATCGAAAATAACCTGCTAAGTTCTAATAATGGAAGACACCCAAAAGGCTATCAACTCCTTTCTTTCGATGGTGCGGTTCGACTACAAGGAAGTATCCTGACATCTATATGTTAGAAAGATAATAGTGACGTTTTATTTGTAAAAGCTGATTTCATCCCAAATGTCAAGGCAAATATTGGAGAAGCCTCATCAACTTTATTAGAAATCAAGGAAGCCAAAAGCCAAAAACTGAAAAAAATAATAATTGAAGGAGACTCAAAGGTGACCATCAGGTCATCACTCATTCTGCACCTCTACAATAGATCATGAATCCTATCATTAGTGACATTAAGTACCATTTGGCCTCTTTTCAAGAGTGGACTGTAAGGAAAATTCATATATCTCAAAATCGATACGCGCATAATTTGACACAATGAACAGCAACAATACAAGTCTTTGGAAACATTCCCATTTTTAATATTCCTCCGTACCTTTTGCAATTTTATAGTGGTAAAAATCCACCTCCATTATCTATATAATTATTCTTTTATCCTTTCAGTATTTTGTATTTTTAGTTTATAGTTAAATATAATATTATCTTCTTGCAAAAAATAAAAAATGAGCAAATCAAACGGTGTTTGTAGAAGCTCTATGTTTTAAACGTGGAATCCAAGTCAGCGGGTCCCATAAACCAGAAAATTTTTGAAAAAGAGAAGGTACTTATTTAATATTCAGTGCAAACCTCCAACCCAAATACAGAAAATTGGAAGAATCATCGACTGTGCCATCTATATCAGGCCGAAAATTACCTTCCACAAGATTCATCGGCCGACCAAGTGAAAAATCAAGCGATAATTGGAGAACAAAGACCCACGTGGCCATCTGAGTCATTTCACCGGCCCACCAACTGCTTCCCGGCGCGTTCTTCTATCCGTTTTCGGTATAATTTTATTTCGAATTTTATTATTTATTATCTTTACACATTATACATTACATATATTTTTTAATTTTATTATTTTTAAATTTATTGAATTCTTCTGCTCATCATTTATATACTACATATTTAGTCAGAGAAAAAAAACATATGATGTATAGTATAGAGATGATGAATATAATTTTTCATTTTTATAAAAATTTTACGACTTATCATTTTCATACAATACACACTATATTTTTTTATTTTATTATTCTTAAAATCAAAGTGGTATTTATCTATGAATTAACCATTTTTCATAACTAAAATGATTGAAGCACGGGTAATAGTGCACGCAGGGAAAAGATTGAGGGCAAACAGTATGTTACCATACTACCATTAATGTACTGTTTATGATACAGTTTTTTTCCATAATTATATTCCGCAAATTCGTATTTCTCCCTTCGTGCGTTGCCTTTCAATCCGCCTTGTAAAATTTTTCCATTTGCAACCCAACTAACAAAAAGACTAGATGAAATCAGTCTTTTTAAGTCAAGCAATTAAGTACTACGAGTCTATGATTCAATATAAATATATTCTATTTTAATCTTATATGAAGCAGAATTCACTTGTGTTGGGAATAGAATAAGGATAATTAGGGGCCAGCCCAATATGTACTGTTGGCCCCGTCCAAAGTGTAATTTTTTAAATATATTTAAAAAATACACATGTTCGATACTAGTATTTATTTTTTTAATTATTAAAAAAATTAAAATACGGTCAGATTTAGAGGACAAAATTAGGGACTACTTAGCATTTTCCATAGAATGATTCCAACATGGTTAATTAAGGCCTCGTTTGTTTTCGGAGATGAGATGAGATGAGATGAAAACTTTTGAGATGAGATGAATTGTTTATTTTATTTTGTATTGAAATTTGAAAAAGTTGTAATGATTAGGTGAGAGAAGATGAGATGAATTTGAAAAAGTTGAATTGTTTATTTTATTTTGTATTAGAATTAGGAAAAGTGTAATGATGAAATTGAGATGAGATGAGATGAGATGAGAGTTTTCTGAAAACAAACCAGGCCTAAATTCTCCTAATTTTTCAAGAACAATTAATACCATAATATGAATAATATTATATACAGTTTTAAGATGTATAAATTTTGTGCATTTTTTTTTTAAATTATGATATTTCTATCATTAACAAAAATAATATTCTTATTCTAGTCCCATATTGATACATTTTTTTTTTAAATGCGGATATCTGCAAACATTATTTTTCATTCCATATATCCCAGTATGAAAAACAGCTTTTGGCACCTACTAAATAGTAACTAGGATCCGCTCCCGAAAAACTCTCTCCTGAAACCCCTCCCAAAACTCTCCCACCATCAAAGATCAGTAGAGGGGGTGGGAGCTTAGTGTTTAACTAGTTCTCTCCTGAAACCCCCTCCCACCCTCACCCCTTTCATTTCTCCTCTGTTTTTTTCTTCTAGAGTAGTGTTTAGTTTATTTTCTGTGTTTTTCAGGCCATTCAAATGGAGAATCGTCGTTCGAGACATTCCAGTACCCGACAAACAACACGCACCCCACAGGAGTCTGCTCTGCCGTCGATCTGCAAAACCTCCAAATGCGGCCTCCAACCGAAGCGGCGCATAGCCCGCACACACGGGTCGAAGAATTTGGAGCTCATCGGCGCGTGACCCTCATGCGCCATCAAGGAACCTTATGCCGCTGCAACGCGCGGCCGTTCCTGAACCGGCTTCTCTGGATCTTCCAAGCTCGAACGTCGGTTTTCCCTCCAACAACCTTTTTGTGCATTGATTTTCCGCTTTACAGTATTTTCACATTGTAATTTAATTTATATCTTGCCTTTATTTTCTAGAAAATAAAAACTCAAAAAATGTAGTGTCATTCAGACCTAGTCCGAATGGATTTTGTGTCTCCCCTCCGCGTAAGCGGAGTAAGTGGGGTTTCCAACTCCATATCCCGATTAGTCGGGTACGGGAGTTTGTTTGTTGGGTACTGTTACCTCTATCGTAGATAGAGTGGTGTTATCTCTTAGACTTCGATCTGTAGAGATTACCTTCTGGACTAGACCATGCCAGTCACAGAAGTGTGCTGGGGAGTTTTAAACGTTTGTAATTAGCTTGTCTTAAAGTCAACTTTATATGTCCTCTTTCATAAATGAAACGAGATCCGCTTTTATCAAAAAAAAAAAAAAAAACTAGTAACTAGGAAGATTCCTTTCACGATTTTTCTAATAATTAATTATTTTGATAGCCCTAGCTATATCTTCTATTTTTGACAAACTTTTAGCTACGTATCTAAACTTTGAAAACGTACGTTAACCTCTCTGTCACGCGGGATTTGCCTTACCATCAAAGCATCCTTTTTATTTATGGTAAGTTATTTTTTTGTTAAAATAAATATTTTTTTATAAAAATAAATATATTCTCGTTATAAATAGTTTTTTTATTATAAATATTATTGTTTTATAAAAATGTAAATATATGCTCTTCATTTTAGTTTAGTCTATCGTCTTCAATCATATATAATTATATTAATATGATACATTTTAAAAATAATTTAAAATACCTATGTGTCAAGGTCCAATACAAAAAATATTTCATCTTACCATTACAACTTTTTCAAATTCATATACAAAATATAATAAGTAATTCAATTTTTTCAAATCTTAAAATAATAATAAAATTTAAAAAAAATATATTCTAACAATATTTTTTTTAACTTTTAACTTTAATTTCATCTTAATTCATTATCTAAATCACAGCAAAATGAATTATAGTCATATGTGACATTTGTCAACATCATTCTTCTCTTAAAAAAATGACAAAAGTTTGTAGAATGGGTTGGCTCATCGTGCAACATATCAGCAACAGGCCCAGATAATATTCGGTGCTGTGACGATCACTCTGGTGCTTACTAATGGTATTTATTAAAAAAAATTTACTTATCATTCTCTATATAACATATGATTCATCATTTTTATTTCTTTAAAAGGATAAAAATGAATAATCATGTATTGATGTATAATGTGAAATAATACAGCATTTATCTTATTTATTATTTATTATTGGGGTCAAAAAAACTGTACAGGCAAAAAAAAAAAAAAGTGGTGAGAGTGCACGTGCGTGCGTGCTTGCTTGTGGCTTTCAATTTTTGCCATTATTTTCCTTTGCTTTTGATGTTTCTTGATCTGTAATACACGTGTTTTGGCTCAAGATCACGCTCACGCATTTCCAGCTCTGCTTTTTAACCTCTGGTTCGTTAACCTCTCATTCCTTAGAATCTACTGAAAACGGTGAGGTATAAGAATTAACACAACTCTTATGTGGGTTAGGTTAAACCATTCCAATGGGGGTCTGTCTTTCCTTTTTATCATTTTTTTGTAGTTTCTTTCTATCTACGGAATAGGTTATTTGTGTTTATAAATGCAGGGTTGAAGATATTAAAAAAAATGACTAAGCAGAATGTGGTGGTTTCTGAGGATTGCCCATCGTGTATCGGAAAAGTTAGAGTGGCCGCATCGAAGTCAGAACTGTTCTTGCCCACCATGACGAAGCCGCTGGCTGCACTTGGTGGCCAGTACAACGCCACATGCCAAAAGCAGCTCTTGAAGAGTCTTGAATCTGGAGGAGCCAAGGCCAGTGCCTGGGTTGATTCGACGAGATCTCCCTCGCCTACCCAAATCAAATCCACGGCCTCTCCGCTTGAAAAGGAAGAGTAAAGCTCCTGGACTGTATGTGTCTGTCTCTCTCTCTTGATGATGATCCTCCTGCATTATTGTCTTCCGTTATTTTTGTCTTATTTACATGTAAGTTTGGATTGTGTTTGTTTCTTAATGGTTTGGCGACAGCTCCGTTATCCATCAGCATTAGAAATTTTTGAGCAGATAATATCAGCTTCCAAGGGAAAGTAGATTGTGATGTTTTTGGATTATGATGGCACCCTCTCTCCGATTGTCAATGATGCAGATCAAGCATTTATGTCGAAAGATGTAATTAGTTTTATATATCCTCTCTACTGAGTAGTTAATGCTTGGTTGATCATATTAATTTGTAAACTCAAATGTCATGCACATTTTCTTTAAATAGATGAGAGAAGCTGTAAGTATTAAAGATTAGTTATTGTGATGTTTATTTCCTAGGAACTCTTCATATTCCTATTTATGTTTTATTATTTTAAGCTTTCTTATTATTAGCTTGTGTTGGAAGTTGTATTTCTGTTTTTAATGTAGTCTATAAGTTTCATGTAAGCTTTTATAAACGGGTTCAATGGAAGATTAATAGCAGAACCTTTAGAATCAATCCGTGAACAGTAGGATTGAGGTTTCTCAGAAAATACCTTATATTTCCTTTGTCTTCTCTGTTTTTCTACTACTGGTCTGCTATTTCTTTGCTTTATTGCTTAATCCAACAATTGGCATCAAAGCTTAACCAGGTTCATCTGAGGGTCGATGGCTGCTTTTGGAGCATCAACACCAGTACCTGTATTCAGTGGTGAAGGATACGAATATTGGAGCATTAAAATGAAGACCTACTTCATCTCTCAAGAATTGTGGGATGTAGTTGAGAAAGGGATGACAGTTCCAGCAGAAGGAGCCTCGGCTTCAACTCGATCCAAGCAAGAAATCACTAAGGATGCTAAAGCATTGTTCATCCTTCAACAGGCAGTGTCTGAATCAATCTTTCCAAGATTGATGAGGGCTGAAACTTCAAAGGCAGCATGGGATATTCTTCAGTCAGAGTTTCAAGGAAACACTAAGGTAAAAATTATCAAACTTCAAGGCTTTAGAAGGGAGTTTGAAAACTTAAAAATGAAGGAATCTAAAGTAGTAAAAGAGTATGGTTCCAGATTACTTGATCTAGTAAATTAGATGCGTGCTCTAAGTGAAGAAGTGACTGATCAAAAGATAGTTCAAAAGATTTTGATTAGTTTACCCGAGAAGTATGATCATGTAGTGGCAGCTATTGAAGAATCTAAAGATTTGCAAACCCTATCAGTTACTGAGTTAATGGGTTCTCTTCAAGCCCATGAACAAAGATTGGCTAGAAGAAATGACGGTTCTTTGGAGCATGCCTTCCAATCCAAGGTGAATCTAAAGAATAATAAAACAAAAGATTATAAGAAAAAGCCTCATAAAGATCAAAAGAATTCTGATTATAAAGAAGGCAAGTTGAAAGAAAAAATGGGAGAATTTCCACCATGTGGTGTTTGCAAAAAAACAAACCATTTAGAGAAAAATTGTTATCATGTCGGGAAGTCTCAATGTAGGAATTGTAAGAAGTTTGGGCACATGGAAAAAGATTGTAGATTAAAAAACAATCACCAAGCTCATTATTCTAAAGACAAGGAAGAGAATGAGCATTTATTTTTCGCTTGTCAAGCCCTCACTCAAGAAGAAAAATTATGGTTTATTGACAGTGGTTGTAGCAACCATATGGCTTCTAATGAAACGATTTTCACTAATCTGGACACTTCTATTAAAGCCAAAGTCAAGATGGAAAATGGAGAACTTGTTGAATCTAGAGGAAAAGGCACAGTGGCCATCTCAACAAAGAAAGGTACTAAGTTTATTAAAGATGTATTACTTGTTCCTTCTCTTGATCAAAATCTGTTGAGTGTGGGTCAAATGATGAAAAATGGTTATTCTTTATGCTTTGAGAATAATCTGTGCAAAATATATGATGAAAAAAACAAAGTTGAACTTGCTGAGGTGAAAATGGGAAGAAGTAGGAATTTTCCTATTCAATGGAGCTTTCCTAAAGCTATGGTGGCAATTGCGGAAGATACTATGTTATGGCACCAAAGATTTGGACACTACAACCTCAACTCCTTGAGATTTCTGCACCAGAAGGAGATGATGAGGGACTTACCTCTCTTAGAAAAAGAAGCACAAGTCTGTGAGGGATGCATGCTTGGGAAACAACATAGGCTACCCTTTCCTTTGGAAAGCACATGGAAAGCTAAAGAAAATTGGAGCTGGTTCACACTGATGTGTGTGGTCCAATGAGAACTTCAACTCAAAATCAAAGCAGATATTTCATTCTCTTCATAGATGATTTTACTAGAATGATGTGGGTGTATTTTCTTCGTGAAAAATCTGAAGTTTTTGGAACTTTTAAGAAGTTTAAGCTACTGGTTGAAAATCAGTCTGGTCATAAAATTAAATCATTAAGGAGTGATCGAGGCACTGAGTATAACTCCAAAGAGTTTGAGAAATTCTGTGAAACAGAAGGGATTGAGCATCAATTAACAGTAGCATATTCTCCCCAACAGAATGGAGTATCCAAGAGAAAGAATAGAATAGTGATGGAGATGGCAAGGTGCATGTTATTTGAGAAAAAATTACCTAAAGAATTTTGGGGTGAAGCAGTGAATACTGCTGTGTTTTTTCTTAATTGAGTACCAACAAGAGCAGTAGAAAATCAAACACCTTATGAGGCATGGAGTGGAATAAAACCAGCTAGAAGTTTTCTAAGGGTGTTTGGTTTCATATGTTACATCCATGTTCCATCTCAGAAAAGAAGTAAACTAGAAGAGAAAGCTGAGAAGGGTATTTTTGTGGGATATAGCATCATTTCAAAAGGCTTTCGAGTTTTTAACTTGGAAACAAGAAAACTAGTTGTGAGTCGAGATGTGAGGTTTAATGAAAATGCTTCTCGAGATTGGGAAGCTGAGAAAGTGATTAAGCAAAGTGTAGAGGTACCAGTTGAGTCACTAATAGAAGAAGAAACCGAAGTTGAAGCCAGAGATTCTCAGCAAACTGAAACCAAAAGCTCCACTGCATATCAATTGTCCTCTGATCATAGTGATGAAGAGTCATCTCCTGAATCTCCCATAAAAAGAACAAGACTGCTGAGTGAAGTATATGAGCAATGCAATTATGTCACTCTTGAACCTGTAAGCTTTGTTGTAGCATTAAAAGAAGAAGTTTAGCAGAAAGCTATGCAAGAAGAAATAAAAATGATTGAAAAAAATGAAACTTGGGAGTTGGTTTCTCAACTTACAAACAAGGATGTCATTGGAGTAAAATGGATTTATAAGACCAAATTGAATCCTGATGGCTCTTCTTTAAAGCATAAAGCAAGGTTGGTTGTTAAGGGTATGTGCAGCAATTTGGAATAGATTATAATGAAACATTTGCTCTTGTTGCAAGGATGGATACCATTAGAGTTTTGGTCTCACTTGCTGCTCAAAAAGGCTGGAAAGTATTACAACTTGATGTGAAATTAGCATTCCTAAATGGAGTGTTGGAAGAAGAGGTCTATGTGGATCAACCCGAGGGGTTTGAAAAGGAAGAAGGCAAAGTTTATAAATTGAAAAAGGCTTAGTATGGATTAAAACATGCACCAAGGGCCTGGTATGAGAGAATTGACCAATATTTTACTGAGCAAGGCTTCAGGAGAATCAAAAGTGAGCCTACTTTATATGTAAAATCTCAAAACAGTAATGACTTGATTATTGTATCTCTTTATATGGATGATCTAATTTTTACAGGAAGTAATGTTACAATGATTGAAAATTTTAAAAGAGAAATGATGGCAAGTTTTGAGATGAGTGATTTAGGAAATATGCATTATTTCCTAGGTATGGTAGTAAGTCAAGAAGCTGAAGGAATCTTCTGTTCCCAGAGGAAGTATACTGAAGATCTCTTAAGAAGATTTAATATGTCAGTCTGTAAACCAGTGGCAACTCCATTAATTCCTAATGAGAAATTGAAAAAGAAAGATGGTGGAAATAAGGTAGATGCTTCGATCTATAGAAGTTTAGTAGGAAGTCTGTTGTATCTGTGTAACACTAGACTTGATATCTTGTATGCCACTAGTTTTCTTTCAAGATTCATGCAATGTCCTAGCCAAATACATCTTGGAACAACCAAGACAATTTTGAGATACTTGCAGGGAATTATCAACTTTGGTATTTGGTATAAGAAAACTTCAAATACAAAGTTGGTGGGATTTACAGACAGTGATTGGGCAGGTTCATGTGATGATTTAAGGAATACTTCAGGTTATTGTTTTAGCCTAGAATCTGCTATGTTTTCTTGGAGTTCGAAAAAGCAAGGCAATGTGGCACAATCAGCTGCTGAGGCCGAGTATGTGGCAACTGCAAGTTGTGCAAACCAAGCTATTTGGTTGAGAAGAATACTTGAAGACATGGGGGAGAAACAGTTGAAATCTACTGAAATTTTCTGTGATAATAAATCAACCATTGCAATTGCTAAAAATCCTGTCCAGCACTATAGAACTAAACATATTGCAATCAAATACCATTTCTTGTGTGAAGTTGAATCAAATGGTGAAATTACTTTGAAGTTCTGTAGATCATAAAAGCAACTTGCTGATATGTTCACAAAAGCACTCCCAAGAGACAAGTTTTAGTTTCTCAGATCACAGCTTGGTGTAACTGGAAATCACATCAAGGAGGAGTATTAAAGATCAGTTAGTGTGATGTTTATTTCCTAGGAACTCTTCATATTCCTATTTATGTTTTATTATTTTAAGCTTTCTTATTATTAGCTTGTGTTGGAAGTTGTATTTCTGTTTTTAATGTAGTCTGTAAGTTTCATGTAAGCTTTTATAAACTGGTTCAATGGAAGATGAATAGTAGAACCTTTAGAATCAATCCGTGAACAGTAGGATTGAGGTTTCTCAGAAAATACCTTATATTTCCTTTGTCTTCTCTATTTTTCTACTGCTGGTCTGCTGTTTCTTTGCTTTATTGCTTAATCCAATAGTAAGGGATGTTGCTACATACTTCCCCACGCCATAGTGAGTGGGAGGTTCAGGGATAAGGTCATTTTCCAGACTATAAAATTGTTTTAAGTCTTTTATGCTACACACCTGATGATTTTTCCCCTTAATTCGTTGGTAATCAAATTTGTAGGTTTATAATTTTGTAAGGTTAGCAGAACTATACTATGCAGGCAGCCACAGAATGGACATCAAGGGACCATCCAAACGCCGAAAATGGAATGAAGTGAGTTCATGTAGTGTGTACAAAAATTAAGGATCCTAGTAATAATAATCCTTTTTTTTTTTGTTCTAATTCTTGCCGTTTATACAATTTTTTCTCTTGATTTTATGATGATCCAGGGAAATCAAGCAGTCATCTTCCAAGCTGCTACTGAGTTTCTACCCATGATTGACGAGGTTTTTATCCAAGCAAAAATCACCTAGAATAGATCAAAAGGTAGTTAAATGTTTGAAAGACTCATATATATGTAGTGACTGTATTACTTTAGGTGTACAAAACCTTGTTAAACAAAACAAGTTCCATCCTAGGAGCAAAGGTGGAAAATAATAAGTTTTGCATATCCGTACACTTCCGCTGTGTTGAAGAAAAGGTAATCGAAACCCACATTTTTTTCCAGGCATACATCCTAGCTACTTAATTCCTACGTACGAGTACAATAACAAAGTTTGTCTTTTTAATTATTTTCTTGCGTGCGCCTTAGAGATGGGTTGCATTAACGGAACAAGTTAAGATGGTGCTCAGTGCGTATCCTAAACTTAAACTGACTCGAGGGATGAAGGTACGTACGCTTTGATATTTAGTTCGATTCTCGTGTTAATTAAGATCGTTGGTACAAGTTGACACAGAAAAAATCCAGAAATTTTTGTAATTGTGGCCAAATTTTCAGTATGTTAATATGCCTGGCCTGCCCGCGGGCAATATATTATTAAAACAAGTCCTGGAGATCCGTCCAACCATCAAGTGGGACAAGGGCAAAGCCCTCGAATTCTTGCTGGAGTCGCTAGGTGAATACTGTTGAAGCCGGTGTTTCTTTTGAAAAAATAGCTAGGCCGGAATACATGAATCCCGGCCTAGCTTGGTGTCAAATAAATAGGCCATGACTAAAGGACTTATTGTCCAGATCATGATCTATTAATCTTCTTAACCCAATTAATGTTTGTCTTTATAAGGATATGCCAATTCTAGTAACGTTTTGCCTATGATCTATATTGGAGATGACCAAACAGACGAGGATGCATTCAAGGTACGTGGTTGAATATCTTTACTGTACCTCTCCTAGTTATAAGTTATCAAATTTTCTTTTCCAAACACATACGATAGCTATCAGTTGCTTACACTCGATAATTGATTAGGTTTTGCGCGATAGAGGGCAAGGGTTTGGGATCTTTGTTTCTAGAGTTGCAAAGGAAACAAGTGCCATTTATTCTTTGCAAGAACCATTTGAGGCAAGATTTTCAATCCAAATTAATTTAAGATGCATGCACTAATTTTTTGTTTGATGATCTATCTTATAATTAACCTTATGGCCGGCCGAAACATTGGTTTGGGTTTCGATCGATTTGCATGTCAGGTTGACATATATATTATATGTCGTTGCGTCAATTGCAGGTTAAGGAATTTTTGCGGCGTTTGGTGGTGGAGAGGAAGAGATGGTTACTGCAAGGTTAAACACCTGTACATGAGCAATTATTGGTCCCATAATCTTTGGGTGCATGGGATCAATTTTTGCGCAGTGTTACAATTAAGTCTTGAGATTTTCTAATTAATGTATTTTCTCTAAAGATTCATGTAATTGGCCAAAATTGTACGTGAGAAATTAAGAATTCCTCCCTAAAACTGTTGAAACATACTCTCTCTCTCTCTCTCTCTCTCTCTCTCTCTCTCTCTCTCTCTCTATGTTGAAGAAGACAATATTGATAAATATGCTCTGTCTCATTGAAAGTAAAATGTATTACAAGGACTCCTTTTTATAGGACTATGTACAGACAAGAATTAGGAATATTTGATGAATAGAGCAACGTATAAGAGTTGTAGCAGCCGGCTATGTACGCAGCAAAGAACAACTAAATGAGTGGAGCGGCACATGTACGTAGCTGCAGCAGAGCAGATGTTGCTCTCAGTAGTTGGATGCAACAAATAGTGCAGATAGTAGTACTATGCATGACAATTATTTACGTGATTCCTCTGTCAGTGGTTGTAGTAGGAATTTGATCATTCACATCCCCCCTTAAGTCAAGCGGCATATGTCGAAGACGAAGACTTGAACTTAGACTGAGAAAACGAATTGCTGATAAGGGTTTGGTGAGTATATCTGCAAGCTGGTCCTTTCCAGAAATGAAGACAACATTTAACGACTTGTTAAGAACTCTGTCTCTAACAAAGTGGAAATCAATTTCCACATGCTTTGTTCTAGCATGGAAAACGGGGTTGGAAGACAGGTAAGTGGCGCCCAAGTTAACACAGTAAAGCAATGGTGCAGTGGATAAATTAACATCAAGATCACGACATAAATGTTGCAGCCATACTATTTCTGCAGTTGCATTGGCAACAGCCTTGAATTCAGCTTCGGTGGATGAGCGTGATACTGTTGGTTGCTTCTTTGAGGACCACGAAATGAGATTGTTGCCAAGAAAGACACAATACCCACTGGTAGATTGCCGATCGTCTAGACATCCAACCCAATCGACGTCAGCAAAGGCCACAAGATTTGTTGCGGGAGAAGGAGAAATTTGTAAGCCAACATGGGAAGTATGTTTGAGATACCGTAAAATTCGTTTTGCGGCTTGCCAATGAGGGACATGGGGTGTATGCATGAATTGGCATACTTTACTCACTGCAAAAGCCAAATCTGGTCTGGTGAAAGACAAATACTAAAGTGATCCTACTGTGCTACGGTATTGAGTGGGATTTTCAAAAATATTTCCAGTGAAAGCACTTAACTTCTCAGAGGTGGCCATGAGGGATTTTACAGGCTTGGCAAGGAGCATATTTTTTTTACTAAGCAAGTCAAGTATATACTTTTGTTGAGTGAGAATCGGACCATTGGGAGTGTAAGAAGCTTCGACACCAAGGAAGAAATGCAATTTACCAAGGTCGGTGATTGGGAAATCAATACAGAGAACTTGAATGAGGAGTTGTATGGCCTGTTGTGAGGAACCAATGACTAATAGATAATGAACATATACAAGAACAAACAAATGGATGGCACCATTGTTGCAAACAAATAAGGATGGATCAGCTGTGGAGATAGTGAACCCGAGATCAACTAAACGGCAACTGAGGCGTGAATACCACGCACGAGGGGATTGCCAAAGTCCATAAATCGCCTTATTCAACCTACATACATGAGAGGGAAATTGAGGGTGAGTGAAGCCAGGGGGTTGAGTCATAAATACTGTCTCTTGTAAGGGTCCATGCAAAAATGCATTTTGGACATCATATTGCCGAATGGTCCAGCCTTTGGTAACAGCAAGTGCAATCACAAGGCAAACTGTTGTTGTCTTAACAACTGGGCCAAAAGTCTCGTTGAAGTTAATTCTAGATTGCTGTAAAAAACCATTGGCGACTAAGCGAGCATTCCGTCGCTCAATAGTGCCGTCAACCAATCTCTTTGTGCAAAACACCCATTTGCAAGTCACAGTGTTAGAAGCTTGGTTGGCTGAAACTAAGGACCATGTATTGTTTGCAAGTAGTGCATTGAATTAATTGACATGGCCTTACGCCATTCCTTCTATTGTTGAGCAATAGAGAGGCAAGAAGGATTTTTAGGGATGGATGTGGTGTCTGTGAGAAGTGCTCTTGGTGGAGGCCATTTAATGGTACCATCATGAAACTGTCGTGGTCGTAGTGAACCAGTGCGTGACCGAGTGACTATTGAAGGTGCAGGCTGCTGCAAGTCCAGAGAAGAAGAACTTTGTGAAGTTGATGATTCATGAGTAGCAGAGGGATGAGGTCCTAAAATGGAGGGAGAGGATTGTAAAGATGGAGGTTGTGAAGGAATGTTGAATAATGGTAAAGCTGTGTGGGTGGGCTCCGTGATTGGCTTGGGTAAAAAAAGGTGAGCAAAAGGGTAAAACAGTTCATTGAACTTTACATCTTTGGACACATAAGTGCGACTTGTTGGGATGTGATAACACACATACCCTTTGTGATGAGGACTTAGATCCAGAAAAACACTGGACACAGCTCGGTAGTCAAATTTGTGTTTGTTATAGGAAGTGGTGAGAGGCCAGCATTCACAACCGAAGGACTTAAGAGACTTGTAATCTGGATCATTTTGACGTAGAAGTAAGAAAGGAGATTTATGCAGAGAAGGGGATGGTAAAATATTGATTAAATAAACTGCATGAATGAACTCATGAGACCAAAATTTTAAAGGAACCGAGGCATGTGCGAGGAGAGCCAAACCCGTGTCAACTATGTGACGATGTTTTCGTTCAACAATGCCATTTTGTGTATGAGTGTAGGGACATGTTATACGTTGCAAAATGCCATAAGTTGAGAGATAATTAGAAAAAGGCCGAAATTCACCTCTCCAATCGGATTGGAATTGCTGAATTTTTGTGTTAAATTGGAGTTCAGCATGAGCTTTAAATTTAAGGAAAGCATTGAATGCTTGAGATTTTGATTTTAAAGGAAAAATCCAAATAAAACGAGAAAAGTCATCAACAAAAGAAACATAATATTGATAGCCATCAACTGATACATGAGGGGAAGGCCCCCATAAATCTGAAAATATTAATTGAAAATGTTTAACAGATTTATGTGGCCTAGGATAAGCAGGAAGTCGATGAGATTTTGCTTGTGCACAAGCTTTACAAAATAAAGGAAGCTGAGTAGGATCATATGATAAGCCATGTTGCTGTAAAATAAGGCGAACTATCTTGAAGAAGGGATGGCCTAGGCGTGAATGCCATGAGGAAATGAAGCTGGTCAATGCATGAGGTTGAACGGAAGGTGATGAAAGCTGTATAGTCCATTATTTGTTGTCCCGTGGAGTAGAAGGGTCCCTGATTTTCGATCCTTGACACAAAAGGAATAAGGGAAAAATTTTAAATAGACATTATTGTCGAGACAAAACTGTCTAACGGAAGTAATATTTTTCTGAAATGATGGAACACAAAGAATTTTATTTAAAAGGAAATTAGAATGTGAAGTGGGGAGAGAGCCTGAACCAGTGTGGGAAATGGGGATGGTAGAACCATCACCAACACGAAGTTGGTCATCTCCATGATATGCAGCAGCTTGCAAGTTCAATTTGTCAAGGTCACTTGTAATGTGATGGGTTGTGGCTGTGTCTAAGTACCAGCTTGTATCTGGAAAGTAGTTAGTGAAGTTTGTTGTTGCAGTGGGAGAAGCAGTGTATGCTTGGTTGAATTGATAGAGGTAGGTTAGAGCTGAATGACGTTGCCTATTGCATACTTGACAAATGAGGCGATTATCAGTAGAGAATGAATTATTTAGACCATTGTTACCTGAAGAACCACCATGAGATCGATTTGAATTATATCAACCGCCACCACCACGCCCTCGATACTGGCCACGACCTCGCTGAGGGTAATGAGATTTGGCTGTAAAGTTAGCGGATGCATCATTTGTAAACAAACTAGTATCCGAATAGTGGAGTAACCGAGCTTTATGGGCCAGCAAATGCCCAAGTAACTCTTCAGGGATAATAGGTTCTAGACAGGTTGTAACAGAGAATACAAGAGCATCATACTCTACTCCTAAACTAGCGAGTAAGTAGGGAACAAATTCAGCTAGAGGTAGGGGCGGCCAGTGGAGGCCATAGTGTCAGCTAAGGTTTTGGCATGACGAAAATAGGTGGAGATGGAATCAGCTCCTCTCTTGAGGGAGGCTAACTGCAACTGGGTTTGAATAACTCTAGCTTGTGAAACAGAAGCAAAGGTTGACTCAAGAGAGTGCCAAACTGTTCGGATAGGGGGACAGCCAACCACTTGAGCTATTAGTGGTTCGGAAAGGGAGGAAATGAGGGCTAACATTACGAGTTGATCTTGCTGCAGCCAGATTTCATATTCAGGGTTTGGAGTTGCAGTTTTGTCTAGCACTGGTTTGGGTGGTGGACAAGAACCATTAACATATTTAAAAAGGCGTTGGCCACGAAAGTAAGGTACAAGTTGGACCTTCCATAGCAAATAGTTTTCAGGAGTGAGCTTGATAGAAATGGTGTGAGAGAGATTTGGGTGGAGAGGGGTGGGAGAATGAGAAGAATCAGATGAGGAGGCCATGGACGTTTAGTCCTTTAGGGCTCTTGATACCATGTTGAAGAAGGCAATATTGATAAATATGTTCTATTCTTATTGAAAGTAAAATGTATTACAAAGACTCCTTTTTATAGGACTATGTACAGACAAGAATAAGGAATATTTGATGAATAGAGTGGCGTATAAGAGTTGTAGCAGCAGGCTATGTACGCAGCAGAGAACAACTAAATGAGTGGGGCGACGCATGTACGTAGCGGCAGTAGAGCAGATGTTGCTCTCAGTAGGTGGACGCAGCAGATAGTGCAGATAGCAGTACCATGCATGACAATTATTTATTTGATTCCTCTGTCAGTGGTTGTAGCAGGAATTTGATCCTTAACACACACACACTCTCTCTCTCTCTCACATACACACACTCATATATACATACATATGTATCATGATACACGCACAAGCATATTATACGCATGCCCATTATTGGAAGTAGTTTTACGGCAGAAGCTAGCACGTGATTAGCATGATGCCGGCCTGCGTGCATTAGGTAATTGGGACACGTTGTACATATTTTACATGGTAAACTTGGGATATGAGTACGTACTAGCAGCCTTGACATGTAATTCAGGCGGGGCTTTCAGCAAAGTGCAGCATCATGAAGAAGGTAAAAAATATGAATGTTACTCTCAGATTTTACAAAAATAATATGTAAACTGATGTAGTTTTATTTAATCCATTAATTCTACTTTGTAATAAAATTAATTTTTTAATTTAAAAAATCACATCAATTTATGAGATTACTTTATATAATTTATTTGTATGTACCTAAGGTGTTTTTCAATAAATAATAGGGATAAATTATCGAACCTGTACGTACGATGCATGTTTAAACCGTCTTGACTTAATTCCCTTCTAAGTCATGGACATATAGTACTTAACAAACAACATCAACTCATGTACATATAGACTATACATAGAGTAGTCAATTAGTAGAACCATGCAATATTTAAACACATTCCTAATTATTTATGTATTTCTTATACGTACCTTCTCAACATTGCATTTCTGCACTATATATATATATATATATATATATAATTCATGAACTGCATGCAAACATTTAGAGTAATCATGTTTTGAATTGTGCATATTGATAAACTAAAAAGTATTATAAGATCAAGATTATATATATATCGATCTAGTTCATTTAAATTATCTGGGAAGAAGAAAGACACATGAGATGCACATGACTCCCACGTGCATGCACTGGCGCCCACTCTCGCACTCAGCGGGAGAGACCCATATCAAAAACCTCCAAACTTGTATGGGGCATATAAGAATAGTTACAAATCATGCACAAAATCTGCATTAGGAATTGTAACTGATTATACTCATTTAATTCTTTTTGATTTGCTTGATCTGTACAGCACATAGTTTGCTATACGTTAGCTTAAGTTTAGGAACTGTTTCTAATTTCAAATCTGTATATATATGTCTCCATGGTATAATGAAAAGTGTGTGAATCATTCTTATAAAATCTCCGTATATTTTTCTATATGGTATCAGTTTAAAAGCCCCAAACACTCTAACGAGTATCTTCCTGGTTCCCTTTTTCTTTCTTTTTCCTTGCTATTGCCATGGCAAACTCCTCCTCTGAAAGTGTTCCCATAACTATTAATGCCTCTCAGCAAATCACCGCACGACTCACACCAACAAACTATCCTTCATGGCATGCCCAATTTGAGTCTCTCCTTCTCGGTTATAACCTCTTTGGTTATGTCGATGGAACTCATACTTGTCCACTTCAACCGACGTCAAATGATGCAGCTGCTATTGCAGCTTATCAAATCTGGTTTCGTCAGGATAAACTTATCTCAAGTGCAATCCTAACTTCTGTTTCGCAAGCTGTGATACCGCTCAAAGCTACCTCAAAGACGTCTCATCAAGCCTAGACCAAACTCACTAAACTATATGCCAGTCGATCCAGGACTTGAGTAATGCAGCTCAAAGAGGATCTCACCCTCATGCAGCTTGGCACTCGTACTATAACAGAGTATCTTCACTCTGTTAAAAGTACTGCTGATGAGCTTGCTCTCATTGATGCACCTTTATCTCAGGATGACATCACATTATATGTTCTACATGGGTTAGGCTCTGAATATCGTGATATTGTTGCCCCAATTCGAGCCCGAGAATCCTCCCTCTCCTTTGAAGAGTTACATGATCTGTTACTTGGCCATGAGGCCTATCTCAAAAGAATTGAGTCAACTACACAATCATTGGTACTCACTGCCAACAATACTCAACGTCGAGACTCCCGTTCTTCAAAGCCTCAATACTCAGCAAATCAGCAATCATCAAAGGCTGACTCTAAATCCAAACCTTGACAGTTCAAACAATACAAATACCCACCAAAGTGCCAGTACTGTGATCAACAAGGTCATATTGCAAAGTATTGCCCGAAACTTAAGTCATCTGAAGCAACTACGAATTGCACCACTGCTGCTCCTAGCCCAGAT
This sequence comes from Cyclocarya paliurus, assembly GCA_029856935.1. Taxonomy (NCBI): domain Eukaryota; kingdom Viridiplantae; phylum Streptophyta; class Magnoliopsida; order Fagales; family Juglandaceae; genus Cyclocarya; species Cyclocarya paliurus. The sequence goes on from CM056953.1 coordinate 4,589,101, forward strand.
AAACGCTGGCTCCTTGATTCAGCAGCTTCTCACAACATCACATCTCAGGTTTCAAATCTACAACTCCATTCTGAATATGATGGTACTGATGAGGTTCTTATTGGAGATGGATCAGGTTTGCCCATAACTCACTCTGGCTCTCTCACTCTATCCTTTCCAAAACGACAGTTTCAAGTTCAAGATACCCTTTGTGTTCCTCATATTAATAAAAACTTGATATATGTTCATCACTTTACAAAGCACAACAATGTTTTACTGGAATTTCACCCAAACTATTTTCTTGTGAAGGATCGAAGAACGGGGGAGACACTTCTTCGAGGCCCATGTGAGAATGGACTTTATCCTCTTTCTTCATCACCTGCTGCTACACCAACTGCTCTTATTCATGAAAGAACATCAGCAGCTGGTTGGCATCAACGCCTTGGCCATCTATCTTCGAAAGTTGTCAGCCGCATTATTAGTTGTTTTTCTCTTCCAATCAGTTCCTTTGATTCTAGTTCTACTCACTGTCATTCATGTGTCATCAATAAAGCTCATTAGTTACCTTTTCACAAACATGGCTTAACTAGAAAAGCTCCTTTTGATTTGCTTTATACGGATGTATGGGGACCTTCTCCCACAACCAGTCTCAATGGTCATCACTTTTATGTTATATTTGTTGATCATTTTACCAAATATGTCTGGTTCTTTCCCTTGCATAAAAAATCAGATGTCAAACTTATATTTCCTCATTTTTATAAAATGATTAAAACACGGTTTGACACAAAAATTAAAGGGGTATACTCAGATAATGGAGGGGAATTTATTGCCCTTCGACCATTCTTTAATCAGCATGGTATTAGTCATTATATGACTGCTCCACATACACTCCAACAAAATGGAGTTTCTGAGCGTCGTCATAGACACATTGTGGAGACAGGACAAACACTTCTTAGTCATGCTTCCCTTCCACCCGAATATTGGGCATATGCATTTGCAACAGCCACATATTTGAGAAATAGACTTCCTTCACCTGTTCTCCAACATAAATCCCCTCTTGAAGTTTTATTTCATCAAAAGTCTCGGTATGAGAAACTTAGATCATTTGGATGTCTATGTTTTCCTTGGATGAAGCCTTATAACACCAACAAGTTCCAACATAAATCTGTACCGTGCGTTTTTGTTGGTTACTCAAATAGTCAAAGTGCTTATTTGTGTCTTCATCTTCCTACTCAGCATCTCTATACCTCTAGGCATGTTATTTTTGATGAGTCTGTTTACCCTGTCAAACAAGACCACCCGAATCATCCTTCTGACTCTTCACTCCCAGAACATAATCTTCCTTCAGGACCAATTTTGCAGCTTGTCTCACATGACACTCCACAAGTCTCACGGCCTCAAGAAGTTCTCTCACCTCCTTCTTCGACCTCACCTGAAGTTCCAGTGACACAAGTGCCAGTTTCAGTTCAGGTAACCCATGCAAACTTAGATCCTTCTCCTGTCCTAGAAAGTTCACCTACTCCATCTCCACCACAACCCACACGGACAATCATCACAAGATCCATGAATAATATTTTTCGACCCAAGCAACTTCATCACACTTCAAAGCATCCAATAGCTGAACCACCCGAGCCTACATGTGTTAGTCATGCTCTCAAAGATCCACATTGGCGCAAAGCCATGTAAGATGAAGTCACAGCTCTTCTTCATCATGGGACGTGGGACTTGGTTCCCCCTACTCCAGATCAAAACTTGGTTGGGTGCAAATTTGTGTTTCGAAAGAAAAGAAATCCTGATGGCACAATAAGTCGGTATAAAGCTCGACTCGTTGCCAAAGGTTTTCATCAAAGGCTCGGTGTTGACTACTCTCAAACATTCAGCCCGGTGGTGAAACCAGCAACAATTCGACTCATTCTAACCATTGCTGTCATGCATGGGTGGCCGCTACGTCAGCTGGATATCAATAATGCATTCTTGCATGGCATTCTTGAAGAAACAGTTTTTATGCACCAACCTCCGGGGTTTGAAGATTCATCTAAACCCAAACATGTCTGCAAGTTAAAAAAGAGTATCTATGGTCTGAAGCAAGCACCACGACAGTGGTACCAAGCCCTTCGAGATGCACTACTCAGCTTTGGTTTCACACACTCAGCAATTGACAATTCTTTGTTCATCTATAAGACTAATGACATCTTGTGTTATTGCCTTGTTTATGTTGATGATATAATTGTCACAGGCAACAACAACAAGTTTGCAAATGCTATCATAGAAAAGCTGGGCACTACCTTCTCAGTCAAAGATATGGGTCTCTTGCATTTCTTCTTGGGCATAGAGGTCATTCCCACACCAAAAGGGTTGTTCTTGTCTCAACACAAATACATTCGGGAAGTTTTATCAAGAACTTCCACGGACAGTGCAAAAGAAGTTCTAACTCCCATGTCAACTACAGCTAAGCTCACCAATACAGGTGATTCCGAGAGTACTGATGGGGTTGAGTATAGAAAAACAATTGGTGCACTTCAATATCTGGGACTCACACGTCCAAGCATTGCTTTTGTTGTTAATAGACTAGCTCAATTCATGCAAAATCCAAAAGCACACCACTGGATTGCCGCAAAGAGGCTTCTCAGGTATCTCAAGCAGACAATGTTTCATGGTATTCTCTTATAAAAAAATGCTTCATTCGAACTGAAGACATATAGTGATGCGGACTGGGCATCAAACACAGACACTCGAGTTTCAAACACTGCTTTCATAACATTTATTGGTCAAAATCCAATTTCCTGGTCAGCAAGAAAACAAAAGGCAGTCTCCAGATCATCCACAGAAGCTGAGTTTCGAGCACTTGCTACTGCTACCTCCGAAATAGTGTGGCTTAAATCACTCATTCAGGAACTTGGTCTTCAACTTCTACAAGCACCTCAACTGTTTTGTGACAATATTGGAGCCAATCATTTCAGTCTGAACCCAGTTCAACATACACGAATGAAACACATTGAAATCGATCTTCTCTTTGTTCGAGATCTCATCAAGAAAGGAACAATTCGTGTACATCACATTCATACAATGGATCAACTAGCTGACCTCCTCACAAAATCATTACCCCGTCAACGTTTTCAAACCTTAAGATCCAAGATTGGTGTTGCAGATGGCACCTCCATCTTGAGGGGGCATATAAGGACAGCTACAAATCATGCACAAAATCTGCATTAGGAATTGTAACTGATTATACTCATTTAATTCTTTTTGATTTGCTTGATCTGTACAGCACATAGTTTGCTATACTTTAGCTTAAGTTTAAGAACTGTTTCTAATTTCAAATCTGTTTATATATGTCTCCATGGTATAATGAAAAGTGTATATTTCTCTATAGGGCATGCATTGAGTTATAATATAATTAAGATATATACTAATTTTTTACTGTTTTGGGGAAGAACGGAGTCGTGCACAGCCTATAAGCTGGAGTCTTCCCGTGCATATATAAGCAGTGGAATACGTACCCCAAGAAGACGATCCTGAGAATTGTGATCAGAACCACATTTTTTGTGCAATATTTCCTAATAAAGTTCAGTTACATTATTTAATTAATTATTCGTTTACAGACATACTAATAACTACGTACGTGAATAGACTGCTATGGAGTCAAAGAACAGATCATCGATCGTGAATTCTTGGATCGAGTGTTTCATTTCATGACCAACTTGTGATATCTCATGTGCGCGGTCTGCAGTATTGTGTTAAAATCTCAATAATAAAAAGCATCTTCAACAGGTGCAATTAACGTCAGATGCTCTTTGAATTTTAAAATACATATATTTTCTCGCATGCATGAAGGCGTTTGACTAATTTGTTGATCTCGAGAACCTGTCTGGCTATTTTGATCCCTACAAAGACTGATGTTGATGTTATAGACTTCTAATAATATAAATTAATATACAGCGCAATGGTTACATCAAAATGACGGTCGAAAGTCGAAAGTGAAAAAAAGAAAAAACATAATATCTAGGTCGTCATCATATAATACTTATTCATGAACATGATTTAATGTTGTCATTAAAAACATTAAATTACATGCCACTTGTATATATTGTCTATTTGATCTGTTAACATTATATTTCATATACTTTTGAGTCAAGTTCTAACAATTTAGATCTTCAGAATTGAGTCTGCAAAAATAGAAAAGAAGGCAATTAGGAGAGGGCCTTGGGATCAGGAGTCTCCGATGTCAAAGTAAGTAAAAGTTTATTAGAAGTTTGTAGATAAGTAAGAGAGTCTAAAGATTAGAAAACATTTTTCGTACCTGTGAGTTACTATTTATACCAAGAATCTGAAAGAGGGGACAATTCGTGTCTGCCCCCGTGGAGCTCATGTCCTTTGCATTGTTTCTATTGAAAGAGTCATTTAATATGGTATGCCTTTGCGACAACGTCATCAATATGTCGTATAACTTGGGTAGTGGTGCCATTAATGCGATGTAATTTTCAGATTTACTTTATCTTTAGTGGTCTATCAATGTCTCATGTCATAGGATTAGGGGTTTTCCATCTTTTCCGTTCTGTTCTGTACAAGTCCTCATAATCAGAGTATGGCTGAGTGACGTTAGGCTTGTTTGTCTTATCAGCCATCATTATTTCATTTTCCTTGTAGGTGCATTACTTCATAGGAAGGTTTGGGCTCTGGGGCCAAGTATCGGGTTAAAGCCCAATAGACTCTTGAGGTGGGAAAAATATCTATCCAAAATCCACCACTAAGAAATTCTTTAAAAAAATTATGAGAAATCTGAAATTATCCAAAAGTGTACTTTACATGTATATCTATAAGAGCATATTCATTAGCTTGCCTAAATAAATCTTCAAAATTTAGTCAATATTATATTTTTTTACATTTGTCTATTCCATTTAAATTCAATCTTCACATTGGATTAGCCATTCACTCTCTATATAATAATAAAATATTATTAAATTAATAATTTTTTTATTTAATTTATTTGTATCACATTTTATTATTCTACCAATTTAATATTAATAATTATATTCTAATTAAATTAATATTAAAAAAATCATATTTTAAAAAGTCATTTAATGCTAATAACAAAAAATATTTGATTAAACTCATCTAAAATTCAATCTAAATTTATTAATTAGAAACCAAATAATATTTTTATTGGAGTGAGAAACTAATATTTTAATATTTACTTTAAGTGAGAAATTAGTATTTTAATATTTGACGAATCAAGAGTGATTTTTTATCTTTAGTCAACTACTATAACAAATTTTATTTTATTTTATATTTGATCAATTTAATATGAGGCATTTTAGACATTAATTATTTAAAATTTAACTAACTTTTCTATTTAACTAATCCAACGTGAATGCTCCAAGCAACTTACCCTGAATTTGGCAAGAATGATTGGCGTGTATATTCCAACCGTACGTGATGAATGCGAAAATTCGGTCTTTATTACATGAGTTCCCGTTCACGTACGTCTTGCATGCCTACTTCTGTCCACTATGCATATATTCGCTATAAATTGCCAACTAATTAAATTTTTCGTTCTAATAATCTTATCTCATCTAATCTAATTTTTAAATATCATTTAAATATAAATTATTTCAAACTAATTATTATAATTTTTTAAAACTTTCAACAAAAAAAAAATCAATTTTTTCAAATTCATAAACAAAAATAATATTTAAAAAATAATATTCTAATAATATTTTAATTTTATAATATTTTGTATTCAAATTTTTTCTCTCTCATTTCACAATTCAAACTATCTCACTAATATTCACAAACTATTTTACTTATATCACAAAATTCTCGTCTCATGATCTCACTCCCCAAACTTGTCCTAAATCCGTTGAGAAAGAAAAATAAAAAATGACATTTATAGTCGTTGAGTGCATAAATACTATGTAATTTTTTTGAAAAAAGTGTATAAATATAAAACACACATAAAAAAAAAACTATTTTTTGATAATGAACTCTATTTTTTTTCAAAGTAATTACACGATACTTACGCACTCTATGACTGTAAGTAGCATTACTCGAAAAAAAAAAAAGATTAAAAAGGATAAAACCTACCTAGCTAGATAAATTATAATCTAGAAAAATTGTGGCTTGGGGAGTAAAAACATGATTGTTTTAGAAGGACGCGTGAAAAACATGATTCGGGACAGTAAAAATTTATAATTGCAGCATGGGCTCGGATCCCGTAATCACAGGTTTATAATGTTGCTCTTTAGGGCATGGGCTCGGATCCAGTAATCTAGCATGCATGAATCTCCGTCTCCGTCAATTAGTCACAGACTCACAGTCTCCCCATTACTACTTCAAAAGTAGTCCCGAGCAGGGTGAGGCCTGATATGCTTAGTGGACTTTTTGACTTCAATTACAACGAATTTGAAGAGTTCATTTCAGCGAGGCCCATCGAACTACCTTGAGAAATAGTAGTTGGCCCATGGCTACTAGGCTCTTAACAATAATAGTGAGATAATTTAAATTAAATATTTATTAAGTTTTGAAAAAAGAAAAAAAAAGTTGAATAAAACAAATTATAAAATTAAAATATTAGTAGAATATAATTTTTTTAATATAATTTTTATTTTAAGATTTAAAAAGGTTGAATTATTTTTTATTTGAAAATTAAAAAAATTTGTAATAATTAGTTTAAAAGTATTTGTATTTTAATGATACTTGAGAAAGAAACGAAATGAGATGAAATATGATGTGATGGGATGAGATGATATATCTGTAGACTATAGTTGAGGATGTGGGATGGTTAGTTACGTCCTTTTTTTTATTAGTTGCGTCCCTTGATTTCCCTTGCTTTGATACTTTTTCCGGCAAATTTCCACCAAACGACATCCAAGGAATCAACTCATTATAATGGTTAGGCGAAGGTTTTTTTTTAATCTGAATCATGTCCACTTTTTTCCTAATATGTCATTGTTTTCGGCTCTTGCTAACTGATTTCCCCTATTTTATGTTCGGATTTAAAGAGTTGTGAGTGAAACTGAAGTTGATTTGGCACTGTTAATTTCAACTACTTTTCCTAATGATCATGAGTACCATTCACATAGACAAGTTTACTTTTGACAAATTGGCCCTAACGGAACTAAATAATTATAAATAGTACTAGGAATAGGGCTGCCGCCACAAATGGTTGACAGATCAAATCCATTTTCTTTGGTATCATCTTTTCCAGCTCCCATAGCTAATAATGCCATTTAAAACCCCAACTGTTGGACTCATTCCCTCGATGAAAAGATTCATTTACAAGCTTCCCTTTTTATACAATCGGTGCATTCTTGACGTGGAAGCCTTTTATGTTTAACGTTTTGGGTTTTCAAAAATTGTAATGGGTCTCACAATAAGGGATACGTTAACATACCATTTATATATAGTAAAACTCTTCCTTTGACGGTAGTTAATCATCATTTTTTACGTTCTCCTCTTTAATTTTACTTGTCCTTTTTATACTCTTCAAACTATTTTAGTTTTGATAATGATAAATACACAACTTTTTTCAAGATAACCCTTTACACAATTATGATATTTTTAAAAGTAATATTAGATATTATATACGTTCATTTTTAAAAAAGAGTAAAATTTATCATTAAAAATTTATTTCTTTATGCAAATTTTATATTTATTTATTTATTTTAAAATAAACGTGTAACGCTTATACAGATCTTAACTATAAATATCATTTTCATATTTTAAATAAAGAACACTTATATAAAATAACTCATAAAAGTATTATTATTTTATAAAAGTATCTTCATTGATTGGGCCTCTTTGATTGCTCTTTCAGTTTTTGCCAGGACATTCATCGATTAGATTCTTCCCCGCCCTGCAAGTTGCAACATCTGGGCCTTCGATTAGGGAGATGAGATAAAACAAGAGGAATATATAAATAATAATAACATAATTTATAAATTACAGTAAAATAATTAGAATTAAAATGTTTTAAGAGATTTTAAAAGAGAGAACAAATTACATAAAAAAAATATAAAGTTAAAAGAATATTAAATTATAATTTTTTAATATTATTTTTGTTTTGAAATTTAAAAAATTTGAATTATTTTTTGTGTTTTGTTTAAAATTTTGTGAAAGTTGTAACTAGTAGATAAAAAAGTTTGAAAAAAATTAGAAATTAGATATTAGAAAGTGAAATTTGAAATTTTTTTATGTTTAAATGTCATTTAAATATTAAGATAATCAGAGATGAAATAAGCCAAGTTAAAGATTTATGAAACCAAAACTCACCTTAGCCTTATTTTTTTAAGAATAAATTAAAGGCAACTGAAGAATCAAGCTAGCTCTAGCACAATTCCCTTGTGTCAAGGTCATGTCATTATCACAAGGTTGGGCTAATAATTTTCTAGACCCTGCCTACTTTGCGGGAAGTGGCCTACCACGATATTAATTTGCTGCCCAGTAGCGATGCTATTTAGAAGAAAAAAACATACAGATAACAAAATTAAAACGATATATACATTAATTCAACCTTATACACGTCATACATTCATCATTCATGTCTTCGATCCTTCTTGAACTTTAACGAAAATATTTGAATTTTTTAAGCATCAAAATCTTCTTAACTACGTTAAACTTTAAGGATACCATGCATGGCAGGGCCCCGCAAAGCCATGCATATATATGTGTGTGTATATATATATATATATATCTCCCTCTCTCTAATCTGTCATGTGCTTACGATAATTTGTTTTTGGCGTCTATGATTTATATTCGTTATTATCATGATGATGGGTCATGTGTGGTTTGGGGTGGGCCATATCCTCCATTGCTCTCAAGTGCATTACTCCCTTAATTATGGCATCCTAGCTCACTTTAGTGACTCCCGTTTTCGCCGCCACCTCTACGACTTTCGGTGTTCCTTTTACCTTGATCTTGTATTAGGAATTAACACATTTTTTTATATATGTTCTCCAACTTTTACTTGTATCCTACCGATCAGAGACACATCCCACCCCTCAATTATATATGCTTGATATATGCTTCTATACAGCTAATACCTTCTACCCAAGAAGAGAATAAATATCTAATATTTATACTAATAAAAACATCAATACGTAAAAGTCAGATATATAATTTGAAGAAAGATACATCTACATCTTATAAAAAAACTATAAGTATAAAGTGTGAAAATAAATAGTGATTGATGCATAACCTACCTTATAATTTGAATCATGAAACGAGTCCTGTGGTTCAACTTTACCATTCACCTTTCTAATTTCTCTTGTATTTATATGTATTTTAATATGTTTTAGTTGCAAGCATTACAAAGAAAGTAGAGGCTATATGTAAGAAAGCAGCCCTCTTGTACCCCATTTTAAAGATAAAAGCAAATGATCATAAAAGTTGGCCTCCCTCTCCCTCAGTCACTCCTTTCTTTTAAAAACCATCCAAACACACTCAATTACAATAGCCAAAAGCCACATGCAGATGCAGTAATTCATCAAGCAGAAGATCTAACAAAAGAGAGAAAAGAGAAGGTTAGAAGAGATTTAAGCAAGTGCAATGAATGGAAGAGAAGCCAATAAAGCAGCTCCTTCGGCTGATCTGCTAGTATGTTTTCCTTCTCGAGCCCACCTAACCCTAATGCCCAAGCCCATATGCAGCCCAGCAAGACCTTCCGAGACGAACAAGCGCCACCACAACCACAGGCACCATCGCGGCCACCTGATCAAGAGAACGAGCACCAGAGGTGGCGTCCAGGACAGCCCTCTGCTATGGTCCAAAACCAAGTCAATGGGCTCGGAGAACTCGGAACCGACGTCCCCGAAAGTCACGTGCGCCGGGCAGATCAAGGTCAGGTCCAAGACCAGTTCGTGCAATAGCTGGCAATCAGTCATGGAAGAAGTTGAAAGAATTCATACCAACGGAAAACATAAAAAGAGATCCAGTTGGGTTGAAGCTCTCGGCTTAAAGAAAGATATAATGCAATTCTTGACGTGTTTACGAAACATAAGATTTGATCGTCGGTGCTTTGGGACATTTCGTAAGTCTGATATAACAACTGAGGATGAAGACGGCGAAGAAGATGGAGAATATCGGGAAAATCACGTGGGCTTTGAGGGAAGTGATGGCAATGAGGCTTCAAGAACTGCCTTCTCCAAATGGTTGTGGTTCTACAGGAAAACCAGAATAACATGTGCAAAGAAGATGTTGAAAAAGAGATAGAGAGACCATCTGATGATGAATGTATTGCTGCTCCTCCACCAAATGCTTTGTTGCTTATGCGCTGTAGATCTGCTCCTGCAAAAGGTTGGTTGGAAGAAAAAGAAGAAGAGACGCATGAGGAAGACGAAGATGAAGACGAAGACGAAAAGGGTACAGGAAAAGGAGAGAGACAAGCAAAGAGTTTAAAGTGTTCAACGGAGGGAGAGATCAAGAGAACGAAAAAAGAGAACATGGTTGTGATGAAATACGACACTGATTTCTACAAAATCTCGTCTGATGTAGCAAAGGAGACATGGATTGCCGGTGGAACGAGAGATCCAATTTCAAGGAGTCGAAGTTGGAAAAGATGATGATCTTGGTGACTTCAACTGTTATGTTTTAAATTTAAATTTTCCCAATTATATTTTAACCTCTTTATCCTTTTCAATAATAAGTTTTCTTTATAAATTTTTTCCTATTTTCCGGCCCCCATCTTATGTGGGAAAACTGAAAAATCCGACAGTCCCATTATAGTATAGTAACCTTTGTTGTCTTTAATATTCCTGCCGTGACATGAGAATCACATCACATTTGTACAGCTTTACTTTCCTTTTTCCTGGAGAAGATTTTGCTTTTCATGTACATTCTCGTGATGAATAAAGACTGTCACCTAGTTTAATGTCCTAGAAAAAAAAATAAGAACCTTCTCATGCATATGATCTTAAGTACTGTGCAGTGCATGTTTGTTTAGGCTAAGAGTAGTTGATAAATATTTTGTTAGCTCCACCGATCCATATTAATGTTATCTAATTACACCATCAATGTAGTATAGGTAATGAGTTGAGATAAGGTGAAAGTTAAGATGAAAGTTAAAAATTAAATAAAATATTATTAGAATATTATTTTTTAATATTTTATTATTTTGAGATTTGAAAAAATTGAATTATTTATTATATTTTATGTGAGAATTTGAAAAAATTATAATTATTAGATGAAATAAGTTAAGATAAACTCTGAATCCGAAAAGTTAAGCTGAAATGTTAGTTGATATCATAGGTTTTTTTTTTTTTTCCCAAGGCACGCATTTTATAAATAATATTAAAAGGAACATATATATGTTTTTCAATATTACAAGCTCGGGGTCTTTTTCATTAAAGAAATACTTTAACTGCAAATAAATTATATAAAAATAGTCTCACTAATGGATGTAGTTTGATATGATTAGTAAATTGTAAAATTATTATTTTTATTATAAAATAGACCTAATGGATTACATGAAATCAAGTTAATTTATAAGATTACTTTTGTATAATTCCTAATTTGTAATTGTAGCGCTACTCTTTTCACTATGAAAGATAAGAAGGCATATGTGGAATTTGGTTTAAGGGTATGCTACTAAAATGGTTATTGGATTCTGCCCATTGTCCTCTACATGTGCTAGTCGATTTTGGAACCGATGTATCTTCTGAGTTTTCTATCTATTGAAATTTTGTAGGGTGATGCACGGTCATATTATATATCTCATACTTATTATATCATCAATAATAATAATAATAATAATCTCAAAAGTTTTGATAAAAACTCTAAAATTAATTTACCAAACATGATGTAGCCGAAAGCCAAAAGTGTTGTATGGACGATAATCTGTCCAACCTTTCAGTTTCACGACACACAATTGAATATATTTGTGAAGATCCTTCTAATAACAAATTACTATCAATATCTATTTTAACACATAAATAGAGGCTTAATTAGCCAAGAAAAAAAAAATCATTTTCTAGGGTATGAAATACATGGGGGAAGGGAGAATAAAGGTTACATACATTCACATTCAAAAGTAAGGAAAATAAAAATCGTTGAAATACATAGAACACCCTAATATAAAGTTTCACTTCACTTCTAATTTCGTACCAAGCTGATTAATTTCCTTCACTCCTAGTCTTCTTCCAGTACTTTAGTGTGCATTAGTGCCAGCAAAGTAACAGACATGTCCACTTAGCCCAATTCACTCCTTCTTAATTTTGTAAAATTAGAAGCTTCCTGTCCCATGATGCCTATGCACAAAATTATATCCACTTTTGCTTTTGTACACACATATATATGGCTTCAAGTACTGCTGTACAATTTGACTGAAGTTTCCAACACTTCACGGTCGTTGCCTGGAATTTCTTTCACCCTTGTTCCATTCTTGTATATCTTGAAGGCCGGAACGGACCTCACACGCTCTGATTTCGCTAAGTAAGGGTGGTCTTCAATCTCAACCTGGATTTATTGACAAATACCTATGTAAATCAGTTAAAAAGACGTTTGACAAAACCCAACTCGGATGAAACCAAAAAAGAAAAGGAAAAAATATATATAGGTGGAGTTGGCTATATATAATGATCTATCCAAACCTTCAGGAAGTTGATTGACGGGAATTTCTGGCAAACTTGCTCCAGGACTTGCAACACTTGCTTTTGGGTCGTTTTCTTACAAAAAAGCACCACCGACATCCCTGTCATTTACATAACTGGTAAATTTGTATGGTCTAAAATCCTTATATATGTTGAAAGAAAGTAACACGACAGGATTGAAAGTGACAAAATCTAGACGAAAAGAAATGATTTACCGGGTGAGGTTATAAAGTGTCTAAAACGTTCATGACTAGTGATGAAAATCAAATTTGGACCAAATTTTAGGTCCTTAATGTCTTCACCACGTAGCTTCTTAAGCTGGACATGGGCCTCAAACAAAGCCCTGCCCACTTCCTCATCCCCGGGAGTCTCTCTTATCAATATCTCATAGTCTTGAACTGCAGCTTCCCACCTTTCCAACTAATTTCACAAAAACCATAAAAAAAGATCAAAGCAAGTAATAGCATATAACATTTCAAGTGACGATGATTAATTAATACCTTGGAATTACAATCTGCCCTCCGTAGCCTAGCCTTGCTGTAAGAAGGCCGCACGCTCAGGGCTGCTGTGCAGTCTTCAACAGCTTTCTCAAATTGACCCAGCTTTGACCGACAGGCTGCTCGGTTGCACAGCAGAACTGAGTTATAAGGATCATTTTCTAGTCCTACACTGTATACCCCACACGCTTCAGAGAATTTTGATGCCCTGAAGAGCAGATTTCCACTTAATCGAGCTGATGCTGCTGCTCTAGCCCCGATTACCACTGTATTCACCTCCTTGTCGCTTGGGTCAAGTCTAGCTGCATGTTGAGATGCTGCCACTGCATCCTCAAACCTGTCCAACATTAATGTTTTATGCTAACTGACGTTAACGTACGTGGAAGGCTTCTACATTAATTAACAAATAGATTTTTCTTTAGCATATCAACCTTTCTTCCAATTTGAATCTGAACCTGAACGATTTAATTAGTACTAATTAATAGGTAGTGAGTTATAAAGAGCAATGAGAAGTTTCTCTGTCATTCGAAAGCAACAAGAACTGGGCAAATCGAAAAAGGTTCGGACTTTCTAGTTTAATAAAATTTCTGTTTTGTTTGGCGTGCGTTTTGGTTCTTGTGCAATGAACTTGCAGTCCAACCAAACGGTTCATACGTGACTTCTTCCATATATTTGTTTTGAAACTAAAACTACCATTGTTCTGTGTAATTATACTTGTCTCAAAAATTTATAAGAAGTGGTAAATTTAATTATATTCTTCCGTAATTTGAGAAGTTTCCAGGAACTTTCTTGATACCGACAGTCATGTCAAAGAAGTTTTAGAATTTCTATTTTCAGGGTTTTCAAGCATAAGAAAACAGGTCACTGAAGTACAGTAATTTGCAGAATCTGGACAAGAAAAACAAACAATTACGGTATTCGACAAATTTGACCAAGCACTCCTGCAAGACTTACAAACATTCCCAAATTCAAGGGAACGACTTGATATGATTTACTGTGCATATTCTTTACTGGTTAACTTTAATGTACAAGTGTAAATATGGAAAACTAGTGCCCCTGCTCAGGTTTAATAAATATCCACCATTTTCGGCCACTAGATTTCTTGACATGTAATATAACATGAAAAGATGCTTCTGAAACTTCCAAGTTAAAAAGACAAACACATGAGATGTGTCTGGCAGCATTTATTGTCATTCGTGTGAGTTTTTTGGACAGTAATAAATTGAGAAGACTTCAAATTCGTATGAAAAATTGAGAAGATATCTGCCAGATCAAACATCAAGATTGATATGAGAGCAACAAACCTGCCAGCTGCCAGGAAAACCAGTGCCTCTATCATCATTATGTAAGCACTAACTGTAGGGCCAAACAGCCTTGTACAAAAATCAATACTGAAGTTTGGTGCCTTCTGGTAGGTAGCATAGGCTTCTTCATGTCTACAAAGCTTCAGCAAGGCCTCGGTTTGCAGAGCGTAGACCTTTCATGTATTTTAATCAGAAATCAGAATACCAAAGGTGCCAAAATGGAATAACAACAACAAATATCAACCTCCAGCATGTACGTGAAATGGGAACCAAGAGCTCTAGCTAGCTAGCTAACCTGTGGTGCTGAGTCAGCACCGGAAGATATTGCTGACTGGGTTTCCTTTAGCAGAGTATTCCACTCTTTTAGCTTACGAGCCTTGGTGCACCTGCTGAGTTGTTTTTGTAGAGACTGAGCTTGGGCTATGTCTTCCGAGTCAGCATAGGCGCCAGAGTGTTTGCAGTGATACATTGCGTTCTCTGCTTTTCCCACTCTGCAACACACACATGTTATAGTCTCCTTTATGGAAATTTTTACCAGGATGACATACGGGAAAAACCTTTCTGAATTCTTATCGAGTAAAAGAGAGAATGACAGGTGAAATACCTGAGATACAGTTTTGCCATACGATGATGAGCTCTGTGATATGAAGGCTCTATCCGAATAGCTTCTTGGCATTCAAAGATAGCCTCCTCAAGCCGGCCTAGACCTATCAAAGCGGCACTCTTATTGCAATGATAGGAGGATTTATTTGGATCCAGAGCTATGGCTCGTTCATATAGGGCTAAGGCCTGTTCAAATCTTCCCTGCTTATATGCATCATTTCCCAGAGACTTGAACGCCTCAGGATCTAACTTATTCACCGGACCTCGAAACTGTCTATATTTATCACTATTCTTCCTGACAATGTTGCCCATAATAGCATTGCTGCCAGTTTTCCCAACGCCATTTTTGGGGTTAGGCATGGAGCTTTTCTCTTGAAGATTTCTGGAAAGGTAATTCACAGTTTTAACAGTGGCATTGGGACTGTTATTTGCTACCAATTTCCCTGGCCCTGTCTGCCGCAAGTTACCGAGGTGGCCTAAAAGCATTTCATTGCTTGATGTAGCTCGAACAAGGGCTTTGCTTTCACTTAATTGCTGGGAATCAGTTGCCATCCTAGTCAGCTCTGTACTGTCTCCGGGGGGCTCTCTTTTCGGCTTACTTTCATCTCCGGTGTCCGGGAGCCGAGATATTTTTCTTTGGCCTGAACTAGTACTGCAAGATGATGTTGAGTTTCTTGGAGCATCGGAAAGTCTTTGACCTTGAATGTGAGAGGCTGGAAGCCTGGAATGAAGCGAGATAGAGTTCCTTGAGAGGGGTTGTTCATTGAGTTTGGGTGCAGGTTTACCTAAATTGGATGCTGCGGGAGCAGACACACCGGAGCTGCTTCTGTGCCTCTTGGAATTTCCAGTACTCTTTGCATTTACTACATCATTGCTAGTGTCTGCCGGAAGTGAATGCACAGAAGTTCTTCTCGGCCAGTAGCTCCGGCGTTGGAAGATTCCCCCTAAAAAACCACAACCCAAGTGATCACCATCTACTTTGCACTTTGTCATTTCCGCCATAGAGGAATCAAAATCGTATACAAATTTTATGGAATCCGGAAAGAATTACAAAAGGAGAGAACATAATCAAAAGAAGGCTTGAAAATGAAGGATGTTGTATGGAAGGCAGAGTTCGATTAACATGTATGTATACAAAAGCTCGCAGCCTAGTAGTGTGGCTTCCAAGAAAACAACTTTTAACTTCGGAATTTTTGAGAGGGGGAGGGGTAGGGAGGGCTCAAGACTTGTAAAGGAAGAACCACATATTAAAGAAATTATTAAAAAATCAAATCCCTGTATAAATAAAGATGCCTAAAATATCACTTCAATAGTTCAATGAATATCATAATGCCCACACGAGAGCACTAGTAATGGGCTCAACAAAGTTAAAATTTGGCCAACATTTGACTAAGAATCATAAAAAGGGGCTGTAGTGGACTCAATAAAGCTACAGTAATTTTAGCTTTCATCAATTCCACTAGCTAAATTTGTTGAGCCCCAATTGCTAGCCAAATATTATTTTGGCATAAAAAAATTCTCACTTCCTCTTGCTTTTTGATTCTTACCTATTGCATTTCCTAGTTTCTATTTATTAAACATATTTAATCCTTTACGTAACTGTTTACTTAATTTGCATCTATACTATACTTGAAAATATATGACTACTGAAAAAATATATCAACTGAAAAAATATGACCGTTATAAAAAAAAAAAAAGACGGTGAAAAAATTTTATCCGGTTGAATAATATGAATGTTAAAAAATTAATGTGGAATTTTTTAATAATGAATAAATATTCAAATTACAATTAAAATTAAAAGAAAAGAAAACATCAAAATTAATATTTTAATAGAATAATGATAAATTTGTTGAGTCTGTTATTTGATGTTGTTGCAAAGTGACTAGCTAAATTTGTAAAAGTGAATTTTCTAGCTAAATTTTGGCCAAACTTTATTGAGCCCACTACTAGTGCTCTGATACAAAAAGGAGAACAGGAAGTTTTTACAGCTAAGATTGATTGATTTATTTTTCCTAAGCAACTAAGATGTGGAAGACTAAAGTCACTAAACTAATATGTAGTCATAATGCCTATTTTGGTGTGGCTTCAAGTGAGATTGCAGTCAGAGGTTACATGTATAGGTTCATCCGTTTTTGATTATCAAGCCATGGGTTGAACAAATATAAATCACCCGATTTATATTTTTATGTTCTTTGATCGGAAAATAATAGAAACGTGCACTTGTCATTAATTGTAAATTTGTTGTTGAAATGACCAACCTGTCTAGCGTTTTGCAAAACCAAGCCCCTCCTTGTGATTTGCCTTATTATAGAAAAAGATGACCCTGTTAAGAATATAATACAAATAATAAAATTTATCTCTTCTTATAGGTTTAAACTTTTGATATAAGTGATAATTTCACATGGAATCAGAATAGAGATCTTGAATTTGAACCATAACTCTACAATCTACTCATTTGATGAAATATTCCACATGTTGAGCTTATTCATTAAAGAAGAGACTAGCCCATATATGAGGAGGAAGTGTTAAAAATATAATACAAATAATAAAATCTACCTCTTCTTATCAGTTTAAACTTTTGAAATAAG
This sequence comes from Cyclocarya paliurus, assembly GCA_029856935.1. Lineage (NCBI taxonomy): Eukaryota > Viridiplantae > Streptophyta > Magnoliopsida > Fagales > Juglandaceae > Cyclocarya > Cyclocarya paliurus. Next base: position 4,606,656 of record CM056953.1, read on the forward strand.
TGATAATTTCACACTATTAACATGTTAGGTTGCTGTGGTCATCTCTTTCAGAAAAAATTTGCAAAGCCATTCATTTGAAAATTGAAAATTTGGAAGTTGGAATGTGATGATATTTGATTCATGCTGTAGATCCATTGCCTATCACCAAAATTCGGGAACACTTTACCCAAGAAGTGAAAAAGAGGATAAAGAAAAACGATGTGTTCATTAATGTTATAATAGCCCATAATGATTGTGTTTTACTAGCTACACGGGTAAATCGTTCTTCATTTGTTACTCATTGATGTCAATTTAATCAACTTGATCTCTTCATTCTAAATTTGATCATTTTCGATCACAGAAGTTGATGTGATCCAATTTACGTAGTTTCGTATGTTTGCTATTTAGTTCAACTGCCAAGATTAAGCATTATATTTCACTGATATATAGTCAACAAAGTGAAAAACAGATACATTTACATGTGGAGATGATCCCGATAACATGTTTTGGTAGATCCACTGTCCAAACACACAAAAAACTCAATGATTATTCAGTGTTTTTTCCCAAGACGTAAAAACAAATTGATGAGCACGTTTCTGTGAAAGATTGTAACAACTTTCCCTGTTGGGATTGCGTGAGTCAACTGAAAAAAAGAAGAAAAAGGTAATTGAATAACCCCGGATTAGGAGCCTATTAGCAACAGTAAGGCACCGCCCGCAAAGGGACTGTTTGGCATGGACCCCAAATTGGAACGATCAGCACCAGCTGTATTCGATTATGTTCCAGTTTCATTCTTTCCCCTGCCGCCAGCACCTTCCCTTCCTAGCTTCCCCTCATCCCCTGCTCTCTCTCTCTCTCTCTCTCTCTCGAGGGGTTGTAGCAGTTTTTTAAATGTCGTTTTGTTTGATAGGATTGTAGGTTTGTGAATGTTAGGACGACAGATACAATGTTCTAGGACCACTTTACTTTAAGCAAAGATGTTGGAACAGTTTAGTAAACTATTTGTGTATGGATCATGCATGTACCTACCTCATGTCTGGTTCAGTACTATTAGTCGGTGCCGGCTAATTGTAACCCTCAATAACAGACTCATAAAGTCTCAAACTATCCAGCTCTAGACGGCAACATTAAAGTGTTTGTTTTGTTCCTTTCAATTCTTAGATTCAAGCTAAAACACATTCTTTGCAGCTGTATCTTATCCTATAAAAAAAAAATAATTAAAAACAAAAATTTGCAAGTTCGATTACATATTGACTCGTTAAACACGTTATTTATATAGAAGTCTGTCACATAAACTAACATCCAGAGATATTCGACCGTACTCAAACTAATATTTATAATGTGCTTACACTTTATTTCTGAACAATTGGACAAAAACGGTAGCAGACTGATGTACAGTATGCCGAAACAGATAAGAGATAGCTACAACGGTTTTAAGCCTCTAAACCAAGATCATGTGTCATTTGCCATTTGGACATTTTGTAGTGAAAACCAGAACCTCATGATCGTCGGTTGCTTGCTAATTTTGAAGAAAAGTTCCATTATTAAGTCCGTGCAGGTGCACATAGCATATAAATTAAAGAAAAATTTTATGCATCAGTTACTATTTATTCTTATACTTTCATATTTATGTTTTTTTTTTTTTATAAAATGTGAAGGTGTTTTTTCATAAGATGCAGAGTATGTGATAATGAATAATGATTAATAAAAATAATTTTTCATAATTAAATACTTTTATGACATAAATAACTTGATTTAGAAACGTGAACCCCACACTTTAAGCTAATCAGAATAATAATGCAATAAATTAAGGAGGCATGGATACTGATCATCCCCTGTTTCTCGATTGTCGACCACAATCACAGATGTCTTCTCTATTGCACCAAACTACATTAAAATGCACCTGAATATTGACATTAACGTCAAGCAAGGGCCACCTGAGCCATGCATGTTTTTAAATCACAAGCTAGCGCATGATCCTTTTATTCTAGGTAAAAATAATAATATTTATACAACTAATTAATGTGATATGGGTGGGATCAATTCCATTCAACGTTGCCAAGCACAGCCAGCCTTTGGGCCAAGATCGAGCCTCATGAGCACATTATATAATTACGAAAAAAAATCTTATATATGGTCTTTATAAAAGGAAAACTCGTGGAAATTCTTCTTCAAGGAGCTTCATATCTACGCTGGAATAGCTTGGAAATTAGAAAAAGAAAGAACGTGGAAATGTGGGCAAGCCGCTTGAGAGGGGGGCAAAGTGATCCGTATATGTTGTGTAAAGTGATCAGGCGCATTAATGCCGCTTGGAACTCAAGGCTCAGGAGGAAGATAAGTGACAGGTACGTCTCACCTGATGGTCGTACAGCGTCTGCCTTTTACATCGAGAAATACGTACGAACAGGTGGTTACGTGACCCAAGGTTCTTGAAATTAAAAGCTGCCCCAGCTTGGCTTCAGTTTTAGGTTATGCTTGGGGTAGGATGAAATTTTTTATTTCTATTTTTATCTTATTTTATTATTATAATATTTTTAAATTTTTATATAAAATATAATAAATAATTTAATTTTTCAAATTTCAATACAATTTTTTTAAATCTTAATATTTTAAATTAATATTTTAAACTTTTATCTTAATACTATTCATAAAATTTTTAAAAATTTTCATCTTATCTCACCTACCAAGCTGCTCCAAAATCTATTGGTTATTAATTTACAAAAAAAAATATCATAATAATAATATTTACAATGAGTTATTAATAATGAAAAATGATTATTTATAATAAAAATATATTCATTTTAACAAAAAATAATTATTTTTATAAAAAAATTAATAACAAATAATTAATTTTCTTGCAGTAACTTTTTAGTTCTCCTTCGAATCAATCTTAGCAAAGACAATCTTTTGTTTGGATCTCAAATTCATCTCAACTCATCATTACAATTTTTTTAAATTTTAATATAAAATATAATAAATAATTCAACTTTTTCAAATCTCAAAACAATTTTAATATTTAAAAATAATATTCTAATAATTTTTTATCATAATTTTTTAAATTTCAATATAAAATATAATAAATAATTCAATTTTTTCAAATTCTAAAACAATTTTAATATTTAAAAATAATATTCTAATAATATTTTATCATCTCAACTCAACTCAACCCAACTCATCTCAACTTCCAAACATATCCCAACGGGTAATAAATGTTAATGACAAACAAATCTATAGAAGCTTGATTGGTAAAGCTAGGCTTTCATCTTGCCTTATATTTGCGAGTTTAAAGTTTGAATTCTTTGATGCAATTAAACTGAGTTGGATGTTAAGAGAATAAAATATTATTAAAATATTATTTTTTAATATTATTATTATTTTGAGATTTAAAAAAGTTGAATTATTTATTATATTTTGTATTGAAATTTAAAAAAATTATAACGATGACTTGAGTTTGATTTGGTAACCAAACATACCAATTCTTAAATATCATATCCCATAGTGAATAACAGAAGATTTATCTGATTTTTATGAAATGGGCGCACTACACAAGTCAAAAAAATTAAGTTTAATAATAAAAAACAAAAGATATTTAACATTTAAAATGTTGAAATTGTCGATATCTTAAATAATTGATTAAAGTGGTCACATCAATGGAACATAGGTTCCAAACCAAATCATATTTATCTCAATTCTCATCAGGGTCGATCATTATTAAGGACAATGTAGAGGGGGTGAATGATACACCACCTGATCATCCTGATCGATATATATATATATATATAACATTCGACAGCTAGTAAGGGTGTGGACATTTTATGTCCTACTACTCATAACATGAGAATAACCAGGTGGAGGTGTGTCCATGTGCTTCAACATGATTTCTAATGGATTGAGCTTTTCGGGAAATAATAACACCAAAATCATTGACTTTCATCATCGATATTTATATAATATGAGTAATTAATTATTTACACTGTTAGGGGAGATCATTCATTCACACAAGCAAAAGTCTTCAAACGACCACTAAATTCATGTGGGACCGAGGAGGTGACTCTTCATCAATATCAAGAAGGTGTTTTGCTACACAACCTTCTACTATTCATCCACACTCCACACTCCACATTTTTTAATATTTTTTAATATTTTTAAAAAAAAAAAATTTTGAATTTATTTTTTTTAAAATATTTCAAATTTTGTATTTACTATTCCTATAAAAATTATTTAATAAAAAAAATTTTAAAAAAAAATAAAATGTGAAGTATTGAGAAGTTGGAAATATTTATTGATCAGAAAGTTACATCTGTTGATTCGACCACAAAAATACTCTTTCAGAAAGACCAGAGCAGAATTAATGCAAAATTCCTTGCGAACATGACCATTAAGGCTAAAAGGCTAAAGCCCATGGGACCTTCTAAAAGCGGAAATGTGCATTCGTGATATGCTTTAATCCAAAGACTACACCCCTATATATGGCCAGAGACTTCATATTTGGTTTGGCTTTCGAGAGTCCCAAGCCCAACTGGCCCGAGAGGGACTCCTGAAGACAATTTCTTATCAGTGGCCCAACATTTCGTTAATTTACAGACTGTGACAGACAGCCCTATCTTGAAGCTGGCCAATCTTTCGGTATTAATGCCAAGGATGGGCTTGTGTTTGTGATCTCAAAATTTGACACTTTAAGATGTTCTCAGATCATTTGATATAGTTTTGTACGGATCGGTATACTCAATTCAAACGTACACAACTTATTTAATCTTAACTCAATACTATTTATTGATGTGACTTTTATTATTATTTCATCACTACAACAAAAAATCAATCATTGATGGAATCGATTATTTTTACAACTTTCTATAAAATAAAATAAAAAAAAACATATTTTGACCTATTCTATACATTTAAACACATTTTAATGGAACCTACAAAACCTACTAAAATATCTTAACTCACTATTATTCATAAATAAATTCAAATCATATAAGATACTTTTAACATCCAAACAGAGCCTTAACCATCGAGGTGGTTGCCTTTTAAAGCATTTGTTGATAACCAAAGTGCCACTCATTCTTGTTGAGGCGAGAAAATCGCTCAACAAGCTGAAGGGAGAGAAAAAGTCACTCCCAGCCCACTGTGACTACTTGAGCCTCGATTGATGTTGTTTGGAACTCCCGGTAGTGTTCCAATGTGGCTGTACGGTGATGGTTCGTACTTCCGTGGCAAATAAGTGTAAAGAAAATAGAGAGAGATGGACACACAAATTTACGTGGTTCGGCGAGTTGCCTACGTCCACAGGTGTTTGGAGAGGAGAATCCACTATAATATATTTGTTTACAGTTTCTTGTAGTCTCTCACATCTCATTATACAAGAATAACTAGTGTTCTACTGGTTGAATAAGCTCTCCTTGGAGCTCGCTCGAGGTTGAAGACTTTTTCATATATCTCCTTGTTGCGTGTGCCAGTCTTCAGTGGTGGGACTTGACCCATTTGCGTGTGTCAACTTCCCTTCTCTTCCTGCTTTCCCTCTGACCTGCTCTAAAGCCTCCTGCTCCTTATCCCCCACTCCTATCCCTTTATCTTGTCCTCTAGTGTGGACTGGTGGGTTGGGCCCAATCTTGGGCTTAACATTTTCTACCTCCACACTTCCTTTTGATATATCTTGATGCTGACTAAATCAAATCCATAAATTTGGATACGAAACAAAATTTGTTCCCTTTCATCAAGTAGGTGAAGTATGCGAACCACTTATGCTTTGCCTCGACCTGGTCTGGTTGGGAAGAGATTCACATAAAGACTGTATCCAAGTCTCTGGAATAGATTTCTAGTAGTGTAAAATGCAAACTTCTTTTTTTTTGAAAAAATGAACGGCAATTTCTGATTTAAAAAATGAAACAGAAAAACAATACTATGAAACTAGATATGATCACCATGTATCCAACTTTTATTGGGAATGTACATGTTGCTCATATTCCTTTGAAATTGAAGTTTTTCTATAATAAATAATGTATTTACACATGGATTTATAAGTGGCATAAATTATTGATCATAAAATCCATTTTCTCCTAACAAACTATAATTCACTTCGGATCAATTTGCAATGTTAGGGGGATAACATGAAGGATGGCTGTAAAAAAATTAGAAAAAGTTTCTCTAAAAGCTTTAAAAAAACATTTAAGAAAAATCTTAAGGTTCTATTTGGATACAAAAACACTCTCAATTCATCTTGTCTCATATCATTTCATTTCATTATTACAATTTTTTCAAATTTTCATACAAAATATAATAAACAATTCAACTTTCAAATCTCAAAATAATAATAATAATATTAAAAATAATATTCTAACTGTTAACATTGTGTTTTGCACACCTTTATGCCAAGTTTCGACAATCCAAGTCTTCAAAAACAGGCCCTGCACAAGGTAGACAAGACTACAGCTTTGAGATGGCAGCCTAGGGACTAGAAAAACTCCGATGCCAAAGTTAGTAAATATTATTGGAGGGTAACAAATAAGCAAGAGAGTTTAGGGATCAGAGAGAATATTCTTGTACCTGAAATTTTCTATTTATACTACAGGTTTGAGTAGCAGACTGTGCATGCTCCCATGAAATTCGTGTTTCCCGTACTGTTTCTTTTGTCAAAATCTTTAAATGCGGCGTAGTTCTGCGATGTTACCATTAATGTGACATGTTGTCCGGGTGGTAGAATGATTAATGCGGCGTGATTATCCAACCTCATCCTCTTAGTCTGCCTTCCTTCTGGTCCGTTCATGCTTTTCCTATTAGTAGATTGATGAGACGATGACTTCCCGTATATCACGTCTATTGTGTGAACGGACACTTGAGGACTGAACACTACTCAAGGAGTCCTCAGATCGATGAGTCTTATCCCCTACAATACCATTCCTCCTACAAATCATGCACAAAGGAGCCTCCTCATGGTTTGGATTGGCGGCTTTCTATTCCGGACCGAGCTTGATAAGGCATATTGGGCTTTGTGAGAAAAATTCCCTTATACTAAAAATATTAATTTATTCAACTCATTTAAAACTATTTTACCTCATCTTACTATTTAAATCAGTCCTAAATCTCCAAATCTAAGAAAGCAAATGCTGCACAAGTACGGCTGAGTTTGTTTTAAAATGAATATTTAAGTCCTTATCGGGGGGAGAGAGAGAGTTTCGGTTTGGATCTATGGGGGCCATGAGAATCTCCGAATGGGTCAGGTAGGGCATGGCCGATTGATATCCACAGGCCCTCAACCAAAACAGAACTGAATAATTAACACGGTCCATGATCCATTCGATGACAAAGACCTCTACGGCCTGCACACCTCTTTCTATTAATTAACCTGCACCTGCTTTTCATTAGTTACATATTATCATTAATTACTTATCAATGGATGATTGAGAAACAAAGCTAAGCTACTAATTAATTTGTTTAATAGCCAATTTGAGTGTGATTTGACAGGCAAACCATCCACCTTATTTAATTAGATAATTATTTACTCAATACGGTTGATATTAAGAATATAATATAAATAATTAAGATTTGATTTGGTTACACAAATGAGATGAGATAAAAAATTTACGAATAATAAGAGAGTAGTTTGTAAATAATAATGAAATTGTTTGGATTAAGATTTTTATAGAATTTTAAAAATTAAAAGAGAAAAAGTTGAATAAAAAAATTATAAAGTTAAAAGAGAGTTATAACATAAATTTTTATTTTGAGATTTGAAAAAATTGTATTATTTTTTAAGTTTTGTTGGAAAGTTTGAGAAAGTTGAAATGATTAGGTAATGATTAGATGAAAATTTTAAAAATTAAAAAATTAAAAAATTAAAAAATATTTGTATTTGAATGATATTTAAATGTTGAGATAAAATGAGATGTGATGGTTTCAAGAATTTGTGAAATCAAACTAGACCTAAATCTATCCCTTCTTATCAATTTCATTTTTTTGAAATAAGTAGTAATTTCACACGATATCATAACAGAGGTCATAAATTCAAACTCTGTTTTTAGACACTATCTTATTTAATTAAATATTTAACGTATTAAATATAATCCACAAATAAAGAATAATAATAATATAATATAAATAATTAAACATACATCTTCGTTAAATCACCCATCCGACCGGCCAAATCTGATCCGGAAATCCAAGCCAGCAACTGATAAGTTCGTATTGGAGAGGGGGGAAAAGAGAAGAAGCGTATGTGACTGTAGTGATCGATAAGGCCTGACGACACCTAAAACAAATAAATTTAATTAAATAATGATACGCTTATAATCTTTTTTGAAACTCATTTAAAAATCAATTATCTTTTATTTAAAGAGTTGCAATATGCCGTGGTAGCCTAGACGTTTTAATTGCTAGCCCACCATCTTATTTCATGCTATTATCCTTTTCCGATATATAGCTTATTTTTCGCTTTAATTTTTTTTTTTTTTTTTTGTTATAATTAGCCATTATAAGATGCTGCTTTACCTTATAATCTCACATCTTTTTCTTGATCCCTTTCACTCTGGATCGTAACGTATTGGTCCCTCTCTCACACATTCACTTCGAGTTTGACCCGTTGCCAGCCACCGGCAGCTATTTTTCCTCTACTCAAAGGCGACCCCACCCTGCACTCTCTAAGCGACTAGAGAGGATCTATCTATAGTTGAGCCCTCTTTTTCTGAGCAGAAAGGTTAAATAACCTTTCCCCTCCCTTTCATGTCTCTCTCTCTCTCTTTCCTATTCTGAAACCCTAGTACTACTCCAGCAGATTAGGGAAATAAAGAGAAAAACCTGCAGAACAAAACGAGATCCTCCCATATCTTACATAGCCTTCACCCTCCACCTGATCTTATGGTGATGATTAGCATCTACTCGCATATTCTCCCTGTTCCTAGTGAAACTGCAAGGGAAAGATTCGCTTCCATTGCAGATCCGGGATTCAAATATATGGCTTTCTGATCTTCATTCACTTCCTGGGTTCTTTTGCTTCAGGATTCTCATAATTCCCTCTCTCTCTCTCTCTCTCTGCAACTTTGCCAACATCGAACTTCTTCTTCGCTTTCCAGGTTTCTTTATTTGTTAGCTTTCATATTTGTTTTCCTTTCCCTTGATCGCTACCCTAACTTTTTTACTTTTAAGTTACAGGCCGTTAGCTATGGATTCTGGTGATAGTGGAAGTATGCAGTCTTCTAGTGGTGGTGACGAAGAGTACGATTCACGGGCAGAGTCAGCCCCGACCTTCATGAATCCTCCTGGCCACTATAGTTACATCTCAAACCCACAGCCATTGATTTTTTCTCAAAACCAAAACCACCAATCCGATTTGTTGGATCTTTCATCTAATTATCATCATGCTTTCTCCCAATCTCAAGTGAACTCAAACCCCAATTCCATGCTAAATCTCGATGCGGTTCCATGTAGAGGCCTAAGATCTGAAGCCAATGGCACAGACATTGGAAACCTACCAGTCCAAGCCTCATCACTATCAGGCCAATTCCATTCCCAGGGTTCACGTCCATCATCGCTGCAGATACGACCCGTTCATGACGATGGTACTGCACGAGCTACAGCACAACCCAACGTTGCCCGCAACTCCAAGAAGCGAACTAGAGCTACAAGGCGAGCTCCCACCACTGTTCTCACCACTGATACCTCGAATTTCAGAGCGATGGTGCAAGAATTCACTGGGATTCCCTCACCACCCTTTTCAGCCTCACCCTACTCTCGCCGACTTGATCTTTTTGGCAGTAGCTCGGCCTTGCGGTCCTCTGGTAATTTGGAACCAGTGGGAGTTCATTACCCTTTGCGTCCTTCTCCCCAAAAAGCGCACCCATCTCCATTTTCATCCTCTTCTCCTTCTTTGTTGAGCAACACACCGGGCGATGCTTCTACTATTGTTAGCAGTACTGCTAACAACAATTTTATCACTGTGAATAACTTCCATCAAATCCCATCTAGTCTAGACCTTTCAAGACAGCCTCGAAATATGCGGAACGCCCAAACCCCAATTCTCGCATTTCAGTCTCCACAGCCATTGCTTCATCCTTCACTTAATGTGTCCAGATTTGGTGCACCGTCTCCCGGAAGTGTGGCGATACCATTTCTTGAGGAATTTGGTATGAGCCATGGACATGTCAATGCAAACCTTAGTGGGCTTCCAAATCATGAATTAGCTGGATCGAACAATGCCAGTGATCAAGATCATTTGAGGTCATTGGATGATAGTTACGGTAAATCGGCTAGTGTTGGTGGCTGTAAGTTGAACTACTCGGCATCTCCATCATCGGGTTTCATCAACCATGAGAAGGTTTTTCTGAATATGTCTGCAAGGGATGAAGGTACGGTTGATTCGTGGATTTGTCCTTCCGATTAAATTAAAATATAGAATGCTACGAATCACGTGCAGTAGTGTTAATAAAAGTACGATACGAAGAGGTTTAATTTTGCTGCGGCGATAAAAGTAGTGGTGGCTACCAGTGGTGGTAGTGGTCAATCATTTTAGCTTGAGATATATAGTAACCTGATTACCCGCCCATCGCTTGACCTTAGCCAACTTGCGGCATCATATTCGTGTCTTTTTTTTATGTTTCTTTTCTGTTTTAGTCAAAGAATAATATTGTGTTAGGCAACATATTATTTTAATTGTGTACGTAGATTTATATATATTACGTCTTTCTTTGCTGTAATTGAGATTATATATATTTGCATCGGATGCATATAAAACTGAGTTTTCCTCTATCGCTTTCTCAATATTCGTCTGTAATTTGTTTTCTTGCTTTTCACCTTTCTTGGATATATCCATGGCTTCCTCATACGAACGTACGTACTTCATCTCCTGAAGAAGAAGACGAACATGATGAGTGATGTCTGTGCCGGTGCCGTTCATTAAAGGACCTCAGATTGTAAATTTTTTCCCTTTATCTCACACCACACAGACACTCAAAGGTCTCTATCTGTTAGAGAAAAAAAAAAAAAGTTGCTAATAAAGGGTGGTCCAAGTAGTACTATTTAACTTTCTTTGCGATCGTGGTGCTATGAAAATTGCACGGCTAGCTTGCTCTTGAGTTTATGGCAAATTAAAAGGCTATATATGTATATCACTGTTGTGCCCACTCCTTACATATATGGTTCGATCTTTTTTGGGTTTTTTTTATTTTTATTTTTATTTTTTATGAGTTAGAACAAGAATCACGGGCCACGGGCTCATCATCGGATGAGGTTTTTACGTTTCTAGCTATCATCATGAGCTTTTTCTCCACTGATCAATATGTCATGATCTTATTGCTTTGAGATATCAGATATATATATTAATGCTGGTTTATCTTACGTAGAATCTTTTACAGGATATTAATTGGAGCTTCTACTTATTATTATTACTAATTTCTAATTATGCATAAGGATCTCATAATTAATTAATATTAGCTAGGTCTAGCTTATGTTCAAGTGAGTTTGAGATCGACCGCGTCGTCAGAGCTGGATTATATATTAAGTTGGAAGTTAGTTTGTCATTGGAGAACATTTCCCCTGTGAAATTTTTGAATATTTGACCACCCCATCATACATTTATATATAAGTTCGAGCTGTCTGCATGTTATATACATGTGTGTGTATGTGGGCGCGCGCGCCTGTGGTGCTGAGCTTTTGAGGAAAAGAAAAAACCCTGAATATCGATCGGAGGTGCCTTGCTAGCTACCTCCGTCATTTGCACCACAGCATGCATTAATTCCTTGTTTACTATTTGAATGAAAACTTTAATTAGTAATTAGAAAACTTAAAACCTAGCTAGCTGGCTACTACATGCATAGAGACAATCAAAAAACAATAATAAAAAAAGATCATTAATCGGTGCGCATTAGAATGAAATATATATTGCCATCAGTGCACGGAATTATAATCATGAGCTTGTCATCCACATGCAGCGCCCAAATTATCCCATTCGATGGAGAATAGAGAACTTCTCCTGTGAAGTCATCATATATAAATATAGGTGCTAGCTAGGCATATATTGGAGGATCAAACACATGAGTTCATGAAGAGATATATTTGCTTTTATAAGGTTTTGTTTACGGACTAATTGTCTAGCCACCTAGAAATTAATGACCAATGTTTTTTTTTTTAAACGCGACTGAATGTTAGCATAAGAGAATTAGGGAAAACGATAATGATCATCGGTTGGAAAAGATATTAGCTATATCCAAGAAACGATATGATGATGGTGATGAGGAGGCCGCGCGAGGAGAGACTATTGGCCATATGTAGGCCGATTTTCGTATATAAATGAGAGGACACGTTGAGAGGATGTGGTGACATGTGAGTAATCTTTTCCTTTCTTTTCTTTTCTTTTTCTTTCCTTCGGAATCGCGGTGGCCCCTTGCCAGGGAATAATCTGGTTTTTAGCAATGATGATCCTTTCTTCTCTTCTTTTCTCTGGGTCATTCACTTGTCCCTGGAGGTTTCTGTCAAGACATGAAGAGAGAAACAGTACTGGCCACAAAAGTACCTCTAGCTTGCACCGAAAAGTTAGCCCTAACTCTCCCTTCTTTCGTACGTCTTGTCCAAATTAACGATCAACGATATATATCTTGAGCCAACCCAAATCTAGTTAGAGATAGAGGTCTTGAAGAAAGCATTTACATTTATAGCATTTACAATATTGGTTCGTCTATATGCATGCTTCTTGTTATATCTAGATTTTAATTTTTTTTTAAAGGATTTTAATTTCTATATATGTAAGTATATATATATATATATATATAGTTGTTAATTGGCTGATCTCATTAACCAAATTATTAATTGATTAGTCTATAATATATATAAACATGACAAACACTCAATTGATTTCCTTTGATCAACTTGTGGGCGGTTGATTCCCTCATGCCACTTTTTACTGTTTGTTTAATTTCGTCGTTTTAAATGATTTCTGGTGCGTACGTAAGAGGTGATGAAAGCTTGACGCAAGGCCGTGGCCCGTGGGGTCTTGGAAGACTGATGATGATGATCAGAACCAACGAAAAACCCTGTCCCAGCTTTAGACTGCTGCTGCATTAATGTTAGACCATAAGCTGGGCAATATCGAAAGATCGATCATATAAGAGATCAAGATCATCTGCTAACTTCTTAATATCTAGCCTTTTAATTGATCTTTCCAGCTCGATGATCTCTGATCTTTTACAAATTAAATATATAAAAATACATGTAATAATAATTCCCAGCTTGACCGTTCGATCTCTCGTATTATAAATATATATAAACTTGATCGGTACGGTTTCATGGTCATGTACGTATGAACGTCGTCTATATATATATAAATATAGGGTTTGGACCTTATTAATTAACATTTAGATTAGTGGCCATACCTAACTTATATAAATGGAGTAACCAAAATAATTTTAGGGGGTTGGGCTGTTGGACATGAAGTCTCTATCCTATATATAAAGCCAATTAAGTTAGGTACTACTCCAATATTGGAGAAGAGTTTATCAAAAGTTTTTCACTAACTTTATCTTCCATCGCCACCGCCACTTATACTTATATATATACACTAACTTTTTTTTTTCATTAAAGAGAAAATAACGTCAAATGTTTAATAAATATGAATTTCTGGTCCCATCACTAAGTACATGCACTAGTCTACAGTACTAGTACTACTCATCTGTTCACCGGATTTTTCTGAAAGTAAAACAACTTTATATATAGATCAGTACATATATAAGAAATTCTTTAGCCATAAAACATTGTATAAAAGTAAACTTATAAATTAATGAATTAATATGTGTTGATATTATGCATGGTACGTTAGATTGTAAAATTATTTTTATTATAAAACAGATTTAATATATCATATGAAGTCACGTCAATTTATGAATTTATTTTTATAAAATCTCATCTTTGTACAACAGTTATTTATATAAATATATACAGTACTTAAACCTCTCTAACTATATATCCTAACCAGCATGCACTAGTACTTCTCTTGCATGGGCCGTGCCTATGTCGAGGCCGGAATTAGAGTAAAACGTCTGATCTGATGCTCCATTCTCGAAATGTTTTAGGTATTTAAATAGAATTGACTTTCATAGAAAGGGAGAGAGTCCGTTTGTTTCTTTGAGCATAGTTTATTCATGAGTTCAGTTTAACCTAAGATTTTCAGAAATCCCTGCACATACGTACAAACACACACATATATTTATCGATTGATGCAAATATCGATGTTTTTATATATGGTCAACCTCTCAATCCGTTACCTTTTCTTTTTATCATTTTTTGTGCAAAACAATTCTCAATGCTTTCAAATCAGAAAAATATGGTTATATAGAGACATGGAGGGCATTATCTTTGTCTGCCTCAGCGGGTGTTCAGTGATTTTCATTAACCCCACCTGTTCCCCACTTCAGTACTTTTCCTTTTCGATGAGTGAAGTCAGGAGATTAATATGCTACAGTCATTGAGATTGATCGAAATATCGCTATTTATATAATATATACATATATATATATATATGTATAACAGTCATTCAATGAAAAAATGCCACGTACGAGTCTCATTTTATCAACATTGTAACCGCACCATAGCCTAATAAAATTGATCCTATCAAAAATCTTATTCCCCTCTCTAGGCGAAATGCTTCTCCCCTCCCGCTTGCTCGCAACCACCTCGCACCAGCGTCGGGCCCTCCCCCCACCCTCTCTCGAAACCCCTCACCCACAGAACTCCCCTGAGGCGAACTCATCCCACAAGCCCCCCTTCCAGATGAAATCTGCCCCTCGAACCCTCCCCCCTTCCAATTGGTGGTTGGATCTGACGGAAAGGGCAATTCTGGAACAAAAGATATATCGTGTAAGGCAACTTTTCTTGACCTTTAACACGTGCCTACCACATGCTGTGAGTGATTTGCGTGGCTCTGGTTGTGATGCTCTGGTGTGTGTGTGTGTGTGTGTGAGAGAGAGAGAGAGAGAGAGAGAGAAGTGGTGATGCTCTGGTTGTTCTTGAATGGCTCCAGTGAGGTTGCATCGTTGTTTTGATGCTCTATTTTTTGTTCAAAACAAATGGTGATTTAAATTAGTTTTGTGATTATTTGATGCATTTTTGGTCTATGATTTGAGTTGCTTTGTGTGAAAATCCAACTTCTTTCAATTGATTTGATGAATGGGCGACGGATGAAATAGAGACAGTGAAATATGAAATTATTGGGTGATTTGGTTTTATGTTCTTACTGACGTGTTGCCCTTTGATTGAGGGTTGTAAAACGCCCAAAACTAGCCGGACCGTTCCAAAGAGCAACTATATATATATTCATAGTTTGAAATTTGTTTATATACCCTCTCTGTAACAATTTCTATAGAAATATAATGATAAATATTTTACGTGCTTAATTATGCTCTCACTTTTTTGCCTTCTCTGCTACCAAGAAATTTCACGAGATTAACATTAAGAGCTTGTTTGATTCCTTGACTATACTCAACTCAACTGAGTTCGGTTTAGATTTAAGCATCTTCTAATATCCAAACACTCAACTCTCAAATCACTAAACTCATCTTGACTCAAAACTTCTTAATTTACACATAGGACCCACGACTTTTTTCAACTTCTCATAAATACATCTAAACTCATCTTAACATCCAAGCACATCTAAACTTGTCTTAATTTAATCTCACAAAACTCATTTCACCATCTCAACTCACTAATATTTATAGAGAATTCAACTTAACTTAACTTAACTCAAAATCCAAATGCAGCCTTACACTTTGAAAGGCCTTTCCCATAGTCTAATTAAAGATACACACACACGGCTCAAGAATATCTCTCAGAGTTACTGTTTGAATTCTAGGGTCCGGAGTAAAAGAGCCACACGAGCAACAATAAACATTGTGAGATTTATTAATTGTGTTTAACTCTAAGTAGTCCTAGAGTTTGAACAAAATTTCTACAGAATTAAATAAATCTTAATTATACTTTATAGTTTAATTCAAACGTTCAAGTCAATATTAAATAGTTGATGGGGATAATCAATAAATCACTTACTTTCTCAAGAGTACTAATGCTAGATATAGTTTTAGATTGTACAAATCTAGCATGCATGCTCACTTTAAAAAAATAAAAATTTATCAATAAAAAACTAATTTTATCATGTATTTATTGGATTTATCTATTTTTTTTCAAAAAAAAATATGCAAAAATTACTTACCCTAAAACTGCGTGTTGAAAATTTAAACCGAAGACGTAAATAATATTATATTTTTTGTATTACTGATCAAAAGAATAATTAAATATATGAATTTATTTTTGGAACAAAAAAAATCAAATAATGAAATCATTTTTTGAAGATAATCCTAGAAGTGAAAAGATGGAACTCCTTGAATACCTGCATTAGACCTTTAATTAGGATTTGCTTAAAACAGGGCTTAATTGAATTTAATGAGAGATCGAAAGACGTAATATTAAGTGAAAATTACTATATCTACATGCTAGCTGCATTAATGATTGTCTTGACGCTAGCTCTAGCTAACTGGTACTGTTAAATATTGATGAGCGTTTGCGTGCTCATGCATCGATACTTCTTCGAATTAGATCATCAAATTAATTTAAACAGAAAACTTAAAAATTGTACTTATAATTTTCAGGGAATATTAATTAAATTGAAACAACGCCCAATTAGACACCACCTCACGCTTACAACTTGCGAGCGACAAGACGAGAAATAAGGAGGGACGTTCCACGTGGATGGTAATCTACGTACATGCAGGAAAGATAGAGCCTCTTCTTGGGTGGTAGCTAGCTGGCCGACGATGCCTGCTAATTGGCCGGTGCGTTGTTTTTTTGTCTTCGCTCGGATCATCGTACGAATGCAATAATATATATATAAATAAAGGCTAAAGCCACAAATGGTGATCCCGGCCCCTACTCCCCACCCATACTAGATTATGTACGTGTTATATCGACCACTCTCCCTTGGTATCATTTTTCACAAACTATTAAAAGAGTTTCATTTGTGGGCGTTTCATAATAATAATTTCATTTAAATTGTAAGATTTAATTGATAATATTTAAAATTTAAAATTTAGTTTTTAAATTATACATGCACATAAGAAGCATGGGAGGTGAAAACCTTAAAATAATAGTATTCTTAAAGAAAATATATTGCATATGTGGCATCGGAATTATGAATCACCATCGGCAGCAATAGTACCTGTCCATTAGCTAGTGCTAAATTAACGGCCGTGACCATTAATTTCTTGGTATTGACCAAAAAAATAAAAATAAAAAATAAAAGAGAGAGAGAGAGAGAGAGTAAATGATCATATATAACTATATATAGTACTAAAATAGATAGCCAATTGGAAAATGAAATGTACAGATAGATTCACAAAATATATTCTATGATATTAATATATCATTAGTCATGTAAATTAAAATATTAATATTATTCCTGAAATTCTCTATCGCTTTGATTATATATCTATCTATCTCTTAAGAAGACTTAATTAAAGATTGCTTTGCATTCACAACACTCCAAAAAGGTAGCGGAACCCCACAATAAGGCAGGCATGCCCCCGCCCTACGCATGAAACATTTGGTTGGTTGAGGGAATTAAGGACAGCTTAGCTCCACGATGCTCCAATTTTGGTTTCTGATCTTCACAAATACTGATCAATTTGTCAAAAAATTGGTGACGATGTGTTTCGCACTCCAGTCATCTGGTTTGATATTCTTGACTATACAAGAGATGTGAGGGCTCACCCCATACACTTTCGATACCTAAGTCAACCATTTGATTCTTAGAGAGAATTTTTGTATGTGAGAATATGTGAAAATAAATTCTAACTTGAGACTTGACTTTTATACCTCCTGTTGAGATGGTCCCCCTTAATCTTGTGTTAGGGGCACCCGTCCTCCATACCTAGTACCATGTCGTCATCTTTAATGTGGTGTGACTCCCTCGGATAGTGTAATATATGGCGAGTTATTGAGTGCGACCATCATCTATGCATTGTGTTAAGGGCTCATGGATAGGGGCTCTCATCAGGATCCTAGTTTGCATTTTGTATATAACCATTTAATGCGGTGTAACTCTGTTGCCACATGCGTGTGCAAGGTCGTGTTAGGGCAAATACCGTCCCATCTTCCCACGTCGAATCTCTTCCCGCATTGGCCCTAGGCCTCCTTCTTATCCTGATTAGTGGGCCGATTATGTTTTGGTCACTGGGCTTCCTGGGGACGAGTTAAGCCTAGCCCAGTGGTGGGTGTGAACATCCCTTCCTAAAATGATTAATTCATCTATCAAAAGGTTAAAGATCTCCTTCCATATTTAGAACTCCCACCAAAAAATATCTATTTATAAACCTTATTTTTTACATACTCAATATATCGCTGATGTGAAAATTAGCTATGCTAAAATATGATTGGTATTTTAGTTTTTTAACAATTATATTGGGTCTCACTATAAATAATGTGTTAACACATCGACTTATTTATAGCAAAAGTTTTAAGCACAATGTACGTGTATATTCTCTTCATGATTGTTGAGGATGCTGGCTAATTAGCCTTTTGGCGACAAAACTGTTTTCAAGTATTCTCAGATATTTTTAGTTTTTTTCTTTTCAAACATTACTTAAATATAAAATATTTTAAATTTCAAATCTTCAATTTTTTTATCTAATTATTATAAATTTCTCAAACTTTCAAACAAAATATAAAAAATAATGCTACTTTTTCAAATTTCGAAATAAAAATTATATTAGAAAACTATATTTAAATAATTTTTTAACTTTATAATATATTTATTCAATATTTTTTTTTACATTTTTTAAAATCTAATGAAATATTTTAATTTAAATAATTTCACTACTATTCACGTATATATTGATATATTGTAAATATCCAAACGTGCAGTTAAATACCCGTTGAGTTTTGTATATCATTATATGGTATGCTTTGGTATCGGAGAAGCGTGGACGTGCCGCTTTTAGAACGAATAATATTTACGTGCAGCCTTCGAATGATTTGATTTGGAGTTTTGACCTGTTTCTTCTTGCGGGCCTTGGCCCATACATGGCCAACAAAATTAGATGGTTTAAGTTAAAGTTAACTGGGCTTGGCCCATGAGATTCACCACACAAAATTAGGCTCTGGACTGAAATGATAGGAATTTGACCCATCACATGCATTTGTAAGGCTCTGAAGTCGGCTCCATTTGGATTGAGAAATTATATCAATTTATTTAATTTAATTTTATCTCATCTTATTATTATAAATTTTTAAATTTTCATACAAAATATAATAAATAATTTAAATTTTTTAAATCTTAAAATAATAATAATATTAAAAAATAATATTCTAATAATATTTTATTTAACTTTTAACATTTATCTAAAACCATCTCATCTCACTATCCAGCTGAATCCAATTGTCTTGAGACGCTTCCTCTAAATTCCATGGATCGCCGCAATCTGTTTGGTACAAAATTTACAATCCGTCTTTCAAAGTTAAATTAATCTGCAGTTGCCTTCAACCCCTTGGTGAGCCGCCTCAAGCCCCTTGCAAGGGCCGACCAGCCCAACGCCCAGCGGGCCAGCGAGTCACTTCCAGCAGGCAAATATATAACACCTCAAGTAATTTCCGAGCACGTCCATTTGATGGTGCCCGAAACAAACATTGCTAGAAAATAAAAGTCAATAAGAAAAAGCTACAGATATTCTTATAAATGCCCGTCTAGCTCAGCCGGTAGAGCGCAAGGCTCTTAACCTTGTGGTCGTGGGTTCGAGCCCCACGGTGGGCGAACTTTTTTGAGTCCATTTCCCCAATTATTTTTCTCTGTTTTAGTTTAATAAGTTAGGTCAAATGGCGCATTAACAGTCAACAGAAGTGTCCTACAAAGTAGCACTAGGATTGGTTAATTAATTTGGCCCATTTGGGTTGCTGGTACCATATATGTTTCATCTGATCTTCATCCTCCTGCCGACATACACACATTTCTCTCTCCCCTTGGCCCATCATGAATACGACCATTCGAGTCGGTCCCCTTCTCTTATTCATTCTTCTAAATGAATGATTAGGTAGTTGGTTAATTAGATTGATTGATGTTTAGTTATTAAACCATTAGAATCAAGTGAAAACATTTCCTCGCCTCTTCTAGTACTGTTTAACAATGTCGACGTGGCTTCTTCGCTTGATAATTATGGATGACGCTCAACCTCATTGACAACGATCATTTTAATTAATTGAAGGGGAAAGCTACCTTGTCCCCCCTCTATGCTACCGCTCCATGTTACCACTCGACGTGGCACTTGCCACTTTCACCTTGTTGCCACGTGACATTTTTTTAAAAGGAAAATGTTATTATGCCTTTTGAGTTTGTTCCTTCATTTTGATTTTTCTATTTTATTTTATTTTTTAATTTTTATATTTAATGATTAAAGAAGTAGTTTTTAATATATTAGTGTATTTTTTTATTTTTTAAAAATATTTAAATATGTTAAAAAATATGAAAATAAAAAGAAAGAAAAAATAGAAATAAAAATTTATGTTAGGTGGCACCCTAGCAGTTAAAGCTGGACGACAGCCTAACCAGACTCTTTTTAAAAAATAAAAATTCAAGAAAAAGCATGAGGAGCTCTTTTCAATGAAAGAAGAACTAATGAATCAACAGCCTGTTTGATCAAAATTATACATTCTCTACAGAGATGAAGAGCTTCATTTTTCTCAATTTTGCAGTTCGCACAACCCATTTTTCATCAGAAGTTTGAGGATGCGGGTCAAAATTTTAATTCATTTTATTTCACAAAATAAACAAAAACCCACATTAACAAAAAGGCTTCAAAATGCATCTCTTGCATTACCGACTGAAATTCTAGTTGAAAAAAGCTTGAATAATGCTAAGAATTTGGACTCGTGGGATGTTGAATTGCGACAGCTGGGAAGCAAGATGAAGTGAGTTCCAAACTTCGGAGGTTTTCTTCTCCTCCATTTTCTGAGCTGCAATGAAACTCAATAAATAGATCAAGAAAAATGCTAAAAGATGAGAGAGAATTTTTTAAAAAAAAATTGAGAGAAAGTCTGTCTATCAAGAAATTTAATTGCAATTTTCTCTTTCCTTAATTTCGATTTGCATTTTGTTTTTTTAATAATTAGCCACGTGGCTCAAGCAGTAACATAAAGTCGGCCGAGTAGCAACGCCTTAGAACATTCATATTGGTCTATGTATATACATATGCAAAGTCATATTTACATAATATGACTCTAAAATCATCTGTATTGATTTATGCATATGCATAAATATAGCTAGCTATGAACAGTTATTATCCAAATTATTCACTCTCCAAAACATATTTTAATCATTATTTCTCTCTCATTCCACTCTTTCTCTCTCAATCTTTTCCTCTTCTCCCTCCCTCAACAACACAACAAACATTCACATACACATTCATTTTACTATTATAATATATTATATATTTTTTCATTTTATTATATTTTTAATATAATATATAAAAAAATTATATTTTTTATTATTGAAATTGTATTATTAATGTCAAATGTATGTAGTGGATGCTAATTACAAAATATATATAAAAAATTTGATTTTAGAAAAAAATTAATAATAATAATAAATTATTATTTTGTCTCAAATATGCATAAGCCAATGTGAGAGTTTTGCTTGAATGGCAAAGTGGTTATGCAAAAGAGATAATTTTACATATATATATATGCATAGACCAATACTAATACTCTTAATTGAATTAAGGCATTTTAGATTAGACTTTAGAGATATAAAGTGAAACAATAGATTATTTATATTTATTTTTTATTTAATACTATCACAGATATAGTCATGTAAACGGTCTGAGAGGTGTGCTTTACATAGTGGCTTACAAATAGAATTTACATATATATATATATATATATATACCAACAATAATGAATACTATAGAATAGAATCAACTTTCATGTATTTAGTTATTTTTTATTGAAAATCCAATTTGGGAAAAAAATTTAAAATGATATCTTTTTCCTTATTAACTACTTAACAAAACTACTTCTGATAGATTAACATGGAAAATGATACCATTAATTTACTTTTTCAATTTGACTACTCATATATTTTATTTTATTTTTTAATTTTTATAATTTAATGATTAAGAAAGTGAATATTAATGTGTTTATATTTTTTAAAAATGTTTAAATATATTTGAAATAAAAAACGAAAAAAAAAACATATAATTTGTACTAAGAGACCCACCCGATTAACATTTCGGTGGTGCTACGTTGATAAGGGGGTGCATGGGTCACCAGCTTCAATAAAAAAAAAAAGTGGAGTGTGGAGTGTGGTGAATAGTAGGAGGTTGGGAAGATTATTTCTTTTCGTATTAACGTTTATCTGCATAAAAATTCTACTCAACTTCCTACTATTCACACGTGAATTTATCTGCCCTTATCTGCAGCATGTTGTCTGTGGAAACGATCGACGAGGACATGGGGCTGACAGCTACTTTAATTGGGAACTGTATTTAGATGACTTACCAACTAATGAGCATGATGGCAGTCGTAGTTAAATATGGCGACACTGATGATATTTAATTGGTAAGATTACACCGAAAAATTATATAGAGAAAAAATATTTGTAATTATGAATTATATAATTACTATATAATCCTTTTAAAAAAAATATAATATAATATAAAATTTATATAAAAATAATTAATTTTTTAATAATAAATCTTTTTTTTTTTTCAAAATGATTATTACTGACGTTTCAGCTTCTACGGAAATCATTTTATTATTATTATTAATTTTTTGGTGGGTATGTTCTAAGTCAAGTCGCAATACAGAGTGGCACGTGCCACGTATTAATAACTCTCTACATTCAAAGATGGTGGGCCCACTTTTATTATCTATTTCTTGGGCATCTGCCATTCCTCGTCCTGTAACAATGACTCTCCTTAGCTGGATTGACGTGGGTTCACCCAAAAAGCTCATTAAAATAATAGAGGTGTTATTTTAACTCGCTAACTTTGATACGATTTTATCTATTTATTAAGTCGCTCAATTTCATATGACATTTTATAATAAAAATAATTTAATAATTTAATGCATCATATCAAATTAAGTCACGCTATAAATTTATTTTTATTACATTTTTTTATGATTAAAATATTTATCTAAAAAAAGTATCGTATTAAATTAAAAGCTAATTGAATTGAATATAACTAGACAATAAGTTGAAGTTATTTTTGTGTTTGAATAAAACTTAAAAGAATAATTTTGATTATTCATTGTTTGCTCAAATTCGACTCTTTTTTACTCACTCTGTATAATTATAGTGTATAATAGCAAGTAAGTTTGTTTGATCAATAGCTAGACTTACCTTTTACTATTGGGAACGATCTAATTTATAGAACCCACAACATAAAACATATTTTTTGTAAATAAGGTGAAATCTATAACCACCAACGTGGTAACCCAATTGGGAAAGAAGGTTTGGGGAAACGTTCCTTCCTCCCTTCCTCATATTACAAATTCTAGTAAAACTTATGAACCAAAATTTTGGATATCTTTGCATACTGGCACTTTGGTAAGGTTGAGGTGACAGATTGCTCTATCTAAGATTAATAATTATGACACAAACCGAACATATTGTATCGAGTGGAGGCTTTTATGGTCACGTCCAGAGAGAAAGCTATATTAGCCGACCTCCCCACTCTTTTGAGGAAAAAAAATGTGTAATCTATCATTAAATTAATTATTGTGAAATTTATTTGTTGTATTTTCAGTTCTTCAAATTTTAAAAAGAATGTTTAGATAAGAAGATTTATAAACTTGAAGGGAAATGCTTTTCCCACATAAGGTCACCGATTTTTTTTAAAATTTTTATATTTACTCAGTGATTAAGTAAATATTTTTAAATGAATATGTCATTTAAAAGAAAATCTAAATAATTTAAAAAAATGGTGAAAGTTAAAAAAAAGGTAAAAAAAAAAAAATTACTGATCTTTGGAGGATTTATCCTCTATGGACATAGTTAAGGGTGTAAAAAAATCAGAAAACTAGATCGGACCGACCTGAACCGGTCAAACCGATCTGGAATTGATTTCTATAATAGAAAAACTGGCCGGAACCGGTTTGGTTCTGGTTCTGGTTTCGATTCTAGGCTTTTTAGGCCAGGACCGATTCTATATAATATATATTTTAAATTTTTTTTAATATTATAGATAGTATTTTAATATTATATATAATTTATATATAATATATAATATATAATAATTTAATTTAAAAATAAATTAAAATTATAAAAATTTAAACTGAAATTGATAAATCACATCAATTGAAAAAAAAAATCATAAATATCAAAATATTTGAATTTATATAACAAAGTTATAAATAAGACTACTAAAATATTATTACTAAATTTGTAACAAAAAAAAGAAAGAAATCACTCAAATATTATTAACAAATTTTTATGACCTAATAAATTCTTAATATATTCTTTTTGATAAGTACATAATATATTAGTAAATTAAAAATACTAATATACATTAGTATATAATGTATATTAATTATAATTTATATTTGATGACATAATACTAGTAGTCTAATACTATATTACTTTTAGTAATATACTTTAAGTTTATATATCAATTTGCTTCAAAACAGAAAATCGGACTAAACATGATCAGATAAATTTAGATGTATCGATTTAAAAGAATAATTGGTACGTAATCAATTTTTAAAAATATAAAATCTATATATATTGGTTCAATCTAAAATTTTATCTAAAATTAAATCGGACTGGACCGATTATGATGTAGCAACGTCTATACTTTAATGTCCGACAAGAAAATTACCGGACGAAAGGAAAAGAGAGGAAACGTCAACAAGTCCTGTACGCATCAAAGTATGATGATCAATGGATGGGCGGGCGTTCAGAACACGCGAAGCTCTTTGCTCTTTTGATGTACCCCACGTACGAATAAGCAAGCATATTACGTGATTGAAATTCATGACAGATTTCACATGGGGTTGTTGCAGAGCCCAAAGATGATTCGCCAAAAAGAAAAGGATAGAGCAAGGTATATACGAGGGTTGCTAGAAATATAAAGATATCCCATATATTGATATGGTACATTACTAGTGTACTACGTTTCATTTTTTTTTTTTTCTCTCCCTCTCCCGTCCCTCTCCCCTCCTCCAATGGCAGACCCACGTTAGATTTGAGCCTCCCCGAAAAAAAACTTTTTGAAAACACAATATACCCTTAGATTTTATACATAATTTTATAAATATAGAAAATGCCCCTTCAAAAAAATTATAATCTCTATATACTCTCTAAAACTTTCTAAAATTTTAATATACCTAAAAATGTCTCTCTCTAGTTTTTTTCTTATAGTCACAAAATTCTATTTAATTTCTATATATTATTTATTTTCAAGGATGTGGCCTCTTCAAAATTAAACTTAAAATTAAGTTCAGGAGAAATAATAAGCTTATTAATATGGATCCCAAATTTTTTTTGTTATATTACAATATTGGACTTCTTAATATGAAATCCAAAGTAAAAATATAAGAAAATTTATTTATGGTCAATGAACTATGTGAAAAATAGTTGCGAGATTTTATCCTCTAGATTTCATTGAGTAAGAAAATAATTTATTTAAACTTTTAATTATAACATTATATGTTTAATGTGATACGAAAATATCTAGATTTTACATAAAATATATGATAAAGTAGCTTACATATTATAATAAAATATGACATTCTAAAAGATCTCTTGATAGTTTATATGAAGAAAATAAATTATAGATATTTCATTACAAAAATGATAATGGATAAATATTATTCCATAAAACAATATCGTCAAAATATGAAAAAATATTAAGTTGTATTTTTATAGTTTTATTTCTACAAATACGTAACAAATTACTGAGATATACTTTTATATGTAGTTATATTTTTATGATTTTTTAATCTCTTTTTAATTTACATAAGAGAAATAATATTTTCAGTCGTAGGATGTGCAAGTCCTACCCACCCCCTTTGAAAAAAGTAAATAAATCTATAACTCACATGAAAATATTATTTTTTAATAATGAATCTCACTATTTTTTTAAAGGAAGTGCGACGTTTTTGTACACCTATAGCTGTATCTATTATTACTCTTTACATAAATGTATCATACAGTAGAAAAGTTGGCCCCCCTCAACACAATTGCTGGTTCTACCACTATCTCCTCTCTCTTTCCCTCTATCTTTCTCCCTCCCGGGGTGGTTCCCAACCACCGTAGACAGCCAACGACCATCCACCATGCAAGCCGTTGACTCATATCCTGACTACCCCGGCCACCTAGCAGTGGCCATGCAGCGGTCAATCGCACACACAATGTGTGAAATGTGAATCAACGTGCATGGCGAGTTGTTGTGAGCTCCATGCCAGCGGTGTTGTTTGGATCGTTGGTGTCTTCTGCCCACCCTGAGTTGGTCCCAGACCACCATGACCAGCATGGAGAGAGGGCACAAGGAGAGTGCAGGGGTGGCAGGCACGGAGGGACAAGGAGAAAGAAAGAGAAAAAAAATAAGAAAAATATGTGGCACACTTGTGTGAAATCCCTTTATAGGAATCCTTTATATCTATAGTGTTTTCTGGTATATATATATATATAATATCTGTTTATCTCTTTGTACTACTTACTTAACTCGCGGTTTGCATGCATATATGCCAAATTTTTACGGTCACAAACCCACGTAATCTCGTATTTGGCGACCATTTGTTACATATGAGCATCTAAAAGTGCGTTGGCTGCTACTCTGCTTTTCAAAATGACCTAGATCAATTTTTTTTTAAATATTAAAAAAACATATTTTTGTACTAACGGTTAGGAGAGAGACAATGTAACATTTTTCCATCTAAAAATACACATAATTTCGTATTAACATCTCTATATAGCTTTTAAAAGTTAGAAATGATTTCATCTTTCAAATTCAAACGACCTCAACCCTTGGGGTAATTTTACCTCCGGAAAGTTTATCTTCAAAGAATAATGACTATTTCATAACTCTTTTGTAATTTATTTATTTATTTTTAAATTTAAATCTTGCGCGATTATCCATAATTTTCAAAATAAAATTGTGAAATAGTCAACTTAACTTGAAAATAAGTTGACTTGCTAAAGTACGCAGAGGCGACGACTCCTCTTCCTTTCTGTCTACAGGTATTTGGCGTCTGAATACAATGAAAGGGACATCTTGGTAATTATGGGAGAAATTTAAAATCCTCTTTAATAATCGGCATGTGGCGGTACGATATTCAAATTTAGAGAGGCAAACGACAGTTATGTACAATGACCTCCCCATCTGTTTTCGATTTTTTCTTATATATTATTTTTTTATTATTTTTTCCAGAAATTTATCAATTGTTTTGAACAGAAGAAGCTTAGTCAAATAAGAGTTACATCTTATATTATAATACATAAACATAATATTTTATGATTATGTTTATGGATATTAATATATTATATTTAAAAAATATTTGTATAAATAATCTTAATAAGAGGAGACTTTAATACAACAGTAGGCAGAACGCAGAAGCAAGCAAAAAGCTGTAGAAGTAGAGCAAAATAAAAGTAGAAAAAAAAAAAAAAGTTGTTCCAGATCGGGGGGCATCGTCGTCACTTTGCAGCGACCCCATCTCTCTGACTGGAGAGTGAGAGAGAAGAACTGTGCCCTTTTTTTTTTAGAGAAAGAGGGGGGACGACGAGGAGAAAGACAACTCCCCCCCCCTCCCCTCTCTCTCTCACTGTCACTGTTGGGCTTGCATTAATTTCCAATTCGGGCAACTGGTTGCTGTTGTTGGTGAAAGCAGGAGAAGGACGAGGAATTAGAAGCCAAGAATGGAGAGGAGCACTCCGGTGAGGAAGCCACACACATCCACCGCAGATCTGCTCACTTGGCCCGAAACCCCCACCGTCAATTCATCGGCCATTGCGTCTTCGGCTTCTCTCACCGCCGTTCGCTCCCACCAGGTAACAGTCTCCAATGTCTAATTTCTCACCTCACTCACACCACGGAAGACTCTATTTTACTCGTTTAGAGACTGAATTCATTCGGTTTTGTGGGAAATTAATCTTAGCCCTCGGATGGGATCAGTAAGGTGGTGTTCGGAGGTCAGGTGACGGATGAGGAGGTCGAGAGCTTAAACAAACGGTGAGATCTGGTTCTGTTTATTGCTTCTCGTAATCATGTTATCGCATTTATTTATCATGCTCAGTTCTTTTTTGGTTTCTATTTCTTTTTTCTGTCATAATCGAGTGCAGTTAGAAGACTTGTTTTCTTATAAAGAAATTATTATTTCAGATTTTGGTTCATGCTCTGCTTTTCGTCTACTTTATTATCGGTTCTTACTGTGTTCGCGTGCCTGCTTCTATTCTATACAACTCTCAGTTTCGGAGTTTTTACTCGAGGTTGACTGTGTGTTTTCCGTAAATTGTGGTTTTTATAAAAGATGAAGTTCTGCTTTTCCTAATTTTAGTTTATTCCCGGGGGTTGATCTATTCAATGATCTGTGGTTGATCTCTATACACGCACGGCGAAACGATCGGTCATAATCTCTCTCTGTGTCTCTCTCTCTGAATTATGTTGCGTATCATTTGAGATAAAAATCTCTGAATGTATTGAATTAAAACGCCAAATCTTTCGACCTAGAATGTTTCTATCTAGTATTGGCTTCCACATCTTAGTCGTGAAGACTTTATTCCGAGTCCCTTCTATGAACAGACTGGGAGTTGATAGGTTTTGATGCTCCATTTTTCCATTTAGTTGCTCCTTTCACCCAAAATCTCTCTTGGTCTAATGTTTAGGTTAAATTCAAAAGGCTAAATAAGGAGGAATCCACCCCCCCCCCCCCTTCCTCCTCCTCCTCTGATCTTAATCTTAATTAGCTTTGATCGAATTTGGAAGCATATGGTTTTTAAAAGTGTCGCTACAGCTGAATATCCTTGTTAGTTGGAGACAGGTGCATAGCTTCTGTACTGGTAGCCATCCAGTGAAAATCCATGAAGAAAATGGTTTCTGAAGAAAATATTACCAAGCAAATTCCATACCATTTATGAGTAAATTATCTACAAGTTTTTCAATGCTTTACTAAACATGCATATCTTATAGCTTTTTTCTTCTTTTGTTTTTCTTTTTGGGTGTTTTTGGATCAGAGTTCTTAATTAGAAATATGATCTTCAAGTGGATCGAGATCCTTAAAATTTTTTGCTCAAATTGTTGGGACTAAAGTGGGTGGGAGAGAGATGCAAGAAAAGTAAGCTCCACAAGATTTATAGCTGCCGGATTAAGTTTCTTAGGCAACATTTAATGCTCAATAGATGTTGTAGGGTCCACTTTATTTGTTTTTCATCTTACTTTGGGCCTTAATATTTTTGGGTAAGAATTTTGGAGGATTTGAATCTGTCTCTGGGGTCTAGACAGCTTTAGCAGTTAATGTATGACACTTTTTCTTACCACGTGATTTTGCTTAATTGTGGCCATGATCAGAACATAAATGACTTTTTAGGACATTAATTGTAAAAAAATACTCATTCTATTTTGGTTATCATTTGAAAGCATTTAATTGTATTTGGACCATCAAAGTACATGGTAGTTATCATCTCTGCTATGAGATCAGTTTCTGGTATTTTTTAAAATGAACCAGCATCCTTTTCTTTTACAAACATTGCTGAAATACCATGTAAAATGGAATTGGCTCATTCAATTATGTGCATCAGTTATTCAATAGCTTTAGAGCATTAATAGTGGACTCAACAAAGTTTGGCCAAAATTTGACTAGAGAATTTACTTTTATAAATTTAACTAGCCACTTTTCAACAACACCAAATAACAGACTCTCCAAATTTATCATTATTCTATTAAAATATTGATTTTAACCTTTTCATTTGTTTTAATTCTAATTGTAATTTGATTATTTATTCGTTATTAAAAAAGTAAACATTAATTTTCTAACGTTGATATTAGATTTTAAAAGAAAAAATTAGCATCAAAACTTAAAACACTCCAGCAAGATGATGCCACATCATTGAAATGATGACTAATGAAGACCAACCGTTTTCTGTGATTGAGTTTGGGATTTGGGTGCTTCGTGCTTTTGAGATGAAGATGAATTTTCTGGAGTTGTGAGCTTGCGCGAAACGAATAGCACCGGGAGAGGGAAATTTTTTTGCCAAAATAATATTTGCCAGCAACTTGGACCCGACAGATTTGGCTAGTGAAAATTATCAAAGTTAAAAGTATTGTAGCTTTGTTGAGTCCACTACAATGAGTTTTTATGCAATCTAGTTAACCTTTGGCTAAAATATCACTTTGTTGAGTCCACTACTAGTGCTCTTAGCCATTATATTTTATGAGTCAGAATACTCATACCATTTAAGTTTAGTATCTCTTCATTATGCTGTGTTGTGCAGTACTATGTTTCTTTGCCGATACCGCAATATTTGATTCAAACAAAAGAATGGATCTATAATCATGTCTTCAATCAAATTACGCGTTAAAAGGAAACCTCTGTTTTCCAATTTGATTATTTTGGACCTTCTTGTCCAAAGATGTTGTAGGGCCATATCATTGTGTACGCTTTTTGTCCAAGGTTTCCAAAACAAAATTACTTTGTGATTTTCAGGAAACCTTGTTCAGGGTATAAAATGAAGGAGATGACTGGTAGTGGCATATTTAATGGAGAAAATGATAAAGAAGAATCTGGCAATGCCAACCCTATATCGACTAGCAGAACAGGAATACGCATGTACCAGGTATTTATCAATTTCTTTTTGACAGAATATTCTATGAATGGATCTCTGCACTTTAACATTGACTTGGATATAATGGGTTGGATTTGCCAGCAAGCAATTGCCGGAATGAGCCATATCTCATTTGGTGAGGAAGAGAGTGTTTCTCCCAAAAAGCCTACTACTGTGCCTGAGGTAGCAAAGCAACGTGAGCTAAGCGGGACCCTGGATGGTGAGTCAGAGGCAACGTTGAAGAAGCAGTTTTCTAATGCAAAGTGCAAGGAACTTTCTGGACATGACATCTTTGCACCCCCTCCCGAAATTTTACCTCAGCCAGTAACTGCTCGCATATTAGACTTGAAAGGAAGCATAGAAATTGGGGAACGTGCTTCGCATAATGTAGGTACATCTGTCAAAGTTTCTAGTGTGAGTGAATTACATGGATGCTCAAGTGTCTCTCTCTCTCTCTCTCTCAATATATATATATAAAGAGAGAGATTCCAAAACTTGTGCATACATATATGTATGCATGTGTGTATATATGTATGCCAATGTGTATTTTTACATTGCCTTGTAGGAACTGTGCAATCTGGGGTGGGAGAGGTTGCAAATTGTTCTCCCCCAGGGTTTGCCACGGAGCATGTTTTGAATTTGATCCATTAGGAAGTTACTCAAAAACTAGGTTCTTCCATATTGTACATTTAGTTTTGTATTTCTCTGATGGTTAGACTACATATAATGAGTTCATAGGATCTTGTTATATAAAATGTTTTTTTCCCTTGTGTTTTCTTGCCTTCAAGCTGCTCCTTTCTTCTCTATTAATATATTTTGTTATTTTCTTTACTGTGTATATTATCCAAACATCTAACTGTTCCTACTTTGGGTTTATTCATAGCCTGCAGGTCAGAGAAATATCATGTCTACTGAGGAACCTGTGATGAAGACAGCCAAGAAAATATATAACCAGAAATTTTCTCAGCTTTCTGGAAATGACATATTCAAGGGTGATGTTCCCCTGTCACCTGCTGAGAAACCACCGAGTACAGCAAAATTGCGAGAGATGAGTGGCAGTGACATCTTTGCTGACGGGAAGGCGGAGTCTCGAGACTATCTAGGTGGTGTACGCAAGCCCCCTGGCGGCGAGAGCAGCATTGCCTTGGTTTAATTCTCGTTAGATCTAACTTCCGCAGTTTTATCACTTGGTGTTTGGGTTTCTGTTTTCAGTCTTAGTGGGATGTGTGATTATATTATTTGGCATTTCATTCTGGTCTCAGGAGTTGTCTTAGGTTGTAACGAGTAGACCAGCATTTGGACTATGTACTAATTAATTGGTGTTTTATGTCCATAATTGTGTTGTTTCACTGCTTGTGTTAGTGAAGTGCTTGAGGTGTTATTACCAGGTTAATTTTTTTGAGTTATTAGTCGTGTCGTTTGTTCTCGAATTTGATGCTTTAAGCCTTTGAAGCCGGCTCTCCAGAACCTTTCCGCTTAGAGAAATGCAAGAGGGGGGATGAAAGTGGCTTTGATCTTGGAAGGGAAAACAGGCAGCCCAAGGCCCCAAGGGGCTAATATGCCAGTTTGAGTGGTGAGGTGGAGATACATTAATGGGAGATTCAACTTGGATGGAAACTAGTCTTGTGTTTGTTGGGGTGGAATAATTCATGGGTTAGGATATAATTATTGTAAATAGGTATGGCTTGGGACAAAGGCAGATTCTACGATTGAGCTAATTATCGAGAGAGATGTTCTATCAAAAATATCTTTTTGGAGAGAATCTTGCAAACAAAGTTACAGATCTTACTGATACAGATACTTGATTTAAAATTGACATAATATATTATGATAAGATGAAGGTAAGATGTGTTCGCTTTCTAAATATATCTAATAATTATTTCAAATGTGTGTAAGCGGAAGCAAGAAAGGGATCACTTCGAACAGACCAGTGAAGATAAAAGTAAAATCTCGGTTCAAGAAAGCTGGTTTTTGTTTTTACAAGTAATATTAGAGACAGATATGGATTGTGCAAGCTGTAGTTTTTTTTTTAAAAAAGAGTATGATTCATTATTAAAAAATTAATCTTTTATATAAATTTTATATTTATTTATATTTTTCAAAAGGATTACGTGATATCTATGTAATTACAAATATTATTATTATTTTTTTTAATATTTAACTCTTACCTTGAGAAAACCGTAGGTGGAGTCATGGGCTTGAGGGTAAACGAACTATAGGAAACTGCCTAGGAAGCTTCCTATGAACATACGCATCGGATGTATTCAATCTTCTTTATCCCCTTCCACTCCTTTCCAAGAGAGAGAGTGTTTGGGACAACATTGCCGGTTTGGATTGAGAGATGATTTGAGATCATCTTACT
Organism: Cyclocarya paliurus; assembly: GCA_029856935.1. NCBI lineage: Eukaryota > Viridiplantae > Streptophyta > Magnoliopsida > Fagales > Juglandaceae > Cyclocarya > Cyclocarya paliurus. Next base: position 4,639,775 of record CM056953.1, read on the forward strand.
ACTATTTACAAATTTTAACTCACAAATCATTTCAACTTATTTTATCTCATATCTAAATCTGAGCTAACAAGGAGGGAACCTAAAAACTGTGTATCGAATCTTGTGACACCACAAGAGGATGGACAATATACATACCATTAACGCTAGTTTTTTGGTTTTTGGCTGATTAACATACAATTGCTAGTTGAAACTTGAAAGCGTTTATAATTTATATCCATATATCCATCATTTTTATATCCATTGTATTAACTTCTTACCAATTAAATTGTCTCCGAATTATAACAATAAATTAAGAGGATTGAGATTCCTTTTTTATTTTCGATTCGATTAGGATTGTCTAATTTAAATATCTATACGAGGGACTTACGGTTGAAAACTGTACATGGATAACGTTAAGGACCTACGTGTTATGTTTATCTAATTATCCATTCAATTTGGATGGAGAATCGAAGATGATTCTCAACCAAACTAAAGAGGGTAACAAGAAAATCATGTAGACAACTAATGAAAGAACAACTATTAAGTTTAAAAAATAAATTATAATTATATAGTAGATATTGTTTATTTCTTGTTGTCTTATATTATGAGTAAAAAATCCATATCCAAACTGAAAGAGGAAAAAAAAAAAAAAAAAAACACCGGAGATGGTTAGTAATTTACGCATTAGATTGATATATACGATCGATATATCACTAATAGTGACTATATTTGTTCCCTCTCACGAGCAATATTCGGAACTTTCCTACCAAAAAATATATCTACTTTATTATAATAAATGATTATCTAAATATAAATAGTAATATATATCAAAGACCCTTCAAATTTTTGACTATTTAATGTGTAATTTTTTTGTAAAATTTAATAAATGATCATGTTTTACTAAAATGTTCTTAAGATTCTTGACGTGTAGTTTTCTTGTAGAATTTAAGAAAAATCATGTTTTATCAAAAGATCCTTAATAGCCATTCGGTTAGATACTTTGCTGAGCTTTAGATTTTTTTTTAATTTAGATTTTTTTTTCTTTTTTTAATCTTGTATTTTCTTTTCTCAAACAAATAAATTCCTAACTTTTTTACTTTTTTTTTTATTTAAATTATTATGTCAGGTGCACTCCGAGACTAACGCATTCGAGACAATTTCCTTGTATATATATATATGTAATGAGGCAAATTATTCTATAAATATATATATAATTAGATAAATTCTATGTAAAAGTCTTTAGATTTATTTATAAAATTTCTCGTAAAATAGATATATATGTCGATGTAACAGAATGTTTAAATGTTGGAGATTTGAGTATCCCTAAATTCAAGCCATGGAAGTTACGAGGAAGATTATCGAATGACTGAGCGAATCGATCAAAATAAAGTAAAAACTAAAAGTAAAAGCATTAAAATTAAAATTTGACATTTTTCAGAGTCTGAAAATTTGTCTTTCTCGCTCTATTGGCTTCTCCTGTGTAGTGAGTGCGACGCCCTCTTCACACTTCAATGTTCAGTTTAATGGCGTGAGCGTTAAGGATGACAGAACCGTACATCCCGCACCGAAACAAACCATTAGAGACCAAAACCCTTCCTTCGTGTCTCATTCTCTCTTCCCTTTCACAGAATCGCATTACCAAATCGAATCGAATGTGGTATTCAAGTTAATAAAAAAACACCATCACATCCCAAACGAGTCATCGCATGCTTGAGAGAGACTTTTCGTGTGCCCTTGATTGATCAACTTTAGCGTCTCTGAACCCGTTCTTGATGTGGGTTTTGGGATTTTGAGTCCTTTGGCTCTCTTTGTTTTCCTCGGATTTTTTTGTACGTAACTTTATCGTTTTTGTTTGTCCTTTGTTCATTTGTATGCATATAAAAAATGGCTGAGAAGGATCGGAGGGTTATGGAGAACATGAAGAGGAGTGGAGAGCTTGGAATGTCGTTGAATGGGATTCCCAATCCAAATTCTCCTTACCTCAATATCTGTCATCGTCAGCATCACAATCAGCTCGGGAATGGCTCACCGGTTGGTAGAGTTTCTCTGCGATCAGAGTCCTCTCCTTCGAGTTCTTTCTCTAATGGGTTTTGCTCCTCTGAGGATGCTTCACCATATCCTGATTCATTTGAGGAGGTTAAGCATCAAACATCCAGTACCCAGTACTTGAGCATCAATGGGAAGCCAGGGGATGACATGGGCTTGTGTGAGACTTTGTATAGAATACATATGGATGATCGACAGGGAGATAGTACTGATATGAGGGGATTTGAGGTGGATTTCGATGGGTTTGGGCTTTATGGTTCTTATTTGGGTGTGACTACCCCATGGAATGTGAACCATGGGGAATGTAATGGTTTTAGCAACCATTCTTCTGGCTTTGAGGGTTTTCAGTCCTCTCATCTCGGAGCTCCGGTGAGTTTCGTCGGTGATAGGAGGTTGAAATCGCTTGGTTTTCAGGGTGGATATAGAGAGAGTGATTCAACGGGGTCTTATCTCGCTCATCATCGGTTGAATGCTTTGGATTCTGGCCCCAGTTCTAACGCTAACCAAATGAATTATTCATTGGATAAAAGAAATGGCAGTGGATGTTACTACGGCGGTATTCAAAGGCAGAACCAATCTACTGTTAGGCCTCACCTTAGAGACGCTTCTGTTAGCTCACGGGGGTGTGAAATAAGTTGCAATGGAGTGACGGGTGTTATGGAACCACTGAGTTCCCCTCCGTCGAAACAGCACCCCAAGCTGGCTTTGAATGTAGATGATTCCTCAAGTAGTCGTCCCATTATAAATGAAAGGACTCGAGAAATCCTAAACAGCGTGGTTCCTCAATCTTCAATGTCAACGAGAGGTGCAGAGGACGTAGAGGCTTTTTCTTGTGATGATAATTTCATCATAAAAGGAGGGAATTGTTTGAATTATTCCATCAACAAGAAACCCAGCAACACTTCAAGGAGTCATAAGAAGAATTGTCGCAATGAGATGGCAGAAACAAACCAGCAAGGGAAAAGCTCTGAATGGGATAGTCACTGTAGTTTTGCAAATTTTTTTGAAAATGATCCGATTCCAAGTGGTGGTTGTCCGTTGTTCTCGCCACTACCTTCTTGTTCTTTGGCTGAAGTCCAGGGTTATATATATTTCTTAGCAAAGGATCAATATGGTTGTCGCTTCTTACAGAAAGTGTTTGATAAGGGAGCATGTCAAGACGTGCAAATCATATTTAACGAAATTATCGGTCACGTTGTTGAACTTATCACCGACCCATTTGGAAATTACCTTGTGCAGAAGTTGTTGGATGTGTGCAATGAAGAACAGAGAATGCAGATAGTGCTCAAGGTGACAAACCAACCAGGACAACTCATGAGAATATCTCTGGACCCACATGGGTAAATTCCTCATATGCCATTTATTTTTGCTTTTATTCTATTAGAGGTTCGATTCTCTTGGCAATTTTTGTAGCTTCTGAATGAAATTGATTCTATGGTATCAGCACGCGTGTGGTACAGAAGTTGATCGAGACCGTGGAAACTAAGAAACAGATTTCGCTGCTTAGCTCAGCACTTGAACTGGGTTTTCTTACTCTTATTAAGGATCCGAATGGTAACCATGTGATACAACGTTGCTTGCAATGTTTTAGCAATGAAGATAATAAGGTTAGGTATTGTTTTTATTTATTTATATTCTATTTCTCTTTTAATCGACTGTCGGATGTGGCTCTTGCGCACCGGGGTAGGCCTGTTGGGAGGGGAAGAGAAGCCAATAAGCATTATTATATGCTAGTTTACTGCAGAAATGTCGATAATAGGGCCTAAAGTGATACTTCTTCAAGAACAAGAAAGTTAAGCAAATTAAAACGAGTAAATTTTCAAGGTCTTGAGACTATGGAGCTTTTCATTCAAATCACATAAAGGGCAGGCATTAAAATGGGGGGAATGTACTTGCAAATAATCAACTCATACAACACTATGCAATCAACAGGTTATTGCATCCATGCACTTTAGTGATGAACAAATCCTTAAGCTTTGCACCTTCAGTGAGAGAACCTACAGGAAGACTATACTTAGGGCCCTATATAGTTTCCCATTATACAAATTGTCTGGGACAACCAAGCAGGCGCCTAAAATATAAATATGGTTGTGTACTATTTAGCTGAAGACAACTGTGGAATGCCAAATTCACACTAAGGCTAGGATATTATTCACCACAGCATATGCGTTCACCAAAGAGAGATGCTTCTCTGGCATTTTTTCTTCTTGAATTATGAACTCAACCTATAACTATAATGTGGTTTTATTCTATTTCTTTGACCATTAAAAATATTTTCCTAGAGATTTTTTTTGAAAAATATTCTAGACGTGTTCGTGTTTATCTTTGCAGTTTATTTTTGTTGCTGCTGCAAAGTTCTGTGTGGACATGGCAACTCATAGGCATGGATGTTGTGTACTGCAACGCTGCATTGCACGATCAATTGCAGAACATCGAGAAAAGTTGGTCACTGAAGTTTCTAGAGATGGAATTCTACTCGCTCAAGACCCATATGGGTAATCATTTGCAAACACTCAAAACGAATCAGTTGTTTTTCCTTTGTTTTCTGACCATATACCCCTGCTTTAACATGATAAACCACATGAATATATTTGGCATGTGGGTTCTTATTCCCTGTTCGTGATGAATTATAAAGTTTTAGTCACCTAAATTTCAACTCACCTTGAGATTTAAGTGTAAGCTTGGGTTTATGATTATTGATCTGTTCACAATATTGTCTTGTACAACTTATGCGACAAACTTATTGCATTATAGTCCATCTTAATGGAGAGTTTAAAGTGACAACTGTTGAAATTTCTATGATCTAGAATTTATATCACAATCACAAAACCTTTGATCCGCTTGTGTTCCTTCTATGCTATTTAACCATGGTGCTGCACTTACTGGGTGCAATCCCGACATGGCTACACTATGACTAATAAGCTACACTCCTAGAGGTTGAAATGGTGTTTCTTCCTGGGTTTGATACTGAAGCAAAAATGATATGTCAAATCAATTATAGTGCAGTCTCAGCTTACTTTACTGGCAACATATTGCTGGCATGAACCTTCTGTTACTCGCATTATATTTCCCTTTTCCTGCTCCGTTTGCACCCAATATAATGTGTCTTTACTTCTCACATATTGTCTAGAGTATCCTCATAAGGTATGTGACATCGGTATGGGTATGTGCATCTGAGTTGGTTTCATTTGTGAGGCTACATTGAGTTGAGATATCACAATTTTATTGAGTAAAGCACTCTTGTTTTGGAAGTATTTTATGAACACATTGTTCATTCTGTCCTTGCTCTTTTTCAATTTGTTATCAATCTCCTCTAATTGATGGATTCTCTAGTTTCTTTGCGAACTACCCTATCACAAGATCTTTTTGTACACATCAGATCATCTTTCATTTTCATGGTTCCTTATCACCAATTTTGGTGCGAACATTGCACCCGTTTATATGGGCTGGATGTCTGGCTTTTTTCTCTACCTGTTGCATTCACACGGTTTGTACAATTATGGGTATGATATGAAGAACAGCCATTTGATTGCTGTGTTCAATTATACATCTGCCAGTTCCTAGCTATGATAATACCACATTGAATCAGAAAGCTGTAATTGATTTCAGAATTCACATTCCACTTTATACCTTTGTAAACATAGAAAGTGTCGGTTTTCTCAAGGCCAAATCTCTCTCTCTCTCGCCCCCAATGTGAAATACTTCTCCAGAAATGTCAACAATTGGTCTCACCAAAAATATTTCTCTTTTGAGATGCAGAAATTACGTTGTTCAGTATCTTATAGAGCTAAAGATCCCATCTGCTAGTTCCAAATTGATTTCTCAGTTTAAAGGGAACTACGCACAGCTCTCAATGCAGAAGTTCAGCAGCCATGTGGTTGAAAAATGCCTTACACATTTTGAAGAGCATAGGTCAAGAATCATCTACGAATTACTCTCAGTGTCTCACTTTGACCAATTGCTGCAGGACCGTTTTGCAAACTATGTCATTCAACGTGCTTTAGCAGTTACCAAGGTATGAAAACTAAAATTCCCTCTCAAAACTGCTTTTTTGCTTTGATAAGATATTATTATTTAATGGTGGATAATCTCTCTGTGTCTCTCCTGTTCTTAATTTTGTTCACTTCAGGGCCCTCTTCATGCTTCACTGGTTGAACAAGTAGAGGCTTACAAAATCTTAAGTACCAACCCATATTGCAGGAGGATTTTCTCACGGAAACTCTTGAAGAAGTAACGTGCATCAGCCTTTGGTAAAAATGTTGTTATTCTCTCAGATTACCAAAAACTCCCGTTATCAATAACTACTTATCTATCTTCGGCACTAGTTTATTAAATTTCTTTGAGTCTTTTTCCAATCTCCAGAATGGAGGCTTTGTGAGCCTGAGGTGTAAAAATCGAGTTCCACTTCTATTGGCTCGTGATGAACATGTTTCTATACTGATCTGTTGTCTTGTTGTTGATCTATATTTAGTTATTTTTCATGTATGATATTTCACACGATTTGAGGAATATTGTTATCTAATCAAGTCTGATGCATGCATTTCTTCTTGACATATTTCTTCTTCATTTTAGAAGCTTATTGGATTAAAACCTCCTGGCATTGAGGCAACATCCACTTGACCACAAGTCTTTTGGTCTGACTGCCAATTGATATACACATTTGCAAGGAAATGATATGAGAAGCCCTTACCTCAGACCTTACTGAGGAACTCTAATGGGTTTAAACACATTACCTCAAAGCCGTATACTTTCTTATAAACAAGGCTTAATTTGTAGAATTTCTTCACGTTACTGGTCTCCTATTAATTAATAGGGGCTTTGGAAAGTACAAGTACACAACTCTTCGATGAATGAACCCTTATTTAAATGGCTCAATAATCGGCAGAAGATTACATGGCTGCCTCCCTATAGAAACTCAATTCTTAGACCAACATCATCTCAGAGGAAAGGACAATAGAAAGAAGAGAGCTTTCCTTCATTTTGAGTTGATTTTCGAGACATTTACGTCCTCTAGTGCTGTGGGTGCAAGCATTTGAATACAGGACCCACTTCGGCTCAATCGTATCGCAGAAGAGAATGCATTTTCTTTCTAATGTAGCAAACCATATTTGCTTATTCAAAGCAACTACTCATCCTAAATTTTATAATTTTTAATAGAATTTACTGATGTAACACATTTTAAATTATTTTGTATATAAACTATCTAAATAAACAACTAATTAAAATGTGCCACATAAAAAAATTTAACCAGACAAGGACGATAATGTTTCTCTCAATGTGACAACTAACAAAAGTGCCACGGTCAAAGACACCAACCACTATTGAGTGCTAGCTCCTTCATCGATTACTTGCTTGTCGATTACAACACGAACCTTCTCAAAATACCTCTAGGACAGAGTCGAACACTATAACTGTGTACTCCTTATGTCAAATTTGTAACACGATTCTAACGTTAAATAAACTAAGAACTAATTCATAATAAATTGACTGCCAGGTTCAACAACTTTCTCACAAAAGACATGACTATAACAAGATTCACAAACCGGATAATTGTTGAACAAAATTACACGCGGTTCTAACAAGAAAATTATGGACTGCTTATTAGTCCTTGATAGTCTTGAACAAAGCACTCTACTTTCACAACTATTGTCCTAAGTGATAGTATCGGTACTGAATACCCATCTTGCTCATGACTTTCCTGGTGCCAGTACTCAACGATTTGCAGCACGGGTGGATAAGACTTGAGAAATCATGCGCATAGTAGGCCTTGATTGTGGATAGATATTTAAGCATTCGGTTGCAAGCTTTACTACTGTTAGTAGTTCATCCTCAACTTCAAGTGTTGGAGATGGAAGGCGTTGGTCCAACACATCCTTAAGCTGAATGTTTTCCTTAGCCGAAGGAGATGATAGTGAAGAGATGAAATCACCCGGGTGATTTCCCTTAATGACTTCTAATGCCAACACTCCAAAACTATATACATCACATTTCTCAGTTACCTTCATTGTATAAGCAAGCTCTGTCAAGAAAATGGAAGAAAAAAAAGTAAAAAATCAACACATATGCATGCCTTATATGTTAATCTTAAACTAAAAGAACAACAAAATAAGCAACCTGGTGCTATATATCCATATGTGCCCCCAAGGGAAGTCCAACTAGACGATGAGTCTAGCTTTAGAAGCTTAGCAGAGCCGAAGTCTGAAACAAGGGCCTCATACTGAGAATCTAACAAGATGTTGCCACTTGATATGTCTCGATGTATAATTGGCGGTGAGCAATCATGGTGCATGTAAGACAAGGCATCAGCCACACCTCTAACAATCTTCAACCTCTTATTCCAATCCACTGCTTCAGCTACCCCTTTGTTTCCCAAGATTTTGGCCAAGCTACCCTTTTCGACGTACTGATAAACCAAAAATGAATATTGTGCTTTCGAACAGAAACCATGGAGTTTAACAACGTTTCGATGTCGAATTTCTGTTAACGCCTCAATCTCATTTAAGAATTCTTTTTGGAATCCTTGCTCACCATCATGTCGCGGGTGGAGTTTCTTCACTGCTACAGTAACACCTGACGACAGCTTTGCTTTATAGACGCTTCCATACCCTCCCTTCCCAATGCAATATATGGCATCAAAACTGTTGGTCGCTTTTATGATATCCCGATACATTGTTCTTCCATCTAGCGTTGATGTTGGAAAAATTTCATGCATTTCACTTTCTTCGGATTTTGGGTTTTTCTTTCTTCTTCGCATAATTAGAAAAATCGTTAAACAACTAAGCAGAACCAGAAGCGCTCCCAAAACAGGGAGAACGACAGCAAAGTTGACTTTTTGGCCCCTTTTCGAGCAAGGTTGCAATCCTGTAGCGTTACCACACAATCCCTTGTTTCCTTGTAATGCTTCAAGCGGAGCATTTAGGAATGCATCACTATTGGGAATTGGACCATGCAACTCGTTGTAGGATATGTCAACATACAACAAGCCACGCATTTCTTCGAAGGCTGTTGGAATGAAACCAGAAAGATGATTGTGGGAGAGATTCAGCTTCACCAAGCTATTCATTGCTCCAATTTCTGATGGTATACCTCCAGCTAAAGAGTTATAGCTCATATCTAATTCAGAGACTTGAGATAAGCTCAGGAGGTTGGGTGGAATCCCTTCACTAAAATTGTTCTGGCTTAAATTCAAGTGGTATAATTTCATAAGGCCTCCAAAATTACTTGGAATTGACTTGTTAAGTCTATTCGAGGACAAATCAAGGAATTCAAGATTAGTCAATGATCCAAATTCTATAGGTATAGCACCAGAGAGCTGATTGCCACTCAACTTCAATTGAACTAGAGAAGTCAACCTTCCAAGTTCTTTTGGAATCACCCCAACTATACGATTGAGAGAAAGATCAAGGACATGTAGTTGACTTAAGTTTCGAAGAATGCCGGCTGATATGCTTCCAACGATATTATTCCCTCTGATTATCAAGGTTTGTAGTTGTGGGCACTGTCCCCAACTACCTGAGATTCTACCATAAAATCTATTATGGCTTAGATCCATGAAGGTCAAGTTTGGATAGTTACCAAAGTCTTCAGATATATCTCCAAGGAGTTGGTTATCTTCCAAGCGAACTCTGATCAAGCTCGTGCAATTTTTCAAGCTTTTAGGGACTCGGCCAATGAAACTGTTGTTGTTTGCAGTGAAGTGTTTTAGTGATCCACCGTAGCAAACGTTTGCAGGCAAGTAACCATTAAATTGGTTTGTGTCTAGTTCCAGATAAACCAAGTTCATGTGATCTCCAATCCCATGAGGAATAGGACCAGAAAGTTGGTTATCACGGAGAAATAACCACTCCAAGTCACTCAAATTAGCAAATGAAGTTGGAATAGAACCAGTAAGTTGGTTTCGGCTCAACTCTAGATCATAGACATACTTCAATTTTCCTAACTCTTCAGGAATGGTACCGGAAAGATTGTTAAAGCTCAGATGAAGAAGCATAAGATTGGCCAAATCACCTAATGATGTTGGAATTGAACCATTAAGATGGTTTCCAGAAAGGCTTAACTCCACAAGGGACGTCATATTTCCTATTTCTGGAGGGATACGACCAGAAAGTGAATTATTGAAAATTAACAAGTAGGTCAGCATTTTTAAGTTCCCAAAAGTTGAAGGGATTGGACCTGTCAGACAGTTTGTGTCAATGAATAGTTCAACCAAATTGGAAAGATTTCCCATTTCTGGAGGAATGAAACCGGAAAGCTCATTGCCATAGAGATGCAAAGAAGCTAGGTGGCTCAAAATGCTTAAAGAAGTAGGAATGGAACCGTCTAAACTGTTGTTGCAAAGTTGAAGCTCCCTTAGAGACTTAAGGTGACTTATTTCTTCAGGAATCGAACCATTTAATTGATTTTCACAAAGGTAAAGGAATTGAAGACTAGTCAGGAAGCCAACTTCCGGTGGGATTTTCCCTGAGAACTTATTATAGGACAAATCAAGATAGATGAGTTTGGATAGAGATCTGATTTGAGACGGAATGGTACCAAAGAGAGTGTTTGCACTGAGATCAACATATGCAAGATTTGGGAATAAGGAAAAAGAAAACTCTTGAAGCGTACCTTGTAATGCAGAGTTGGTAAGGTTCATTCTGATGACACTTCCAGCATGGTTGCAATAAATACCAAACCAAGTACAAGGGTTAAGATTGGCAGAAGAATTGGTAGGAATATTGGGAAGGGAAGCCCATGAAGGTAGGGGGTATTGGGTTTCGTTCTGAAGGCTGTTTTTCCATTTAAGAAGAGCAGTAGCTTCTTCTGCAATAGCAGAAGCAAAAGCAGCATTTGGTGATGAAGCCAACTGAACAAATAACACAAAGGAGACTAGGATGTGTAGTTTCTTAAGGTTTGGCGATCCCATTGCTATTGCTTTTAGAGCATCTCTAATCGTTAAGGGCTTTATTTATAACAACCTACATACCTAACACTCTTACATAACTGTTCTACTAGTTCCCCATAACAATTTTGCCAATTCAAGCCTTAAAAAAGAAAGATTATCTTCATGTTAAAAGAAGAGAGCATTTTCTGCACCTTTTCCAAAGTTAACACGTCTTGACTATGTGGAGAAGATCAGAGTGATAATGTGAAACGTGAAAGTGCCTCTTGACTAAGAATCATTCTAAAGCAGCCAACCATGAGCTGAATGGTTAACTTAACTTTGGTGGGGTTGGTTCAACGTGGTCGTTTTCAATCTTCCAATGACATTATGCCAGGCTCATCAGATTTCATATCTTTTCACCTTTTTATTTTCCTTTGATTTTGATGACCACCATAAATTGCTACTTCCTTTCCAAGACAGTCTTTTGAGTTGTCTTTCATGAAGATTCCCATTGACGTTGACGGAGTCTTTGGATATGGATTCACATCATTAAAATGAGCTGGTATTCAAACTCTAGGGTTTAGAATGAAGTAAAATGTTCCCAAAATATTAACTTATAGCTGTTCAATTAAATTTCGCCCGCAATAAAAAGAAGCCGTAACAGGGTGAACCTAAAAGTGGGACAGCAGCACTCGTTGCAAAAACTCCCACAATAGCGACGAAGAGTTTATCATTAAAGGAACTAAATATTTCGTTGTAAAAAAGAATCGTATAAGAGTAATGATTTGTATAAACTTCAAATATATAAACCCCATGTAAGCTTTTGTTAAAAAGTATATCTTATATTAAATAGTGTAAAAAAAATATTATTTATTAGTGAGACATTATTTTACAAAGAACTTGCATAAAATTTGTTGCTTGGGTAACGAAGCTTGTTACCCTAATCATTTGGATGCTAATAACAGGCTACAAATAGAAAGGCCATGAAAGCAACCGAGCAAGTAAGACAGGAATATCTTTAGGATTGTTGATTATACCTATATATATACAAATAAAGGATTGCTGATTTTCATGCTTCCAAGCTCGGTAATAATTACACCGTTCACTAGCAAAGAAAAATTGCAGTGTTTTAATCGTTATAGATTAATGTAAATACACAGTTGATTGGCCGTAATAAATTAAGGCGAAATGGTTTTTTTTTTTTATATAAGTAAATGAAGGCGAAATGGTTATTCCCAAGTCCCATATCGTTCAAAAAAAAACATTACCAGGAAATATAACATTATTGACACCAAGACCGAAAAGAAATTAGTAAAACCAAAATCCAATTCGAGGTGGGGTTTATAATAAATACTACATTCAAAGAACACCTATGAGCTATTGTAGGATTATAACAATCATTTAAAAGAAATAAAAAAAAAAAAAAGCGAGGGGAACGAGAAAATCATCATATTAATTATAATAATCTCCTGCATCGGAGGTTGCCATTCACCAACATGGGCCCAATCCCTATCAATGCCAGACATTGCCACAAACAGCTAGCTACCTGAACCTTAGACCACAATGAATCAAGCAGGCAGCATTCAAATGAACCTGCTCAACAGCTACACGTAAAGGCATGCGAGTTGCATCCATCTTTGGACAACCACAGCTACTAAAACTCCATGGGCCAAAACTTTGGATATCAGCAAAGTTGAGAGAAGCATGGTAAGGTTAAAAATCACAATCCCCATGGTTGTAGGACTTTAAAAATAGAACGAGTGTCTCTTACCAATCAGAACATTATCAAAGAAAAAATGGTAAGACACAGTAGATTGCAACCAGCATGAACAAGATATCCACCATCTGTGAGGCAAATCAGCACCACAGCTAGCACATCTCAGCAAACAGCAAAAATTCACCCTTCCCGCACACAACTATAGAAGGACAATATATTCGATAATGAGAAATTCCATCAACAGAAGAAAATAATAATCAATATGCAGATTCATATAAAATTTATGATCATAGAAGATAAAGGAAAGCAAGCAACAGATGAAGGGAAAAAGAGAGCAAAATGACGTTAAAGTAGGAAATGACCCACTGGAAGGAACTCTTAAGCAAGGTAACAAAAACTATTCCGGAATACTTCAAATGGTACAAACCTATAGAAATCAGAATACATGAACTACCATCAAACATGAGTCAAGGACGGCATTGAATCCAACAAGGTAATGTTTAACCTCCCAAAAGGTCCATGCTGATAAAACCTAGCGATCAAGGTGTTGATCGTAGCATGCACAACTTAACATGTCCTCTCCATATCTAAAGCAGATAGACCAAATGCATTGAGCCAACGATATCTCCATCACATCATATGCTACTCTTTCAATCCTACAAACATAATTACCACAAACAGTTTAGCTGCAAATACCTTAGTCCACTCAAAATAGAGCCAGCTTAAAGGGAAAAAAACACCAAAAATGCAGCGCAGCAACTCACATCAGCATCAGGACTACGTGAAGCCGGGCTTTGAGAATCACCACGTTGACCAACCGGTGAAACAGTTTTTGACACAGGAGCTCCATTATGAGTGCGAGCATCAGGACTTTCAACACCAGGAGGTGTCCTACGTGGAGATAGGCTCCTTCGAGGAAGGGGACTACGGCGAGCCGGGGAAGCACTTTGACAAAATTTCCATTTTCCATCAGATAAAAAATCATGAATACATAATTTTCTGATTCAAAATTATTAATGTTTTTTATTGGCACTAGGTGTCCGACAACAAAGTCCTGAGTAATCCCGGGGGTACACAGGCCCTCGATAAGGAATTATCCTTCTTGAAGGGAGCATACCACCAAGACCAAAGCCCTTACCACTTGAGCCAACCCCTAGAGGTTCAAAATTATTAATTTACAAGTGATTGCATACCTATCATATGACCGGCTTCGACTACGCCGCTCATCTTCATGTCTGCCTCTCACACGATCTTTCTGACGACCAGGACTTGCACTACGGCTCCTGCTCCGGCGACGATGCTCTCTTTCCCTCCCACGAATCCTGTCACGATCAGATCGCTCCCTACTCCTACTACGACTTCTCCTTTTGTAATCCCTGTCCCTGTCCCTGTCCCTATCCCTGTCCCTGTCTTCATCCCGATGCCTGAAAAAGTATTCAATCAGCCATGACATAGTGAATGTGAAGCACTGAATTGCAAAAATGAGTATGTAGAAATTAGTTTGCAACGCTTATCTATGAGAAGTCAAATCTGCAACAATTTTCACACGATTAGTTACTAAGATCATGGTTAGCTCTATAAGTGTCCCATGTCTACTTCTTGTCAATAAAATTCTTCTTTACTGACAAAAAAAAAAAGTGTCGAACAAGCCCAAACTTCTGTTATTTCTGGTTGATGAAGACTCAAATATACAAAATGTAGGTTCTAGGGACAAAAAAAAAGAACAAGATGAACAAACAGTATAGAAACACACTCCACCTAATAAATCATCAGGCAAATCAAAATTTAAAATAAAATAAAAAAATTTAAAAAAAAAACCTGATTTGGGCGCCTAACTTGCACTATCATCACTACTACTTGTACAATACGCCTTCCAGAAAATTGATATCACCCCCATTCTATTCTTAGTTCAGTAAGCAAAGGTATGCAAGCATTTTTAGTCGAGGCTACTTCCCATGGAATAAAACAATCAATTGCAAACTCCATCCATAACGTAAGCCCACAAAAATCAGACAATAATTTGGTTCTTGAGCCACCAGTTAGTATCTTACTAACTGTGAGGACTGTGTACACAAACTTAGGGGTCCGTTTCAATAATTAGAATATCTCAATATATCTATAAATAATAGTGAAATGATTTGAGTTAAAAATGTTTTATTGGATTGAGAAATGAGAGAGAAAGTTGAATAAAATTGTTTGAATATTATTTTTGTTTTAAAATTTGAGAAAATAGTATGGTTTTTTGTGTTTTGTTTGGGAGTTTGGAAAAGTTGGAATGATTAGGCAATAATTAGATGAAAAAATTGAAAATTTGAAATTCAAAAATGCTTTATGTTTGAGTGATGTTTGAGAATGAAATATCAGAGAATACTTGAGAACAATTGTGTTGCCAAACAAACCCTTAAGAGTGCATTTTATACCCATCAGGCGCAAAGTTTGTAACAGAAACAATCAATGAGTCCATACAAGCTGAACAAAGCTGAATATCAACACGACCAAGTTAACATAGTAGTGCTACCCACAAGTTAAAGAGACGTGATCATATGCTATTAAGGGTAACGAAGAAGGAGAAGGAGGAGGAGAAGGAGAAGAGGCTAGTAGCGGTGCATTGGAGCACTCTCTCACCCCCTCCCCAAGACGCAGCTCACACACAAACACAGGCCTTGCACTAAAAGCCACTTGGGATTTTCAGAAACTGCTAATTTTCATTTGGAATCAAATTATATTATCCCTTCCATATAAATTAAAATGCTGGAAAAGAGGTCCAGTTTAACACCCAAATGCGTAGCACTTCCACAGAAAAAGGATCCTCACCTAGGACGAGGGCTCCGACTTCTTGACCTGCCTTTTGTCTTTGAAGTTGTCTCTGATATCTTTCCCTTGTGACTGAAAATTAAATCCGGCATAAATTGATTAGACAACGACAAATCAGTTAAGCATGCCACTATGCAACTAAAAGTGAACACTATTAACATGCTGGTTCCAATCAAAATGTCACTTGTCTCGTAGCTGTCACTGTAAAGGCCATTCATGGAATTAAAATTGCTTCCCATGCCCAAGAATTCAAGACTTATCAGGCATAAATTCCAAAAAAACCAATGTTGCCACCGCACAACACACTCTCGCTACCAAAGGTTTTGAAGGCGCCAGAGGAACACGAATGCCAAAAATTAAGCTTGAAAGTGAGTAATTAACATTAGAACAATGGTGATAACAACAAAATTACAAAAACAAATAATGGTTCAAGTAGTAGGGAGGCATTTACTGCAAATTATATGCATCTCACAGTTAGCGAACTTACATTCGCTCGGCATTTGGGCCGTACTTGGCGAACTGTACCATAATCTCTCTGCCATCGACAATTTTTCCTGTAAAGCAAATAAGATATATATATATAAATAAGACCAACCTATATATAATATGTTTGTATATGCCGGATTTTCGAAAGTAAAAGTAACCATCAAGCTTCTCCACGGCCTTCTGTGCCTCGTCCGCATATTTGTACCGAACAAACGCGAAACCTCGCGATTCTCCGGTCCTATAACCAATCAGAAAACAGAAAATTGAAAGCAGGAGCTATCAAATTGAAACCAGACCAAGCGGTAGAGAGAGAGAGAGAGGAACCTTCGGTCTCTAGGGATAAAAACGTCGACGACCTTGCCGTACTTGTCGAAGAGAGGAAAAAGATCATCAGCGCTGGTTCCTAGCAAAAGAAAAAAAAAAGGAGGGAGGAATTAGGGATTGAGAGAGAGAGAGAGAGAGAGGCAGGGAAGGGGGAAAATCAGAAATTCGCGAGGACGAAAGGGGGGAAATACGGAAAGTGATGTTGAGAACGAGGAGGGAGTAGGTGTCTCTGATATCCGGAGGTCCGGCTCTCCCAAAGTGCGACATCTCTGCTTCTGCTGCCGCTGCAAAGTGTAAATGCGAGCGCGAGCGAGAGAGAGAGAGAGGAGAAAGGAAAGTAACGGGGGCTGAACTACGCTAGGGTTTCGAACATGAAAACCGAAAATTAAGGTTGGTTTGGATAGTCAGATTGATGCGGTGAGATAGATGTTGTGATTTTAGATAAAAATTAAAAATTAAATAAAATATTATTTTTTAATATTATTATTTTAATATTTAAAAAAATTAAATTTTTTATTATATTTTGTATAAAAATTTTAAAAAATTTATAATAATAAGATTTGTTAAAATGAAGTCGTTTTTATATCTAAATAAAGCCTAAAGAAAGAAAACAATTAAGAGAAATGTTTGGGATTCGATAAAGTGCTACTATGTGTCTCAATTTGTTTATTTGGTATGCTTTTATTGTAAAAAATATTTTTTTAATATTTTTTTATTTATTGATTATGAAAGTCACTATTAATATATTGGTTTTTTTTTTTCTTAATGCTTAAGTAACTATTTTTTATTAATATTATATTTTTTTTTAAAACAAGTTTTTAAGAATGTAAAAAAAATGTTTTGAAAAAAAAAGGGAATTTGTCTTGTCGGAAAAATTCTGTTGTAGTGCCACCTAGCGTATAAATACTATAACCTTTATAAAAATAATATTATTTTATAAAAAAAAATGATATTTCTTACTACTTATTTATTATTATTTTTATTTGATATTTTTTAAAAATTTTTTATTTTACTTAATAATTAAGGAAGTGACTATTAGTAAAATTATATATTTTTTTAATTTTTTCTTAATGATTAAAGATGTTAAAAAAAAATACTAGAAAAAAATGATAAAAAAAATAAATATACTATAAATAGTAAATAGGTAGTAAAAGGATAGTAACCATATCACTACCCTTATAAAAATACTATTATCTTACAACATTATTGTGAAAATGTGTTGTGTGTATCAATACTCAAACACTAAATAAAAATGATTTATAAACAATATTTTCCACAACACATTTCATAATAGGAAAAATCTATTCATCATCCCAACTTCCATCATCCTCCCATCATCCTATGATATGGCATTACATGATTGGTTCACAAGTGAAATATAATAAATAATCTCCAATCATGTAATGCCACATCATGAAATGATGGGAGGATGATGGAAGTTGGGATGATGAGTATCATTACTTTTCATAATAATAATGTGTTAAATGAGGGGTAATTTTATAAAACACTTTATAAAAATAATATTATTTTATAAAAATATCTTTATCTTACAACATTATTGTGAAATGTATTGTGAAAATATGTTGTGTGTGTATAAATACTCAACACCAAACAGAACCAAATTAGCAACTTATGGACGGATATGCCCTTAGCTCCTCAAAGCCAAATATAATATTATATTAAGAGCATTAGCATTGGCTCCATCAAATCTATTTTCAAAATTTGATAAAAAAATATATAGTTTCTATAAATCTAAAACCTCTCTAGTCATAATCCCACGTTGGATTAGTCAAAATAATAATATAATATTATTTTTTTAATAATAATATTTTTAATATTTTCAATTATACTAACTATATATTAATTAATAAAATATTTGTAATTAATTAAATTGAAAGGGCGTTCGAGAAAAGTGAAAATCGTAGAAAATGAAAATTGAAAAGCAAAGCAATTATGATAATTTTTACAATAAAATATTACTTTTGAAGATGAATATTACATCTTCAAATTTGAAGATATGCTTAAAATTACTAAAGCTTATAGTTTAAACTTTTACTTTTTGAAGAAGCCAATATAAATCGTTTTATTTACATTTCTTCAAATCTTAAAAATGCATTGGCTTTTGAAGAAGCCAATAACAGTAATCTAAAAAAAATATTAGTTAAACCGATAAAAGTGATTGAGTGAATTTTTTATTTTTATTTTTTTAACTTAATGGTTAAAGAAGTGAATATTAGTGAATTAGTATTTATTTTTTAAAAATATTTAAAACTATGTAAAAAATGATTAAAAGAAAATAGGAAATTAAAAATAAAAAAGTGCATTTGCACTTATCAATCCACTTCTTTGGTTAAATCATCAATCACAGTAGCATGGTCCTTATAATTAATAATAAAAATTCTACTGGAAGTCTTATACCACACTTGTTCACTTAATTAATATGTAATTTATAATTTTTATTCTTCTATTCTGATGTTTAAATATGTGTGTGTTTAAATAAAATTATAAAAATGATAAATCATATATTAATTAGATGGAAATGTGTGGTGTAAGATTTCATTGTTACATTTCTCTATTAATAGTATCGAAGGTTTTCTTAGCTCTAATAGTGTGCAAAAATCATCATGATACAATAACAAGAAGGAAAGAGAGAAAAGAATAGTAGATTTAATTATTTATATTATATTTACTATAAGCCAACCAATAATTTTACACAATGATATTTTATTCATAACTCAATTGGCATTAATGTACTGAAAATGATATTTTTTAGCTTTGACAAATCCCACTCTGGTTTCATGGATTTTCTTGGCATGATTCATTTTGTAGAATCGAAATAAAAATGATGCCCAATGAGGATATTTTCATGAGTACATCCTATTTTGCCAAGAAGTAAAGATACTCGCGCAATATTTTTTACCAGCTTTATATATATTTATGTAGAATAATTAGAATAATATTATTTTTATAAGTTATTTTATAAAAATATATTTTTTTATTTAAAATATAATTGCGTAAATAATTGTTAAAATAGTTGTCTATGTATCATTTAGTATGCGTATCTCACTTTTCACAAAAAGAAACCATCTACAAGTATTGTGACCTTTCTCTAGTGTGCAAATAGAGATGCCACTTTTAATGACAGATTTATTTATTGGAAAATGATAATGTGTTGTTTAAGTTTGTCCCTTCAATTTAACCGTTCACGATTTTTTTTTAATTTTATGGTTAAGGAAACTATTAGTATATTAATATTTTTTTATATTTTAAAAATATTTAAAGATATTTAAAAGAAAAAGTTTAAAAAATACAATTTATACTAGGGGCACACCAAGTGGGCAAACTTGGGTGGCATAGTAGCACTACCCTTATTTATTTCTAAGGAAAATGTTAGTATGCCTAAAGAGTTTATCTCCTCATTTTGACCTTTCATATATTTAATTTCTTTTGCTTAATGATTAAAGAATTGACTTCTAATGTATTGGTTTATATTTTTTAAATATTTAAAAATGTAGAAAAAAATAGATTTTATTATGCAACTTCCTCCACACTCCACACTTCACATTTTTTTAAAATTTTAAATTATTAAAATTTTTTTTTTGAGTTTATTATTTTTAAACTATTTCAAATTTTCTATTCATTATTCATATAATAAATATTTGATAAAATAAAAAAATAATAAAAATTAAAAAAAATGTAGAGTGTGGAGTGTTTAGAAGTTGTGGAGATTTAGATTATGTTTGGAAGTTTCATCTTCAATAAAATTCTCATCTCATCTCATCTCATCATTACAACATTTTCAAATTCCTATATAAAATATAATAAATAATTCAACTTTTTCAAATTCCAATACAACTTTTTCAAATTTCAATTTAACTTTTTCAAATCTCAAAATTAAAAAATAATATTTTAAACTTTAAAACAAAACACAAAATTCTCATCTTACCTTCCAAACATAATCTTATTGTATTTCTAATGCCTTACATTTCTAGTTATCATCAACTATCGTCTATTGGCTCAGTTCATCTAAATTGTCATTTATGGCCGCATCTGGAAAATGGCATCCACAGTCGAGTCTCCCACGCCACCGCTCTACACCATCGGATCAAAAGTTAACCAATACATCCGAAAAATGCATTAGAAGTACCATTTCTTGTCAGTCTTCAAGTTTCAAGTACTGAGAAATGCAGCATGGGCCAAATTTTGCTGAGCGATAGCCAGTTTTTAACAGCATTCATGGTACTAGGCCGCAGCACCTTCTCTGCTAGTGTGGCTCAGCGATATTGCTGTTGTGCCCGTCTTGGGCCGTATCTTTCTTGGTTTCGAGGTTGGGCTTCACTATCCATGTAAGGCAAGTTCTGTGGGCTAAAACTTATTGCCACATAACTGTACGATGCATTTCACAAATGCCTCGAAAATTAGCTGCTCAAACATTGTTATAATTCATTTTATTTTTTTTCGGTTTTTTGTAGGATAGAGTTTTCTTTACGTTCTGAATGGATGTTAAAAATCTGAGGCCCAGAAAGACCTCGTGATGGGCGACAATCAACTTGCTGCCCAAACGTTTTAGGCTTTTTTGTGGGTTTCAGAATGTTGGCATTTCTTCTGATGTCACTTTCTTTCTTTATTTATTTTTTTAAAAAAAGAGAAATTTATTCTAATTTCTAGGTTACCTTAAAGGCAACTGCAGACTTCCAGTGTACCTCTGAGAGGTGGCACCACCCAAATGGCAAGGTGCATTCAATACAGGCTTTGAATTCTGCAGGGGGGTTGGGGGTAGTTGCAGCCAAACCAATTGCGTGAAACTGTTGGATATGGCGCACTGCATGCTAAAAGCACAGCGATGATCAGCTGGTGATGGCGCCTAGATCTCCCTCGGCCTTGCCAATATTGTACCCGCCGCTATAATGACAGTAGGTGCATATATGCAGCATTTCTTAGCCTTGTGGAACGCAATGCAGCAAGCTCGTACACAAGCTAAGCTATCCCTACTCAAAAGTCCGAGCTAGGCACAAACGGTAATGCAATGTACCGATCGAGCTCAGCTTATGTTTTTCAATAGCTATACAATTCTTTCAACAGCTCATCATTCACGTTTAAAATATTTAATTTAATGACAAGCGAAGTATAAAATCGGAATTTGAACTCAGCTACCACTTATTTTAAGAATTTAAATTGATAAAAAAATAAAAAAATTTAGTTATTTAATTTATATTGCGAACGTATATGCTTGTTCAGGGTCCTCTCAACTGTCTCATGATTCCAAGTGAAATATTAGATCACATGTATGAACTATGAAGATCAGACCAACAAGCCAAAGTTAATGCACGTGCCTTGCCGTGAACTTCGCGACTTATTTTCTCACTTTCACAAAAGTTTTTCATCTGCGCTATACGCCACTTCAAATAGGGATTTTGCTCTTGTATTTATGCCGGCTGGATAGCAGTCTTATTGCACTTTCTAATTTGCCGGAGACGACGAGAATTCCTTTGAATTCAATGTAGATGAAATTATCCTCCAGGATTAGGCTTGGGCTTGGTCAAACCTAAGCCCAAGCAAAGATAAAGGCTAGACCCTGACCCAAACGGAAAGCAGCACAAGAGAGCCTTTTACTCTTGGGGATAGTTTATTTTAAGGAAAGAAACGCCTCCAATTTCCCCCCAAAAGAAACGCCTCCACATTTGGGACTGCCCCCTGTTTTCAACAGATCAAAGAAAGTGGCTACAGAACAGACCTTCTGTATTCTTTTGGACTTTCAATCAGAATATGAGTCCCATGGGCCATGGGTCAAGCCTTGGGTACCTAAATACACTGAAGAATCATAACGGAGGCATATTTTTAATTGATCCTATTGAGAAATGCTGGAAGAGTGACAGAGAATAAGGTTGCTTTTGGATAGTGAAAAAATAATATAAAATAGTGAAAAATAGTGTAAAGTAATAATAAAATAATAAACAATATACTCCACTATCCAAATTAGCTCTTACAAACTAAGCCGGCTATTTGAAACTCAGATGTTTCTATATTAAATAGATAAATGATTTATATAAACTCTAAATAGATAAGTAACGTGAAAACTTATGTAAAAAAGTAGGTCACACTTTAAAAAAATGTCAAAATTTATTAGTAAGACCTATTTTTTTTATAAAAATTTTGTCTATTTAAAACTTGTATCTAACCTTACTCAATTAAATATACTTATCCAAGCTCAGAACTTGATCAGGTCCATAAGAGTGGGTTACTAGTACTGTAATAGTACTCTGGAAGATTGCTTTGAATATATTGCCTTCCTCGTGGCACTTTCTGGGGAAGAAGAGTTGCGGTTGGAGCCTTGGAGGAATCGTATCTGTACAGGCAAGACTAACGGGTGGATGTAACAGTTTGAAGAATCATGCACGTATCCCTTACAGAGGATGGAACTTCGATGTTCCTTAATGATTTTTTACCCTAGAAATTGCCCTAGAAACTAGAGAGGTTTATTTTTATTTTTATTTTTTGACACTCTAGTAGCTAGCCTCCTCCCAAGTAACCTACAAGTTCGATATCGAGAATTGGATATGAATTGTTAGAAAAGTAAAATATCTACTTGTTACAATTTGGGTAATACCTGAAAAGGACGATGCATGCTAGGATGCAAACTCATTTGGTTTCTTAACCAAACTCATCTCATCTCACTCATCATTACAACTTTTTCAAATTCCAATACAAAATATAATAAACAATTCAACTTTTTCAAATTTCAAAACAATAAAAATATTCAAAAATAATATTTTAACAATATTTTATTATCTAAACTCAACTCAACTCAACTCATTTCAACAACCAAACGCACCCTTAATATGCACCCTAAATATATACACTAGTGTAAATTATGGTTTTTTTAAATATTCTTATTTATTAAAAAAATAAAATAAAAAATAAAAATTCATTAATAGTTATTACTTTAACCATTAAGAAAGAATTAGAAAAATTAAAATATATGAATAACTAACTAGATACATTTAGCGGCCATATTTATAAGTCATACTAACATTTTTCATCTAAAATATCTCATCTGAATCAAACGGGACATGTTTCCGTATCTCTCCTCCCGATGTTAACGTTTCACTTCCAAGAAAACTCAACATGGTATCGAAAGGTGAGGCGGGAGCGGGTAAAATATAAAAAGAATAATTCTACTTATTGATTATATAGTATTACACACCTATTTTATTTTATTTTTCATTTTTCCTATAATAAGTATGTGACATATGAATCATGATAAGTACGTAGAACAATTCAATTTGTTTAATAAAAATAAAATAAAATAAAAAATTTTAAAATATGTAAAATGTGTAATATAGAATGATGAGTAGCATCCCTCGTATAAGAATAGTACTCCCAATACCCCGTCCCCCACCCTAGTTAATTTGGTTGCTGGTAATTTTCCCATAAATTAGAAGGCATCTCTATGGGCCATTAGATTTTGTTCACCAATTTGGTAAACGAAAAGATGAGATCGAGGCACATATAAAACCCATATCTATATATGAATATTTTTTGAACAAATAATGATTTTTTGTTTGTGTTTTATGATGAGGAAGAAATCCCTTTGGTTGACAGTCGTAAGTTTAAATTCTTCCTCGTTTTCAGGAGAAAATATTAAATACGTACGATGCTGATAATCATGTGCATTAAACCCATATATAATAGATAGGATTTGATTTCTTTTTTCTTTTATTTATTTATTTGTGATCTGTTCATGAGGATTCGATAGAGTCTTTTTCATTAATTATGGATGTGAGTAAATGCTATATATATGATTTATATATGTTCTTTTAAGAACAAACAAAAATTCTACTTGATTTCATCCCAGACCGATCCTGGCTTGCTTCAAATGCAATAAATTGCCTGCGAAAATACTAAATGCATTAATTTTCACATTAGCGTATATCAAAGTGCTCAAATCCCATGAAGTTTAAGATTGCTTCATATCCTATTATTCATGCGTGCATTCAATGACACCCGCAGCTAGCAATATTATATGCATGCATGCATGCAGTTTTTTTTTTTTAAATCCTCATTAGACGTATAAAGATGAAGGGGCCGGGGTACATGACTTCTGAAGACGTCCTCTTCAGTCTTCACAACCTTACCTAATAAACTGGCACTACCGACCGTCCAAAAACCTCTATATATGATCTCCAGGACGTACTTCAGTTTTGCTCAGTAAGGTAGGACCTCCTCAAATATCGATCTTACGAATCGGCCATGCAAATTGGACCCCATCCCAACACATGAACAAGTTCCATCTAAATATAAAGTGAATGATTGCAGTACTAGTCATGATCATTAATTCGGGAGATCATGACGATTAATCAAGATCGGATCATGTACCAAATTTGGTCCTATTCCAAAAGTACGTACCTGAATTTGCACTTTTGTAATTACCAATATCAATCCTCATCACTAGTGATGTTCCGACTTATGTTTTGTTGTGTAATTTGGTGTTGGCCAGGAGGCATGCATGACAATACAACTGCAGGATATTTGTGACTATGTGAGGATCACAGATATTCATGAAATATTATATATACATGATATATGTAGGGTTAGGCCGGAACTAAAAATGGGTTCCCGGCTGTACGTACCCTGAATTCATTATATAATATTATACGTCCTTATGGTGGAAAAACAATGCATGCCAGATCTGATAGTGGAAAACATGCTTTTTTTTTTTTTGGTGAACTAATTGGGTGCATGTTATATATATAAAACACCATTGCTTTCCCTTGTACTTTTGAATTCAACGTGAAACCTAACTGATATTTATATATTAATCTTTCCGTGATATTTCTTGCAAATAGCTAGTTACCATTTTATAATTTATCAAACCATATTGCAATAAGGTATATATATATCCTCCTTAATCTCTTGTACTTCAGACTCATCAGCAAAGTATGGTCTTCCCAACGTGATCATCACTTCAGTATTAATGGTGAATTAACTTCTGATCATTATTCACTTCATTTTTACACGCTAGCTAGCTAGAAGACGTTTCAAGTCCCAATCAAGAGATTTAAGAGTAAGACCAATTGCTCCATTTGACCCAGCAAAAGCAAAAAACTCATAAATGGCTACGTGTTCACGATCTTATCTCGTTCGTGCCATTTAGCATTCTTCTTCTTTTTAAAATTATTATTATTATTATTATTTTTAATACCTTTTTACTCAATCCATGGAGAGCCTCTTCCTCGTTAAATTTCAGTTTCAGAAGGCTGCTGATCTATATCATGCATGTAGTGTTAAGTTTTGCCACCTCTTTCGATTCCATAATAAAAAAAGTTCTACATATGAGCATACGGATGATCAGACACTTTTAAGAACTCGTATGTATCAATGGACCAATCAGATAGGAATGAGACTAATATTTTAGGATAACTGTATTAATTATTGGAACCCTAATAGTTGAATAGAATAAACAACTACTTTCAAGTACTGATAAATATATGTGTATCGATCCGCAGACTTATAGCTCAGTTTGGATATATAATCCTCTCATCTCATCTTAATTATTACAATTTTTTCAAATTTTCATATAAAAATAGAATAAATAATTCAACTTTTTCAAATCTCAAAATAAAAATAATACTAAAAAATATATTTTAACAATACTTTATTTAACTACTATTCAAAACATCTTATCTCATTTTATCTTTCTATC
The DNA here is from genome assembly GCA_029856935.1 of Cyclocarya paliurus. Classification (NCBI taxonomy): domain Eukaryota; kingdom Viridiplantae; phylum Streptophyta; class Magnoliopsida; order Fagales; family Juglandaceae; genus Cyclocarya; species Cyclocarya paliurus. The sequence continues at coordinate 4,665,707 of CM056953.1, forward strand.
CAAACTCAATCATAGCAGCTTTGTTAGGAAAATATAAACGCACCAACCAAATTGCCGGCTCAAACCACCGCTTTCCATATTTCTTTCATGCACTTCTCACAAGGATGTTCTCAGATATTTTAATTTGGCGAGGCATGCCGTTCTGACATGAATTTTCTTTTGGTGGGACAACTTGCAATTAAGAATTTTAATTTGCGAAATTGACTAGTCGTATAGTAATTACATCATTAGACTCTTTAACATTTATTTATTATTATATATATGTGTATGGGAGGAGTGGTTGAAACTTTGAGGCCATGAATGAAAGATAGGTAGTTTTAAAGAGGGAGGAAAAGGAAGAGAGGCTTAAAGAAAAAGCATAAATGAAGGGAAGGAGAGGTGGGTTGGGAGCATTAAACAGGAGGAAACAGGTGATGAGAGTGACGAAGAAAGATGTTGAAGAAAGCAAAGATATTGTTTCAATGGTCATCCTTGAATTCTGCATTTAAGTGAATTCAAGATGGAATTAATGAAGGCAGGTGGACTTACTTGAAGTGAACCCTCTGTCTCTCCTTCTCAATGCTTTTAATGGTTTGGGTCCCTTGATTTCCAGCAATATTTGCTTTCTTTTAATTATTTTCATCATCTCATGATTTTTTGAATTTTGGTGGCTAAACCTTTTTTTTTTGGGGGGTGGCTATACCTTATAATTAGAGTACTACCCGCTGTCCTATATCTACTGGGTTAATTAATAAAATGGGCTAGCTTGGTATTTATGCTATTATATAAAGATTCGGGGACCATGTTATAAGTTTTAGGATCCCTCACCAATTCATTTATTGTTGGTGAAATTTGGCTGACACCCTTTTCGCCTAATCCCTGATGTGTTTGTTAGATCTTTTGCCACACAGAGTAAGTTACTCGAAAAAGCCCACAATACAGCATCGATCTCTTTTGTTGTCTAGTACACCGTATTGCGAGTGACAATTGCAAACCTTTTATCACGGCATAAGGTCAAGTAGTGTGCTGATCAGTTTGCATGCATGGCCAAGAAGATGATAAATAAAGGAGAAAAAAAACAAATATTATATATATATATATATATATATATATGGTATCCTTATCCAAAGGTGCTGAGATTAATCCCTTAGTATACTGTATAAAAGTAGACGAAATACAGTTGGAGCTGGAGATTGATTAAGAAATGAACTCATGGGAATTATCGATCGGTTGATTTAATAGCCGAGAGAGGGTTGGGAGTTTTTAAAGCTCAGTTCTTGGGGGCCGAGTGAATAGTAATAAATACTAAAGGACGTCCATGTGTGTAGTTTTGTTTTAAATGGCCGAGGAGGGGGTGTTGAGAGCTTTAAAAGTTTTAGTTTTTTGAGTGACCCAATTGTGGAAGTTGGAGTTATTGTGTACATTAAAGATCATCCATAGCATTCAAGGCTTTCCTTCAACTGTATACAGACTCCCCACATTTAATGAACCTTCCACACCTCTACCGTCTCTTTAATTCCCTCCTTCACCGCCTCTCATTAAACGAAATCTCTGGCCTTTGGCATTAATTTCGGTTTGGCTTAATCTCTCATGTATGACTCCAAATTCACATTAATATCACCAAGGTTGGGGATAAATTGGCCTATTGGGTGGCATCAAAATCAGGGCATGCGCGCGGCTGTAATGAAAGAGATAATAGAGACATATACAAAGTAAGTATTTAATGATATTTGAAAAAACTCACATAGACAATTATAAATATTGTAAATTAACTCATTTTATGTATCCATCTCTTCCTCACCTTAATTCTAAGAGGACTTCATGATTAAGGGGGCCAGAGGAGCATACTTCCAATTAAGTTGGTTAGGATTTCACATCCTAAATTAAATTTAAGAGCAGGCTAGGAGCTGCCAAGTCATTGAAGAAGAGCCAACAAGCAAGCACGTCATGCATAGGTAGGACAAGCCCTTCTAGTCCAACATTCAAAGTTTGCTCCAATATTAGATTCTGTCCCGCAGTTATAGTTGAACTCAGCCTATATAACCAGCAAAACATTTTCACCGTTTCATCACTACTAGTCTGTGAGAGAGAGAGAGAGAGAGAGAGAGAGAGAGAGAGAGAGAGAGAGAGAGAGAGAAGTCTTTGGAGTGAAGCAATGGTTTCCTTGCAACCAGCCCTTTCTCCAAATCCAAGAAAGGCAATCCCGGAGTTGGAGAATTTATCAAAGAAGAGAAAGTTGGAAGGTTCAAAAGCCGAACAGAATTTCGAGAAGCAATCAAAAATGGAAAGCACAACATCCATACTCGATATCGAGCTACACCTCGAGACTCCATTACCTCTAGAATGGCAACGATGCCTTGATATCCAGGTAAACCCCAATGCATGCTTGTTAATCGATCATTCAATTACAACAATAATATTGCAAGACTGTCGATACTCCTCTACTATGAGTGTAAACCAGCTTTCTGGGTACTGTTCTCAAGCCAGAATAGCACATATATAGATAATTCGAAATAACTTAACCAAAGTACTGCCATTCTTGGTGTATGCAGTCAGGTCAGATACACTTCTACAACACAAGGACGCAGAAGAGGACATCTAGGGATCCAAGGAGGAGCCCTGAGCCAGCTACTCCGGATGATGATCATCATGATCATGAGCATATGAGCTTAGACCTCCAACTGACCCTACCATACGAATCAATCAGAAAAAGCCATGCGGACGACAATTTCACCAAGCCTACTTCAGGTAGGCCCGCACGTGGTTCAAATGATCATCATATGTCTATGGAATTCAGCAGACAAGAGAAAAACTCGGGAGGCAGCGGCGGCACCACCGTGCGGAGTCCATCGTGGTTGACGCTCGAAGAGGATCGCCAAGAGATGGTAGCAACTGTGTGCACACACTGTCACATGTTGGTCATGCTGTGCAAGTCATCTCCTGCTTGCCCTAACTGCAAATTCATGCACCCACCAGATCAGAGCCCTCCAACCCTATTCAAGAGAAGGTGTACTACTCTCTTCATGTGCTAGTAAATTAGGCAAAAAGTTTTAGTATTTAGGGTTTGGGATCTGCTCAACTCACGTTATATGTTTACGTACATTTGAATCTGTCTTTAAAAGTGAAGTATCTTGCTGGCTAGAGAGGCCTTAATTTGCCGGCTTTAGTTTTTCCACCTAGCTCTACGATTGAAAAGAAAAGACTTCTCAGAGTCAGGGAGGGAGAGAGAGAGAGAGAGAGAGTTGTATAAATGGTATAAGTATACGAGTGTTTTTAACGTTTTATTGCCCGAAATTTGTCTAATGCATGATCTTGTCGGGTAGAAGGTGACGACACGCTAACTTGCAGTGTCCCCGTTCCTGTACTTAGGATAGGATGGTAAAGAGCTGAAGAAGTTCTCGGCCTCCAGGATGAGAATATAGACAACCACTCGGTCCAAAGAGTCAAAGACCATCATCAAAATGATCCGACGCCTATTACTCTGTGTGTGTGTGTATATATATATATATATATATATATATATATATATTGTTCCACGTTTCCCATACACATTTATTTTAGAGAAAATTAGCCAAACCCCATATAGGAAGATGATTGTGTTATATTGACTCGAATTCAGTTTCATTCATTAAACGAACCAAACTAGAACAAAGGGTATCTATCCTCTTTACTCTTAATTTAGGCGTAACTCAAATTCTTGTAAATATCAAAGTTGATATATATATTATATTGACGGTACTTCTTACGCACTCTATTGATGTGATTAGTTAAAACAGTTATTTTATATTAAAAAAATGACGCACCAATCACATTAGTAAAGTACTCAAGGAGTAAACAAAAGTGACTGTAAGTTTTTGATACATATTTCTCTCTTTTCTGATTTCATGTAATTGGAAGCTATTGATCCAACATAGACCACAGTCCTTAGATATGTCCTGAGACAGTGAGAAATTATATGCATGGGGTTTCATGGCATGGACATGATATCCTAGTATGCTGCCTGCTGTTTATATATTTTATTTTATTTTTACTTAATGATTAAGAAATTGATTTTTAATATATTGGTATATATTTTTTATTTTTTAAAAATATATGAAATAAATAAATAAATAAAAAGATAAATTTGTGTTAGGCTGCACGTCGTACTGTAATTGCTGGGCTGCATGCTAGCACTACTCAAGACATAATAGTTGACCCCTAACAACGGCCATCACGTGAGCACTAAGGAATTACCACAGTACTGCTTTGCAAAAACCAACACAGAAGTCACATGCGACACAGGAACAGAGTTGTCTGGGCATGGGCATCAATTATCAACAATTTTCAGTAATTATATACACCAAAGTTTTATCATATGATGAAACTTCAAAAAATGGACCAACCGTAAAGATCGTTGAGACAGAACCGCATTTACATACTGCCTGCTATAACTCTCTAGCCTACGGAACTACTCCGCCAATGTAGTACTAGTACTGCTTACTGCCACGGGTTTAGAGGAAGAGGTAGGGGGTCTGGTCTCCTGAGCCTGAAGGAAGGTCGTCGTTTGAGTCTGAATCTTGCCATGAGAGCAATATGATCTGATGACCAAATAGGTGATGGAAGGCTAGGTTCAGTGCTTTCAACGTACGGAAGTTCCAACAAACCTTCAAGAATCATATCCTTCGCTGATAGGAAGCAAAAATATTCAGAATTACTCGAAGAGAATAAATCATGAAATCATAGATAGAAAGCAAATCAAATCTGGAATGAAGTGCTGCAAAGTTATCTGTCTCAAAGTTCGAAGTCAACAGAATCAAACTGAAAAGACTTCAGATATGGAGGGATGGCAACCTCTCTTTTGCATCTTTAGCATTGCAGAAAAGCCAAGCAACATGCCTAATGAGTCAACAACTCAACGTCCCAGATAACATGGACAAAGAAATGCTAGCATTAAAAGGCATTATGATAACAAGGGAGGATAGTATTATTCAGTTACGATTTGTACGCACAGATTCATCTTTACAATAATTGTTTCAGAATCATTCAGGATCTTTTTTCTTTATCATCATCATCACTATTATTATTCACTTTTTGGATTATCTGAAAGGGGCCCAATGCGAAATGAAAAGACTTATTGCAAGCATTACATAATATATAAATGGAATGGCATTTTTTTTTCATTTTCTTCAGCATCCAATGCATTCCAAGCTAAAGGTTTAAATGCAATGTTTTTGAAATGTAAAACCATGCAAAAAGATAATAAATTTGTAACAGGCTAGGAATCGTAAGAAATCTTGACAAGATACTAAAATCATCCTACTGCAAAAGCCCTTTCACCAGTATTAAAAACAAAATTAGGGTCACAACTCAGACATAAAATCTAGAATACCTGTGTAGAATATGTAATCTAAGGTTCCACAGAAATTTCGCGTAACGTGAGTGAATACCGGTTCCTTAGTTCCAAGATCTGATTGAGAGGAGGATGCATATCCACTTAACTGGAATAGATCCTTTTCATGCATTAGTGACATAATAATTAAAGTCATGATAACAATCACCCCAACAATGATATATAGTACTACTGTATTATGCATGAAAGTAACCAATAACAATCATAATACAGTGCGTACAAAATTATCATAAGAAAAACAATTGCCTTACCAGACACAATGAATGATAAAGCTTGAGATGCTGATATATACCAAATGAATCATCCTCCCTTTCACGAGTACCGTTAATTCTGCCACTGACTATAAAGGTATGAGGATCACTGCAATGTCATTGATAGTGCATTTGTGAGCACGATACACCTCATTAGTCTTAAACCTTCGGGAGTGCTAGAAGAACATGTTATTAGAGTGAGGTTGCTTATAAGATCCGTAGTTCAACTCTTGGTACTCTCCAGTTTGCCAATTTCTTTGTTTTTACACATGCAAAGCCTGCATCCAGTTTTATATTATTGGCTGGGTTACAGATGAAGGGAGATGTTAGTATTAGTTTCTATACAACAAAAAACAAATACAAAACTATTCATACATACTTGGTCCTTCGCTAGCCAAATAATCAAGATAAACAATTAAATAAAATTAGAGGAAAAGGTAAAATGTTAAACAAATAGGGTTCACTTCTTAGGCTAAAAAAGGGTCAAAGAAAATTATATTAAATACGCTTCCGTCCAATATTTTCCTTCATTGATTATATTTCCTCTGTTTATTAAGTTCATCAATCAAAGGAAACTCAATGACCATGAAAAAAATCACGATTGGCAAATCAAAGCAGAGTAGATCAGTGGCATAAGATAACAAGATGCAAAACTACTATGGGTGACCAAAAACTTATTTCCTCCTTCCACTTTTATGTTGCTTACCTATACAAGCTTGTGTGTCTTCTCAATGTGAGCCACTTTGCCAGAAACAAAAGACAAACCTTTGAGGAAGAGAGTTGATATCCCCACACAATAGTAGAGGAATTTGTGCCTGGGCAATTTTCTCAAGTCCATTTACAAGGTTTGCAACCTTGGGTCAGAAAAGAAGAAACAGTCAAACCCGTTAATTTGCTTAAAATGAAAATTTGTGGAGAAGATCCATGTACACGTTAAATGGTACCTGAAATAATTTTACATCTGGATGTTTTGGATTTGCATGTATGTGGGTGTTTGCCTGATGATAAAAGGCCTGAGTACGCATAAATTAGCAATACAAAACTGTTAAAGTTGAAATACGGTACCACACAAATGCGAGTTTGAATGGCATCAGTGGTGCTGCCTTTTTGCATTTTTTCTAATACAACAACAAGTGCAATATTGTCCTGCAAAACCGAATAGAATAAAAAAGGTGATATGATAAACAGATGATGGAGAAGCAAGAATGACATATATATAGAGCACATGGAGGACTATGTAATAAATAAACACCTTAGCCAGGTGGATGCGGGCGGAATTTCTGAGTTCAGGCTTCAAAGCTTCAACCACTAACAATGCTGTTTTTCCAAACTCAATCTACACAAAGACAACTCCAAGTCATTTACCCCGTCAAATGGACATATTTTGTTATTCAACCGACCATATTTTGCTCACCTCATATTTCTTAATTTCTTTGAATAGATCCCTACGGTAGAATGTTGCGCACCCATCACTTATATACTGGTTGGCTGTATAAACCTGTAAGATATCAAAAAATTGGTTTTCTACGTACAAAATGATAGGGTGACAAAACATGCAGAAATATACGACAGACGTAGGATTTTATCATCATTCAAGTTGAGTGGCCATAAATTTGCCAAAATTTAACCTCTAAGAAATCAATTCAACTACAAGGAGGGATATGTGGCAAAACATGCAGAAATCTACGACAGACGTAGGATTTTATCATCATTCAAGTTGAGTGGCCACAAATTTGCCAAAATTTAAAAATTATAGTCAAAGGAGGTAAGTAGCATGTTCGAAAATTTATAAACAAAAGAAACTATATATATTTCTTATTATTCTTTGATTTGATCCATGAAACATAAAAATCCTTGATTAAGAAGAGATAATGCTGATGTGTATGGTTGTCAAAAATACCAACGCATAAGTTCAATCTCAAAACAAACAAAGCGAACATACAAATAAATTTAAACAGAAAATTTAAGGTGGCTGTTTTTTAATCTGGTAAGTAGTGTGGTAGTTCACTATTCATGAGTCATAACGAAAAAATGACATCAATATGGACAAGAAATCTACAGTATAATTCAACTATATGCTCCAATCAAGCGCAAGAAAGTATCTCATTTCACTTACTCTCCAGAAGATTATGCCATTTGGGGTGTTGAATGTCAATAAATGAGAAGAAACATTCATCAATTTATCACCAAGGCAATCCAAGCAAAATGTTTAGCATCTTTTCAGAGGTAACTCTTGGAATTGACTGAGGATGGAATTCCTTGCCATCTCTCAGCAAGGAGTGAAATCTATAAAATTTATTTTGCTACTACTAGAAATTACAGAGAAGTCAAGAGAGGTACTGTGTTGAAAAGTGAGAATAAACTGAGAGAGATTGTAGGGTTTCAATCTCCTAAGACAGTCTTAAAAAAAATCCTAAGGCTTCTCAGGCCAATTATAGTAAAAAAAGCACAAAAGTAGTAAGATGCATCTCGCTCACATAGAAGTGATCAACTATGACAATGACAGAGACAGCAGAGCTTAATGTAGTGTCAGCAGTCTGACCATGTGGCTTTTATGTCAAGAGAGAAATAGCCATGCTTTTGAGGGTTGAGAAATGTCAATGTTGAATTCGGAGCCAGTGGTTTTGGGTTGCTTTTGGACTGGATGGCTGCAATGGATTGCAATGCTTTTACTTTGCTGCTTGATTTTTAGATTTTCAAAATTCAGGAAACAGTTTTTTTCTGCTCCTTTGTTACCTTGTGCATATAGTAGGTTGGCACCCTTTATGCACTTTTTTAAAGAATTGCTATTTTATATATACATATAAAAGAATCATGGTTCTGTAATCCACTGAGAATTGAAGTTCCATATATGTAAAGCTAAGCCACAATTTTTGAGTGGCTGAAAGCAAGATCTTGACTGGAAGTAGCTAAACATATGATTGGATTAGGTCAAGATAGAATAGGTAGTAGCAAATTCCATGAATTAAAAATGCCTAAGATCAGACAAAGCGACTGTTCCTCATAATCTAATGTATACAAACCATAGGCATCGGTCACAATCAATCTAACAAACTCATGCAGCAACAAGACCGGACATTCAACCGCAAAATACAATGTCAAGTAAAGAAATTAACAAGGACCAAAGAACACGTCTCCAGGTAGGTAACCATTAATCTTACTCTCACAATTTAAATTTTTCCAAAAGCTTCCAAATTTCAGAGCTTTATATGTAGTTCTCCAATGTATATTAATATACATGTAAGTGTTGATTGTAGGAATGCAATTAATAAAAAATATTTATTTAAATTTTCAATGTTCTGTTATAATTTTTCAATTTGTTTCATCCTATAAGTAATCTCACTAATCATATAAAAAGAAAGAGCGCTTTTATTATGTTCTTTGTCTTTGATTTACATCTAATATAAATGTTAAGAACAAGGAAAAACTATAGAAACAATAGTCCTTAGGTTTTTTTCAAATTACAAATCACTGCATTAGTTTCAAATACACTCAGGGGGTAGAAGATGGTGGGTGCAAACTGGTGGACCTGCAGCTCCACCCCATATGCAGGTCTCCATCTGTCACACCCATCCCTCCTGATGGGTGTATCTTAAATACAAAGGTACCACATGTGTGGCAAAAGGATTTTAGGAACTCCATGGAAGAGAGGTGGATTTAAAAAAAATAAATGACTATATTCAGTAAGGTCTCAACCATACCTCTTGGGTCTTTTTCTTGTACACAGCTGAGTACCCACATTTTGCCAGCTGAGGCTCAAAGAAATTTTCAAAATGATCACTCTGCACCTGCCCACAAAGAAGGAACAACATATGAGCAAAAAACAATAATAAGCTACCAGGCGCCACTAGGGCCAACATTCATACTAAATATTCCAGAAAAAATACGCAGATAAATGTGAAAAAAAAAACACCTCTTGAAGACAAAGGATATCTGCACCATATTTAATAATCTCACGAAGCAAATTCTGTCAACGGTAGTCCCATAAAAGAGCCCATGCTGGGCAGTAATCATAGATCTTTCCGAAAGCATACAGATCAGAAAGGACATTATAGGATAGCACGGTAAACACTACATCATCAGAAGATTTCTGCAGATGTCTAATTTGGACCATATGACGATGAGGAGTAGATGGAGGAGTAATCACAGGATCAGTCACTATCATATTAACCGGAGACAAATGAATACCATGTGAACAGTCTACAGCTGCAGATTCCAGCCTCAATCTTAAACCAACATCATCCATTGTGGGTACATAAGCTTTTGAGGAGCCCACCTTAACCCATTCTTTGCCTTCTCGTTCTACCACCGTTGCACTCTGATGAAGTAATGAGGCATCACCGAAGGCAGGCCAAGAACCAGAACTCCTGAGCTTTCTAACTGATTGTTTATTGCCAGTTAAATTCCTACAGACAGCTTCAGCTGCATCATGATGACGCACTGTACGTATTTTCCATGAATCTAAGAAGCACCTTGCAGAGCAATGATAACTCTCCTTGGGTGGTAAATCCAATTCTACACAGGACACGCACTGAAAGGTACTCAACTTACCATGGTGGACGGAACAAGTAAACTGTTCTCGGTACCTACATAAGACGATTTATTATAGAAGTTTCAGAAGCTTAACATTAGCTAAAAGCCACCATGTCTTTCTAGTAGTGAAAGAAAAACCGATTGCACTGCATGATCAGAGAATACCACCTCTTTTTGAAACAATGTTCAGGATCAACACAGGTTTGTGAACACACATACACACACTGCCTTCAAAGATAAGATTTCAGTATAATTAATTAAATTTGGTAGATAAATGTTAATCGAACACTTGACAGTAAAGCAAAGATAGCCAATTACAATGCATTAAATTATCTCTCAGTTTTTTTCCCTTAACAGGCAATATACAAATCAGATTTTATTTTCAGCATGTGGCTGAAATTCATATGCGTTGTGTGATTTATTTATTTATTTTGATAAGTAATAAGAGATTTTATTCCCAAGGATAGGCATAAGCCATAGACACCGCATGAGACAAGAAGGAATCATCTTCCAAATATCAACAGCATTCTTGCTACCCTTCAATCCCTTCCACCCTACCAATAAATCCACCAGTTCCTTGGGCATTACCCAAAGTAGACCAATCCAATTCAAAACCTCATTCCACAAGAACTGGCCACTTCACAATGACGAAAGAGACAATTAACAGATTCCCCATCCTTTTTGCACATGACACACCAATCAGCAATGTACATACCTCTCATTCTAAGATTTTCAGTTGTGAACACTTTGCCCAGGGATACCACCCAACGGAAAAAAGCAACCTTGGAAGGACCTTTCACTTTTCATATGTTTTTCCAGGGGAATTCACAGCTCCTGTGACTTGTTAATATGCTGTAAAAAGAGGAACCTGAGAACGAATTTCCTGCAACAACCCACAGCATGCTGTTCTCCCTACCTAACATCAACTTTGAACAGAAAAGTATTTCCAGAAAATACTTAACATCACCCACTTCCCAATCATTAATATCCTTACAAAAGTTAACATTCCACCGAATATTATTGTCAATGCAAAAGAAAGAATATCCCACAGCTGCATTTTGATCCCTTGCAATTCTAAAAAGAGAGTGAAAATCCAACTCAAGTGTAGAATCCCCACACCACAAGTCATGCCAGAAAAGTATCATCTTCACATCTTCCACCTTTAATCTAATATGATTACAAAATTCCCCACATCTTCCACAAACTCACCCCATATGCACCTTTGGTATCTTTTGAGCACCAACCTCCCCACAAACTACCATATTTTACATCAATAACATTTTTCCATAAGGCATTTCTTTCCAAGTGATATCTCCAAAGTCATTTCCCAAGTAATGCTCTATTAAACAATCTCAAGTTTTTTATCCCTAACCCACCACCATCAATCGGTTGACAAACCTTCTTCCAACTAAACAAATGGATATTTTTTTCTTCTCCTTTACCACCCTATAAAAAATTCCGAAACAAACTCTCAATTCTTCTTTCTACCCTTGCTGGCAAAGGAAAAAGAGATAAGAAATAAGTGAGAAGATTAGACAAAGTACTTTTTATTATATTCCCCCTTTAGACAAGTAGATCATTTTCCAACCAGGTAACCTTGTTTCAATTTTCTCAATCACCCCATCCCAAATATTGATAGATTTAGAAGAAGGCCCCAAAGGAAGTCCAAGGTACCTCATAGAGAGAGAAAAAATTCTGCACCCCAGAATATTTGCCTAGTCTGAAATATTCTGAACAGAACCCACAGGAACTACTTTAGATTTCGATAAATTTACTCTTAACCCCGATACGGCATCAAAACACAACAAAAGTGCTCTTAAAGCACGAAGATTGTCAGAATTGGGCTCACTAAAAATCAATGTATCATCAGCAAACATAAGTGTGAAACACTGAAACTACTCCAGACCTCATCACCCACCACAAAGCTGGACAGAAAATTACCATCCACCACCTTCTCAATCATTCTACTCAAGGCATCCATGATCATAACAAAAAGAAAGGGAGAGATGGGATCACCTTGCTTCAAACCATGAGAGCTACTAAAGAATCCAACCGGTTCTCCATTCACCAAAATTGAAAATCTCTAAGTCGACACACAATGCTTTATCCACGAACACCATTTATCTCCAAAACCATATCTCCTCAGCATATAAACAAGGAATTCCCAGCACACATGGTCATAAGCCTTTCCCATGTCCAATTTGATTATAATACCAGCTTTCTGCATTTTAATTCTACTCTCCAAGCATTCATTAGCAATTAAAACAGAGTCTAAAATCTGTCTTCCCCTCATCAATGCATTTTGCGATTTTAAAATAATCCTCTCCATCACCTTGCTCCAACGGTTGGCCAGCACCTTATAAATGATTTTATACACTCCATTCACCAAACTAATAGGCCGAAAATCTCTCATCTCCACAGCCCCTTCTTTTTTCGGAACAAGTGCAATGAAGGTCACATTAAAACTCTTCTCAAACCTCATGTACGAATGAAATACAGCAAACACCTTCAAAATATCTTCTCTAACAATGTCCCAGCATGCTTGGTAAAACGCCAAAGAGAACCCATCCAGACTCGGAGCCTTATCCCAATCCATACCCATAACCACATTAAGTACTTCTTCTTCAAACTCTTTCTAGCCAATCAGCTTCGACCTGATCTATAGAATCGAAACAAAGTCTGTCCAGTTTTGGTCTCCAAGTAAAATCTTCTGAAAGCAACTGCTCATAAAAATTCACTATGTGAGCCTTAATATTTTCTTGATTCGTAATAAGTCTATCCCCATCTTGAAGAACCTCAATCACATTATATCTTCTATGAGAGTTTGCCATTTGATGAAAAAATTTAGTGCACCTATCTCCTTCCTTCAACCACAGCACCTTAGATTTTTGCCTCCACGAAATTTCCTCCATTAACGCTATATTTTCCAGTTCAGAAGCCACCCCTATTTTTCTTTTCCTGTCCTCCCCCGAAAAAAACCCTTGCACCTCCTCCTCATCCAAACCTCTCAACTCTTCCAATAGAAGATTCCTCTTGCTGTCCAAAGTCACAAACTCCTCTTTATTCCATCTCTTTATATCTTGCTTAAGAGATTTCAATTTTTGAGCCAGAACAAAACTAGGAGTGCCTGAAAAATTATAAGAATTCCACCAACTTCTTACCCTGTCCACAAATCCCTCATCCTTCAGCCACATCTTTTCAAATTTAAAATACCTTTTCTCACCCTCAATTCCACCACAATCCAACATGATAAGATAATGATCAGAACACTTTCTCGGCAATAATTTCTGACTTAAACCAGAAAAATGAGCCTCCCAAGAAGGCAAAACCAGAAACCTATCCAGCCTTGAATATGTCCTACCATTTGTCCAAGTATAATCTCCTCCCACCAAAGGTAAATCAATCAGATTTAATTCAAAAATTAAATCTGAAAAAGTAGACATTGCATGTGAAAAATGTGTGATTTATTGTTGCCACATTTAATTAAAATTGAAAATTTGGGGGAGATTTTGTGAATGTTAAATTTACTGTTCCAGCAACCATCGGGAAGGAACCCCACTATTAAGGAATTTAGGAAAGCGGATACACATTTTCATGGAAAAATAAAGATATTAACCCTTACATGTAAACACCACAGCTCCTGGGCCAAAAAATGTAAACTTAAAAACATAAGAACAGAAAATAAAGTTCACACTGCAAAATTAGATACTAGAATTAACTAACTAAAACTCACTGCAGAACTTAAGAAGGGCTGAGAGAGAGATGATATGTCCACTATTGCCATCCTACTGGTATGAGTGCAATAAGAGGAATGCTATTCTTCATCTTAATCCTTGTCATTCCCAGTCACACATGGTGATGTGTCATATTTCAAATGGCCTCTTCTGCCAACCACTTAAATGACACCTACTTGAAATATGCCACATCACCACGTGTGACTGGGGATGACAATGATTAGGATGAAGAAGGGTATTACCCCTGTAATAATTATCCTACAAGGTGTCTCACACACCCTTGCAACCTTATAAATTATTATGTGTTTAAACTAACCGAAAGTTAAATATATGTGAATTATAATGGGACAAAAATACTCAGGCTTTTCATGATGGCTAGGAAAGCTCTCTAAGTCAAGGGTAGAATTCTCTCCTGCAACATAATTTGAAAAAAGACACTTTGAGATAAAGTTGTAAGGGGATCCTATCATCATCCTAGTCAAATCAAATTATCAAATTTGTTCTTGTAGTGACAACAATGGAGGGAGGTATGTTTATATTTTTCAAATTAATACTATCATATTCAATATTGTGGAGCATAGAAAATTTAAGGTTCTAAAATTGATAGTTTCATTGAATTAAGAAATTTAACCAAGAGGATCCTTATAATATTACCTTCGTATATTAGGAATAGACTATGAGTCAGCCCTATATATGGCTATATTACCATGTTATAATGACTTGGGAAAACTTCAACCTCCGTATAGAACATTTAAGGTTCTTGTTCTTCAAAACAGTCTTCCGTATTTCTCGTGTACAGTGCCTTTAATGCTAATCCTTAATGAGAGACAATGGAAGAAAAATAATCAAAATTTTGTTCTTGTTGAATGTCTTCGGCTCGTGCCTAGACTCGTGTTCCCTCGTAGCTTTAACTGGAAAAGAAAAGAAAATTGAAAGAAATAAAAATTCAACCACCTCAGCCAAATTCAATTGCCTAACTTAAAAGGGTCGGGAAATTATATTCCGTTACATTTTCGAAGAAACCAAAAATTGGGACAGCTTTATTTTTTTAAAAATTCTTTCTCACAGTTGTCTCGGATACCAAACAGAGCTCATTGTCCCAGAGATTTACTCATCTTACGAAAAATGAAATCAACCAAAAAACCTAGAGATCGAAAGTTGAAACCTAAATGCTCCATTTGATTTCAAGATTCCGTCAGGTTCAAGAAGCTAAAACCGTTTCTCTTTGTAAGGGCGAAAATTCTAGCTTCCTTTCCCAGTTCTTTCTAAGCTACAAAACAGACAGTTTCGCATACACGAACATGCTAATTAACGTAAGCACGTAATTCAGATTCACATACGAGATAAAGAAACAACAAAACTGCTACGTACAACCGCGGTGAGAAACCGCGATGCAATCGGATGATGTCAGATGATTTAAATAACATATAAAAAAAAAGTGGACGAAAGACACAAGAAGAGAAGTAGCTTAGGCTGTGTAGATAGAGGTTGAAGGAGAAAGTATTCTCGAGTCTTCCATGGCCAAACCAGCTGCACTATTTTCTCTTCAACAATTTATAAAACACTTTGCATGCATTCTTAACCCCCATCGCAACTGCCCTTGTGCATGTACACCGTTTCTTCCTTAATACAACCAAGTCAATAGCAAGTTTCTAACACTCCAAATACAAGAAAATGCATCACCTCTCCTTAGCGGCCAAGTAGTGCCTCGCCGAGTATCCTCGTGCAGCTTCCTCGCCCTCCCCGAGAACAGTAAATTAATCGAATTTCTCATGTGTGAACCAAGACTGTGAAGAAGTCTTCACGCCAGGTGATTGAGAGGTACTACTCTTGGATGACCTTGGACTTCCACACCAACAAGAAGATCTTGGAGGAGGTTGCCATCATCCCCTCAAAGAGATTCCACAATAAGATTGCTGGCTTCTCTACCCGCCTGATGAAGTGGTTTCATAAAAGTCCAGTGTGTGGCATCTCACTAGAGTTGCAAGAAGTAGAGCGGGAGCGTCGTATGGACTTTGTTCCAGATGAGTCTGCTATTAAGACTGATGAAATTAAGGTTGATAAGGAGACCCTTGATATGCTTGCTGCTCTTGGTATGTCTGATATCCCTGGGCTTGTTGAAGCAAAGCTACAGTGAGCGTGGCGTTGTTACCGTCCATGATGAGTACCAAGGAGCTCCTGATCCTCACGCATGCGAAAAACAAAAATGAGAGGAAAATCAGTAAATTAACTAAATCAATTCGTGAGATTAAAAAATTTCTCTATTTTCCCAAAAAAATTTCTTAGCAACCAAACAATGGCGGTCCCAAAAATTTTAGATTACAAAAATAGAAAAGAAAAACCCATGAAGCGGTCGAGTTCCTTGGCAAACTTGAGGGTATGGAGTGATTTCAGAACAAGGGGCCATGGTATTTGAGGATGCGGTAGAGGCAAGGGGCCATGGTATTTGTGCTTCCGTTTGTGCAAAATACTCATCTCCAGAATTTAGTAAGGGAATGATTAGTGTCTTCAAGGGAGAGGGAGACGTTCGACAGAGACGAAGATGGAGGGAGAAATGAAATTTTGAGAGAGGGAGAGAGGGAAAACGAAACGGAGAGGGGAAAAAAAAAAGAGGTGACATGGACAAGCCGGTTGCAACTGGCGGTTGTATCTATCATTTTTCAAGAAACAAAGCACGAGAAAATACGCATATCAGAAAGAAAGATATACCGACAAAAAGAAAGAAAAGACGAGACCAACCAGTTGCAAGCCAGTGAATGTGGTGGGACTATTTGAGACCCTTGGCTCCTGACACCTATGAACGGATTGATCTCGCAGTCGACGACTGGAGTTTTCGAACTCAGACTCACCGACACTTCGAGCTCCGTGGTCTCGGATGATTATTGGGGACCCATCTGAGAGGGCACACCTGAATGTGGCTCACAAGCATATTACACACTCAGCAACAAGAAAAGATCAATTGGGCCTCCGATTGGAGCGCTTCTTGGCAATGAAGAAGATGATTCGAGGGTATAAAGTTTGCGATATTGGGTCTGAAGGCAGGGGGTTTTGGGTTTGTGCTGTGTCAGTTTCAGCGTGTGCTGGAATGGAAAGGCGGAAGGCGTTTGCTATATACGGAGAGCGTAAATATTAAAGACACTCGGGCATGGGTTTTGGCTCGGGAATTGTTTGCCGCCAGTTTTGCATGGGCGTTATAATGCAACTTGGATGGCAAAATATAAAACAAATATATAAAATAGTGAAAACTTAGAGAAAATAATATATTTATTATGTAAACTAAAAATTTATTTTCATATTTATTTTTAACCAAAAACTCGTTTAGATAGTGAGATATGATAATTTTATATAAGTTAAATAAAATATTATTAAAATATTATTTTTAATATTATTACTCTTTAATAAAAAATTCTCACAAACATGTGGTGGGAAGAGTCTCTGCTCATGCAAGCTCAATATTTTCATATTTATTATACTTGATATTATCATCTCTCTATTTAAATTTGTGAAGGCGATCGGAACAAAAGATATTATATGATGTTTTAGAATGTAAAAGACTATCTATATATGATCATGTCTATAATTAATTAGTTCATATTGAAAACTTAATTATCAAGTTCAAAAACAAGCGAGTGAACAAAAAAATAACATTAATTGAATTCAAGACAACTCATTAATCATCTTAATATCCTATCCTATATATGGCATATTAAGTCATCAATTCTCTCTAAAATCCACATTAACATATAGTACTGCCCATGCAGGACTGACACTAGTTGACCGGCCTGACAAAGGATGGAAAAGATGTTGTTGCACGAAGATGTTGAGGAAACATCCATCAACTTTATATATATATATATATATATATATATATATATATATATATATATATATATATATATATATATATATATATATATGTTTCATGAGAAAGAAACACTATAATAAAATTGTTTATTTCTGATCAATTATTTTTAACGAAATTATTATTTTTTATTAAAATAAATCTATTTTCATCGTAAATAATCATTCTCGTTGTAAATAATTGATCATAAATATCCATTTTTCTTGTAGTGAGATCATTAGATTTATGCATGCATGTCTATCTTAAACGGATTCTGAATGTCTAGCTACAATCCCTGGCCTGATCGAAAGAGAGAGAGCATAAGCTGAGTAATAATTATAAGGTTGATATATATGCCCGACTTGCTCAAAGTTCATAACCCATTTATTGGCATATATAGGTAGATCTTGAAAGGCCTAATCCTTATGTCAATCTTTCGTCCATCTCTATTTTCTCCAGCAAATTTGGGTAGTTAAAAACGGTACGAATTTAGGACGATTTGGTATACAACTGTACCTACTCATGATATGAAATAATATTGTAAAATTCAATATGCCAGGGGTATAAAATATTTGAAGTAGGTATAGTTGTTAGTTTTTTAATGATATTAGATACAATTCTAAAGTGTATAAGTCACTTGCATACTCATTTTGAAAAAAAATATGAAGTTCATCATTAAAAAATAATTATTTCATAAGGATCTTAGATTTGTTCATTTTTTTTTTTAAATATGAAACTTTAAGGTCACATTTGTTTTTTAAAATGAGATGAGATAAAAGTTGAATAAAATATTGTTAGAATATATTTTTTTAATATGATTTTTGTTTTAAATTTTGAAAAAGTTTGAATTGTTTATTTTATTTTGTATGAAAATTTTAAAAAAATTGTAATAATTAGATAAAATAATATAAATTGAAATGAACTGTAAAAACAAACTAAACATATTCTAAAGACTAAACTACACATATGATTATCATTCCTCTCAAACTACACAAATCTGTCCCTGTCGATCTGACAAGATAGTTAGTCAAGATCCCTTTGTCCCCCAACCAGAGCACACCCCCAAATTTAAAATGTTCAAATAAGATCAACCCATCCATAAACTCAACTGTTAAACCCCAATGACATGTATATTGTATGGACCCAGAATCTCGGCTCACCTCTTTTTCAACTAAACTCAATCAAGAGGTCCATTCCGAGAAATTAAATTTCAAAAAACAACCCGAATCCAACAAGAAATCCAAGAAACGGCCCATTTGGTTATATCTTTAAGCCCATGCCCCCTGATGCCCAAGCCTCTCGTTTAACAAAAACTCTACTTTCACCCGAGACTAGGACACCCCGCGTACCTGGGATTCCAAGTCAGCATTAGTTAAACGGAGCATTTGCACCTTTAGTTAAACGATGCGTTTCCAAGTCAGTATTACTTTTGAAATCAAACTCCACACCCACGAAGACAAATCAATCTTCATCTCCAGGATTGTACTCGCACTAAAACACCCATGGAAGACTGCTACGAATCCCAATCTTCACCTCGCACGTAACACACCTCCAAGCTTCCCAAGCTTGCTACGAAGACGATTCTCCTAGGAAGGTACGATGGGTGGCCAAAAGCTTCTGCTCAAACAAGCTACCCCACCGACGTGTAAGAAGACAAAACACGACGGGAGTCATAGGTTGTTCTCATATTCTTGTTCGCATGCCCTAAACCGAATTTCTCATTGGTAGTGTTTCTTCAACCCACAATTTCGATGCTCTCAAAATCACCGAATCGGTATGGGTTGGATGGCCTTACATTGTTTGTAACTCTCAAGAAAGATCTATTCAGAAACTAAACACAGAGTAAAACAAGAAATTCGGCAAATCTCAGGAGCTAGAACATTACCAAGCTACAAAAAAACTTCGGAAGAAACATACTAACTCTGACCCAGCAATACTGCAGAGCATATAACTACAAGAAGATTGGCCATATACATACATATATAAATAATGTAAGAGCATCCTGAACTGAGTATTAAATAATTCCCAACCAGTTTGTCGACTGCAAGTTTTATTCTATTCATCTGCAATCTCACATGCACAAAAGGTCTCGAAGACTTTGGCTCTTTAATTTCTAAACCCCAATATAAACATCAAGCTCTGTCGGTATTAAAACAATCATATTTTAACTCCCGCCATGACACCGTATGTTTCAATTAACCTTGTAATTTGTCAGATAATATTTATGCTAAAACAAAGAAACTACTCTTTGTTGCAGAAAGGTAAAACGGGTAGCCAAAGATATAGAAAAATAGAAAAAAAAATTGCATAAAACAGAGCAAAGAATGCTCATACTCATGACGGCACTCTCTTTCAAAAATCAACCATCAGCGTAGATGGGGGGTTCAACGGCACAGCGGTGCAGCTTCTTCTGGCGTAGCGGCGCAATTTCGACGGCACGAAGATGAGATGGTTGATACCCGTTGCTCAGATGGCTAATGAATGAAGAAGATGAAGACAAGTTCTAAGATGCAAAACAGAGATGAGTATAACGTTTAGACGAGATGGTTTCTAAATCGAGTTTTTTAATTTATTTATTAAAATAATAATATAAATATCACGTGGCATTGTGATTCCGCAACAGGCACCCAACGGCGGGTACCTGTAGCAGAATTGCTCATTTAATTATCCGGCTCGTCCCGATAACTGAGAGAGAGAGAGAGAGAGAGGGAGAGAGACGAGAGGGATGAGAATGGAAGGAGTGGACATGGAAGCCAAAGAGAAATCGAAAGTAGTGATTCGCTGTGCTAAAGCTGCGCTCCTGCTATCTGCGATCAAATCCTTTCCGAACCGTTGCCTGAATTGCGAGGAATACGACAGATTCGAGGTCACAAAGTCACCTCTCTCTCTCTCTCTCTCTCTCTTACAGATCGAGGAATTTTCTAAAATTTTCTATTATTTGGAATTTGTGGCAGGAAGATGAAATGCTGAGGAGAAAAATCGGAGAGCTGAAGATTGCATTGGCGAGGGAGAGGTTGAAGACCAAGAGAATTAAGCTATGTGGCTTGATGGAGGTGGTGCTTCAAATCGCGCTGGTTCTATCTCTTTCCACGTTCTTCTTGACGCTCGCGTAGCCCTCACTCTCATTGATTGAGCTGCGATGTGACGGCCATCTTGGTGTTTGATTCTACTGCATATTTTAGTTTGAAAATGTAGAAATATGATTTTCTGAAAATAGATAAACTGTCTCTGTTTCCATGAAGGAATGAAATGTGATAGTTTTTTTTGTTTGTCAAATTTTCGGTCTCGTTTCCCAACACCAAAAAAATTACTCCACATTGTCTTTCAAATCTGCAATCTCTCTCTCCTTGCCTTGAAGACTCCAAAATGACTGTAAAGTCAACCCCATTCCAATTTATTCATTTTTTTTCAAGGGAGGATAACTTACTTATTCATGTCTGTCTCTTTGTCTCCGATCGATCCATCATCTTCGTCTCCAAAATCTTTCGTTACCGGCAATTGCCCCTCTCGTACTCTTCAGCTGCCCTGCCATCAGGGCTTCCTATATCCCTCTTTGATCCTTCTCTCTCTCTCTCTGAAATCCACTGTAAAAGCTTGCTTCAAGATTTATACTAAACTTCTTGTCTAGACAATTTGTATATTCTATCAACTTAAAGGTGCAGGGTTATCCATAGTATTGTTTATATCTTGAGCCAAATTTCGAAGCGTGCAAAGAGATTATTCTTGCGATGGTAGCTCTTACTTGGCATTTTGGAATTAAAAGTTATCAGAGCTCACGGGGAATTTCATTATGGCTGGTGCAGTTGCATTTTGTCCCTTCCGAACGTACGTAGTTACTTCAATGTCCCAACTCGCAAGCAACTTTTCCAACCCTTATCCCAGTTTCTCGCCCAACGGTCCAATACCACTTTAAAGAGATCCTGCCCTAGAATCCAGACTCTGGAGCTCGAGTAGCTCTTTTAGGCAGTTCAGAATAATGGATTTTAGACCTTAGTCGAATTCCTAGGCTGCAAGAACATGGGATTCTACTCGTTAACATGAACAGTTCAAAAGCCCAAAAAGGGGTCCACTGCTGTAATCCAACCGAGCTGTGGCAGGGTGGTTTATCATTTATCTTTGTGTTATCCAATTCCGGGAATGAATCGTTTGCTCACTTCCTAAGCAGGCTATGGTAAAACTTGTATTGTAATCTTGTATCTTCTTCTCAGCACCTAAGGTGCATCCAAATGTGGCAAACTGAGTAGTTCTTTCTACTTTCCAGCCCCAAGCTATTCATATGGTATTGCCTTTGCAGTCGTTTAGACTGCACGGTTTCAATGAATATTTTCCCACACTTTTCATTGATGTTTAACCCGAGTTATATACACAGTACTACAAATCTATTTTAAGAAATACACAGCCATTAAGGCTACAAATATACATTGCATGATTCTCAGCATGATTGTAGGAATGACAGAATGATACACAATGTAATTTTAGGCTAGAGATCTTGTGTGTTGACTTGGCCTTAATTTGTGCAATCTTCCTTTATATAGTCATCTCTAATACGATAATATCCAACTCTTCCTAACAAATATTGTTCCTCTCACTCTCAGGTTCATATACTTTTGACCGGCAGAACCAGAAATTTTAATTTGGGAACACAATGGAGTGCATTTATAGTTCCTCTCACTCGTAGTTGGGCTGAAGATGGCTGGATGAACCAGTTTTGAAATATCTTAGGCATGATCAGGATGGAGTTATTGAACGGGAACAATCTCAAGTAAAAGCGTGGGCAAAAATCTAAGCCAACTCGATGGTTACATTGAGCTTCATTCAGTTCAGGTAAGTGGACCAAGTACCAAGTACCAACAACCTTAATGGCCAGTATTTACTACTCTTGTCTAGCAAACTGATTGAGCCCCACAAATAATCAGTTGCACCACTGTTCTATGTGGTCCGAACATAGACAAAAAAATACGGGAAAATGTAAACTTATTTATATATGACGTTGAAAACATTTGTAATATAAACTGGAAATGGAAAAAGAGGGGGTGGGGAAGGGAAAGAATATTGGTTTGTATACTCGGTCATTGTACATTTCACTTTGGATGAAGGATTTGTCATGTCGTTCTTCAAAACATCCTAATTATTTATTTACAAAAAGAGCCAAGTATTTATCGTCCAAAAATGGCAAAGTAATCCGACTAAGCAAAGTGAAACTGCAGAGATCTTCGAATTTAGAGTGTTAAGAGAAGAAGAAGAATGTACACGTCCCTTACACAGGCCAAAAAAATGCCATGCTGCTAGCAGTGAAGCAGCTCAAGACTACCGTAGCTTCTTTCTGACCTGAAAGAAAGCGAGAAGCCTGTTCTTATGCTTTATGCAAGATGATTTGCGGCAAGATGAAGAATCCATCCATCGTAACAGAGGAAACAATGTGAGAAATCTCAGGACACGGGAAAACCAAGATCATATCAAAACAATACTGGTTATAAGCAAACCACACAATCAAAGTAACAGAGGCAATTCGTTCTCAAAGGTATTTCAATTTTCATCAATCCCACCCAGAATGACAATTAAGAAATAAGAGTCTATGGAAAAGCTCGCAGACAGGTGAGCAAGAATAACGGGGCCTGCGGTATTTTAATTCTGAGGGACTAAAGGGAACATGATAATTAGAATGATTAATTGCAATTACCTCTAATCAAATGCATAGGGATCATCTGCATAGGGATTGAGAGACCCTTCCGAAAACAAATCACCTATGTTTGAAGGATGTGGATGACCTCCTCCTTTGACTCCCTGCACAATCAATTAATGAGAAGGAACTTCGCATATGTAGAATCAAAAGAAGAATCATGGCACTGTGTCACATATGTAGAATCAAAAGAAGAATCATGGCACTGTGCTTAAAAATGAAAGTATATAGTAGAAACCGTATTCATTTACTATCTACAAAAGGGCTTCGAATTCTCTTAAAAATCACTCGGAACGAATAAACAACTCAAGACTAAGAACTTACGAAACAAACATGGCCAAGGCTCCCTTGCCAAAGTCATTGCTAAGAAGCTCCTTAAGCAATACAAAAATGAAATTGTGGAGGAAAGTCGGGAAAAAAAATTGCTGCTGAGGTAATTTTGTTGTTGTTTTGCTCCACGGCAAAACGAGCTCATCAAGCAAAGATGGTTAATTAGTTTAGGTTTTAGTTACCTTGACTATACTTCTTGGGGTATTGGCCTTTGGCGTACTAATCTTTCTTTGTTTTCTTCGGTCCTGGTGTAACAGAAAAAGGAAATTCAGCATT
Organism: Cyclocarya paliurus; assembly: GCA_029856935.1. Taxonomy (NCBI): domain Eukaryota; kingdom Viridiplantae; phylum Streptophyta; class Magnoliopsida; order Fagales; family Juglandaceae; genus Cyclocarya; species Cyclocarya paliurus. The sequence continues at coordinate 4,689,720 of CM056953.1, forward strand.
AGGAAATGTATGTAGGAAAAGGAATCTGCAAGGCCAGAAGCCAATGTGTTGACATACAAATGTATTTAGTAAATAGGATGCATAGGCTTAATGGTTCTGCCAGATGGCCAGGTACATACCTCAAACATGACAGTACTTCTCGTTTTCCTTCGCTTGGTAATTGTTCTTCCATTAGAAGTTTCAACTTCATATTCATGGTGAGTTACCTGCCATCCATGAAGTATGGGACGTTAGAGTGTGCTTGAGTCCAACCGGAATATGTTAGCAAGCTAAATAAATTCTTCAACCATCAAATAACACAAGTATATGTATACTCTATAGAAGTAACTAACCTTCTTATGGTGCTGAGGAATGCTCATTACACTTCCTGTGTTCACATTCTCTACTTTCTTCAGCAACTTTGACACTGGTGTTTGCATTCCTCCCAGGGAAGGAGAATTCTGTACACAAAATAAAAGATAAAGACTAAAAGTGACTGTCATATCTTAACTTGGCAAAAGCTAAATTTATTGGGAAAGGCAGGTAAAATGATCTCCATTTTTTTGTCACCTTATCTCCGTTCTCCGGTCTTACCAGAGAGTGCTGATTTCTTTTGCCACCTCCATGATTTCTCATCTTGCTTGATGAAATGGAGTAATCCTGCAGTTGTAAAGTCAAGTTGATCATGTTCATAATAAAATATGTAGTATTAAAATTTCACACTTACTTAAAGCAAATTCGTTACAATTGGTTTTGCCATCTTTCATATAGAATTCGAGTGTTATATTAACTTCTTCTGTCATATAGTGAGTCATCTGTCATTCACCCTACACCACCTCCACCCCCCTTAATAAAATAATATATATTTACTGAAATGAAACTCATTTGAAATATCTGTGAAGGATATTACCAATTTCATACAAATTTATTTACTCTAAGATATAGCAGGACTTGTCAGCTGTTCTTGGTGCAACATCAGAAAATCCTCGGGAGTTGGGAATGAGAAAATTTCCACGAATTTTTACAAAGGTATGCAGTTTAAAATCTTATATCAACCCTAAACCTTAATCTTGTTTTTGGATACAAAGCCTTTCTGAGTGCAGAATGAGAGGGCTGAAATCTAAATTTATTACTAACTTCCAAGCATGTAAAACTTTCCTATCTGCCTCCTATAGTCCTATCCGATTTAAATTCTAACTGTGAAGTAGCGATCCAAACTGTCTGTACCCGCTAAGAGATGGGACAGACTACGAAGTACAATATCTTATTTTGCACCCAAGAACGTTCATATTAACTTATCTCACAAAGACTATCTTTGCTTGAAGACAAGACCGCAAACATGAGAAAAGTCTATTGATTATAGTAGATTACCTTTTTTGAGTTCACTTCTTGGTCGTCCTGTGGCTTGTCACCCATCACTTTCCACTGCAACTGCAACAAAGCTCTCTGCCTCTCTTCCTGCAGTATAATATTAAGAAAAAAAGTTATTAAGGTGAGGATAAAGCGATCGGATTTGAATTGCAGGAAAATATATACTTTGGACTTCTGAAGATCCAACTCCTCTTGTAGCTTCTTACACTCGTCTTCATGCTCACACCTCAAAGCTCTTGTCTGAGCTTCATGTTCACTCCTTAGTAATGTTGTTTTCTAAAAAATATATATATATTGAGCTATAGAAACAAACTCTGGTTAGATCAATAACTTGAACCTAATTATGAAGCTAATGCACCTCTCTCAATTCTTTTTCAGATTGAAGTTGGGCACGTTTTAGCTCTTCAGTGTGATCAGCTTTAAGGGCCAATTCCTTTCTGTCATGCTCCTGCTGAATACGGCTGACCTACAATGGACAGTACCAGGGTTTAAACTATTTGTTAAGGCTTCTTCTATAAAACTCAGAATAAACATCCCAAGACTTTCCCTCAAAATTTAGTACCTTCCCACACAAAAGAATGACATTTGTGTAATAAGGATGAAATTTAAACTAGGAAAGTTATGTCAATATAATTCTTTCAGTTTTAAATTGCTCATAAACTTATCTAACTTATCTGATAGGTTGTTCGACAACCCATCAAGAGTAAAAGTTACAAGCTAAATTAAAATGTGATCTAAAATTATGGATTAAACAGCTCAATTTAAAAGCTAGATGCTACCGAGTGGAAATCCAATGTCTTAAAAGCAAGCAGGTATTGAAGTTTTTAGCACCAAAAAAATATATATACTCCCCCGCACATAAGAAACTGTTGATAATATCAGCGTGTTGCATGAGGTAAATATAAGACATCTGAAATGAAATAACTCAAGCCTGATAAATTAAACTGATAAACACAGAAAGTAGCAAATCCAATCTTATTGAATGCATCGTATGCAGAAAGAAAATTATACAAGACTCAAACTTTGAGATGCATACCAGAGCGGCATGTTGAGATGCATACCAGAGCGGCGTGTTCCTCCTGCACATGCATCAAGTATAGCCTTGATTCTTCCTTACATTCTGTGAGTTTTTGGTCACATTTTCTTTCCATTTCTTCAACAGCTTTGTCCGCCTGAAGGTTTAAATGGATGAGAACCACAATTCACAGATAATCATATTACAACCGATGACAATAATGAGTGAACCTTCTCTTTTTCCATATTAACAATTTCCAGCTTCTCCATCTCATACTTCGTCCTTATGTCATTAATTGCCTAATCAATTTCAGCTTAGTATCAGTCTGAAGGTACTTGCACAAACTCATAGAATGTTGCATGAGCTAAAGGGTTTAACATAAAACCTGATCATTCCTCAGAGATATTTCTTTCAAATGCCTTGACAACTCCAATTGTTTACTCTCTAACATCTGATCATATTGCTTCTTAGCTTCCACGAGTTTACTTTCAGCAGCAGTTAGCAATTCCTGATTCTGCTACAAACAAAAGGATACAAAAATAAATATGTGTGGGAGAACTCCACATATTAAAAGGATATAACTGCTTTTAAAACCTCCTCCATTTGATCTCCCAGCTTCTTCTCTCTCTCCTTACAACGCATAATAAGCTGTTCCTTTTCCTCCGCTAGATCATGAATATGGCTGATTTGTTTCTCCAGCAAATCTACATGCTGCCTATGTGCCTCACACTCCTTTTGCAAAATATCTACTTCTTCTGCTTTTTTCTGTATCTCTGACTGTAATTTCTCATAATTACCTTTGTTCTCCATTTCTAAAGACGAGAGTTTCAGCAATAAATCTTGCTGCCATATATTACATTAAAAGAATTAGTATAGCAACCAAGCATTGTAAAATGTGGTATGAAGAAGAGGAAGAAAATTTGCAGACCATTTTATCTTCAGATGATCTCAAACTTTCTGACTGAGTACCAATTTTCTCCTCTAATTTGGACACCAAAATTTCTGTTTGAAGCTTCTCAGAGGCCAGCTTTTCTGCTTGAAACTCCAATTTTTGAATTCTCTCCCCAGCTAAACGGCACTCCTCTGAAAGTTGTGCCTGAACAGATTCTTGTACTTTCTGAAGTTCAAGACACTTATTGTTTAAGTCCTGATTTATTAGTTGTAATGCATCCATTTCTGATTTTCTGCCTAAGAACTTATCATGAAGTTGATCATATTTTTTTTTAGCATGTGTAGCAGCAAGGTCTCTCTCCTGCTGGACCAACTTAAAGCAAGATTCATAAAGAGAGTTCAGATCATCAAACTTGTATGAAAAAGTCAAGTTTTGTTTGTCCAATTCAACCAACTGTGCAGCCAACACTTGAACCAAACCTTCAAGGTTTCTTCTCTCCTTTGATGACGTATCTAATTTTCTAGCAAGGTCACTGTTGTGCAGTTGAAAATCACTCTTCTCTTTCTCCAAAATTTCCTGAGTGAATATCAATTGTTTAATATCATCTTCTTTCTGTTTCAACTGAAGGTACACCTCTCCCAATTTAGAGTTCAAACTCTCTGTCACCAATCTATCAGCTGCTACAGTTTCCTCAAACTTCTTGATCATAGCATCTGTACTCAAAACATCATGATATTTATAAATCAATGATTAACAAGTAGAAACCAAAAGTCCTTCAAAATCCAATCAAACTATCAAAGGTGCAATTGGTGGCCGCAACATGGGACATAAGCCTTATAGTGTATGCCTTTAACAACATGGTCTTTCGTTTTGAACTGGAAGCAAAGAACCTCTGGTCTCTACTAGGCCTCAAGCAGTGCCAACGGAGTAGGAATATTCTTGAGTTATATATTTGCCAACCGAATCACTTGGGAGGGATTCAAAAGCAGTTCCCACTCCGTTAACACAAGAATCTTTAGGAAGACTCATCATAAAATAAATGGAGAGGAGGAGGAGGAGGGGAGGGGGGGCGGGTGAGCAGAGTGCTGCATAAAGCCATCCTTCTTACACTGTACATACTGGAATGGCTTATCTACCAACCAGCTTGTCAATTGTTTTTTTGTGCTCCTTTCATAGAAGAGCTACCTAAATTAACTTTATGTTCATTAACTTAAACTTGCTACAAAATATAAATAACAATTATATTAAAGTTCAAATCAACCCAATGTAACTGATGTGGGACCAGGTAAAATATGGATAGTAATAACAACCACAATGATGATGAATACAATGAATAACGATATAACAATATGACAGTATTCACCAACTAAATCAAGAACTTAAATTTAATAGGTGAATAGTTGGATAATTCCACAAACCTAAAGAAAGATTGAAAAGAATAGCTATAAATTAATTTTCTGACTCTTTAAGCAGTGAATTGAACAATTACATGCAAGTTCTATGCTGTTTTGATTCTTAAGCTTATCTTCCAAAACACTGAGCATATCACAAATTGAAGCCTAATTATGCTCTTCTGCAAGCGCATCAACCTAAATTCGTTAGGTCTCAATATTTTCCCTAAGTGTCATATTAACAAGCAATCCAAACAAGGAGGAAGCTGCCAACCTTCAGCAATAAAAACGAAAAAGCGAAGCAAAATATTTACCCTTTTCATCTATGAGATTGGCAATCTTGCGCTGTTCATCTCTGTGAATTTTATCCTTTTCCTCCTCCTCGATTTTGAGTTTCTCCAGCTCCTTCCCACCTATAAGCAGGATTCAAACACAATACACAATGCCTGTTAAATATAGTGCAAACACACTATTCTTTAATAACTTATTTTTATAATTATAATACAGTTCAAATACTCCTTACTTTACAAATTGAATATTTTTCAGAGGAAATAAAATATATATTTTCATATATATATTTTTTAGAGGAAACATATCTCGAAGAATAAACTTACGAATTCTAGCAGTTTCTTCTGCAGACTCTAATTTCAGAGACAGAGCATGCATTTGTTGATTCAAACCATCGAGAACTATTGAATTTGAAGATAGTTTTTCTTCAAAAAACTCCTTATCTTTCTCAGCTGTTGGAACAAGGTAGACACTATTACAACTGTGATGCTAATCAAGTATTAAGGTTCACGAGCTTGAAAGAAAACCTACCATCCTGAACCTGAACAGCCATATGCTGTAAAGTCTCGGTAAGTTGATCACACAGGGTTTTAGTTGAAGAAAACTTAGATTCCAACCCTTGCCAGAGCCTCTCATCTTCTTTCTGCTTCACCTTGAGCTTAGCATTTTCATTAAAGGCATTCTGCAATTTTTCCTCTAATGCCCGGATGTGCTCCATGGATTTCTTCAGCTTGTTATTCTGAAATTGTTAAAAATGTTCACCACATCACCTTTCAATTCATGGTGAATACAAGTTCCTTTCTCCCTAACAATCGAGTGGCATACACTTATCGGGCAAACCGTAATTAGTGAACAATGGTTCAGAAATCGAAGCACAAACGCTAGCATAAGCGCGCACACGTATAGAGAGAGTGGGAGAGAAGAGACGAACAAAAACAAGAAAAATCTCTGGGATATAGGGAGAAATAGAGAATATCATACCGAAATTTCCAGATCAGTCTTCACAGAAGCTTGTTCTTTCACCAACTTCTCTGAAAACAAAGAAATCAACCACACACATGACAAAATATTCTGTATTTTTTGAGAAAATGAAACACAACCAAAATCCTCCTATCAAAACCTGCGGTCAGCTTCAAATTCGCGAAACTTCCCGAAGAAATCGAATCCGAAGCAGGACGCGAAGAGAACGAGAAACTCTTCGCGGTTGCAGGGACTGATCCTGCTAATGATTTGAAGTGATCCAAACTCTTCATGCTTGGAAATCCTAGCCTCTGCATTTTCGAAAACGAACTGCAGCTACAAAATGTAGAAATTTGTGTGCATATTTCTCCCTCGCTCTCTCTTGCTATGTAGCCCTGAGTCCTGGCTTTTCAGGGTGCACTTGGAACTGAATTTGGCGCGAAGGTTATGCGTACTTAAAGCGACCCGCTTTTGACATTTGTAAACGTACTAGTTCTGAACGGGAAGAGGTTGTACTTGGACGTTTGATCGTCTCACACGTTAAACTATTTTTTTATTTTTTATTTTTTATTAAATTAATTAAAATTTTCTATTTATCATTTATACACCATACATTTTTTTATCAACGGGACCGCCGAAATTGAACCCGGGGCCCAACCAATTTTAGTCCTTTAAGATTTTGAATACATAAACGTTATGAAAACCATACAGCGAGGATAAATAAAGTAAAGCAAATACATATAAAATTAATATGATTTGACATTGTGCCTACCTTTACAGAATTATAAATGCTTTTATTATGCCGAGGAATGATAAAATATATTTTGAAATAAAATTTTACTGTTCAAAACATTTAAGATTTATTAAACGGTTCATTAAGTACATATTTATAATATCACATGAAAAAAATCTTTATTTTTATTTTTTACATTATTCGTTTGAACGGAATGTCGACTCCGTCTCAAACGAATTCTCTATTTGAGCTTCACTCTAACGACTTGTCGAGCTAATGTCGAACGAACTTTTTGCCTAACATTTTTTCGATCGCAAACAGTGACAAGTTTGCACTCCATAGCCCAAATCTCTCTGAAAATCTCCCCAAAAGATCACAATGCATCTTTGTCGAATCAGGTCATTAAATCAGGATGACAGACCAACAAAATCAGGTTCCGGAAACCCAACAATAAATGGATGTTTCTATGTGAACTAATGTTCTGGTTGTCATTGAAGCCATGGATGGTTATATCTCTTTGATAGTGTTGAGATCTTAAACGAATTTAGGAAAGGGAGTACTTCGAACTTCAAGATCAAGCTTGTTTCTATCTGCATATTGCTCATCTGCCTGGTTATAATCCCTTTTTTCCCCTTTGATCATGCACCGTCAGAATTGCAAAAAGTCGCGTTTGCAAGGCCCTTGCCATACATCAAGTGGTCACGGATTTTTACTTGCTTATTTGCAAGTATCTTAAAGAGTACTTTCAATGTAGCTCAGAAAAAGTTTGTGTTGTTCATCGTAGAGGATAATGACTTGTGATATTTAGAGATCCCAATTCTATGGTTTTATTAGGATGTGGACATGCCTGCTGCTCGTCAGGATCTTCAAGAGATGTAACATTCCAATTTCTAATGGTGGCAATGGGAATGGCAGAGGACTAAACTCCAACCATTTAATTATAACTGAAATGCGTGCTTACAAGATGTATGCTTTGGCTTTTGCGTGCATTGCATCTTATGCTTATGTTCCTGCGCAGTTCCCAACTGGCCTGGCATTGGCCATTGACAAGAAAAGCACAAAGCAGGCTAGTTGGATCCCTTTACTGCCTAGCCCTGCAATTGCGAGCTCGTTCACATGTATGGCTGAAGCTGTATATCTGCGTCTATCGAAGAATTTGAAGAGAGCTGATGTGGTGATAAGTTTGAAGCAAATTAGGTTGAGCCTCTAACTAAAATATGATTTGAGGTGAAACCATCTCCACAAAATAAAATTAAGAAAATTTGAAAAAAGAGACCCTTATCATTTTCATATTGATAACTGAAAAAGCCGAAGAAACAAAAACCCTAATTCATATTCATCACCACTTCAGACTACAAAGATTCCCCTTCCGAAAACAACACACTTTCTTCTAGGTACCCCCACACTATTAGCCAATAAGCACTGTATCTATAGTAGATTTAAGATTTCAGACCTCGTCCTCGTGAAGGAGCATGTTGGGAATACCCTTGTTGACAGGGAAGCGGCGACCGGTCTCTGGACAAATGAGAGCGCCTTCGTCAAGGTGGAGCTCCAGGAGGGCGTGGTGGAACTTGTCCAAGAAGTCGTCGGAGCCGAGAAATGAAGAGTCCGCATCCTCAGGGAGCTCGGCGTAGCCCAAGGTCCTGGCGGCTTCGGTGAAGGCCTTCCACTCGATCTTGGGGAAAATGTTCCGAAGGAAGTCGGCGTTTAAGTCCACTTTCTTCTCCACCACCTTCTCCACCTCGATGCGGAGAGGGAAGCCGTTGGCGACGCCCTTGATGTTCGACGACAGCATGTTGTGAGTTAGCAACCTCATCTCTCTCTCTCTCTCTCTCTCTCTGCCGCTTTCTTTTTTCTAACACTGCAATGGACCGTGAGGGTACTTTCGCCACCCTGCGGAGGAGGGTCTAGGCTTTTCTGAAGGACGAAAATACCTTTTTTTTTCTTACACTTGGGACTAGTTGGGAGGGGTAAAATGGGTAAATAGACAATCTCAATTGTGTAGGAACTAGGATAAAGCGATCCAATGCCAAATGAATAATTTATTTAAAGACATTTTTCGTTATATATTATGCATAATTTTAAATAATTTTAAATTTTAAATCTTATAAATCAAGTTATACTATATGAATGGTGTATAATATAAAGACCTATTCAATTTCTTGTAATTTTTTTTTGTTAAAAAAATCATATTTGCAGTTACAAGCACTGCTACTTTTTTTAAAAAAGTGTTGTTGCTCTCACCCCGTGATTTTGTCTCCTCAAAATTAATACTAGTGCCATTACATTTTTTTTATTTCAAATATTTTTTAAATATTTAAAAAATATATATAATTTTATTAATAGCTATTTTCTTAACCGTTAAGAAAAAAATTAAAATACATGAACGATAATTTTGAGGGGCAAAAGGATGGAGCCAATTAGCATTATTCTTTAAAAAAAATTCAATATAAGACTCACATAAATAATATATATATATTTTTAATAATAAATTTCACTTTTTAAAAAAAAAAAAAACTCGACATTTGAATCATATAAATAAGTAACAAGTTTGCACGTATACGCTGGTGAGTTCTGTGGCATGGCAGGGCCGGGCTGAAAGGTGCAGACACAGTATTGGAAGTTAGCTTAGATCAAGTTGTTTAGCCCAATATTGAACCTCCTTTCTTCCGGCCTTCTAGTACTAGTTCGGTTCACATTTATGGACCACTCAATTGGGCCTGAGACCTGCTACGCAGAGTAGGCCCATTAGATTGTATCAGCGTACAAAAATAAGGTTGTGATCAGGGACTGGATCGATGAACAATATCTTGATTTTTCAAAAGTTGTATTAAAAATAATAAATTATCAAATGAAATAAAAATTAATTAAAAATTAAAATTAATTAGATGAAAGTTGGTGTGGAATTTTATGATTTTGAAGTCTTAAAGTGAATTGAGGACCGACTAATCTATACGTCAAAGAGATTAGGCAGGCTCTGAATTGTCCTAATTCCCATCCAGGTTCGGTAAAGTGATTGTAGAAAACAAGAAAAGCCAGACTACACCCCCCCCCCCCCAAAAAAAATAAAAATAAAATAAAATACAATTAATTTGAACAGATACACCAATAGATATAATGTATTGTTCATTATCTTAGCAGAATTACGTCCTTTATTGATCAGCTAGGGATCTTGGCTTCAACTTGTTTGAATAGTTTGTTGATTGACTTGGAGAGAATAGAAATGAAAAAGAAAATAACTAATTATAAGTTAACTTTAAATATTGTGAGCTAATTATTATTAATTTGGTGCATTTTGGAGGACATTAATGTTGTTTCGACCAACACGGCAACATGCATGCCAACTTGCATGCATGGTATATATATACGTAACTGTGGCCTTTTTGTCTGAATTAATTAGATCAATTGTATGTTTTTCCTAAAAAAAATCAACGAGGCCATGCCTGCAGCCATGTACGTAGTGTATAGGCATGTAATTTATATTTATGCAATCATGATTTTCATGTAATCTAATTAAGGAAAGGAGCTGCTGCTGCTGTATTAATGCATACTGCAGCATGCTTATAGCATGGCGCCCCAAGATCAGGCGTGTTGATTATAAGGTAAGAATTATAATCATGTGAGATTTGAAGGAGTGGGAATATTGGATAGTACTGCTACTTGATCATGGAAGTTTTGTTTTACTTGCATGATCATGTAATATAAACATTTTGTAAAAAAATTAGTCTCATTAAAATAATTTTTTTTACACTTCTTTAAAGTGAAGTCTACTTTTTTCAAAGGCTTATACAAAATTATTATATATTTGAAACTTGAACAGATCATTTCTCATATATATATATATATATATATACACACCTTATAGTCTTCTACAATTAACAAAAGTCAATATATATAACGATTTGTTGAAAGGAAACGCCCTGGGAATAAGGGAAAGATAATAATGCTTCAAATTGACTACATGAACACGTGAATCAGACGCAAAACTCATGATATTTCTCTCCATAAACTGGCACGCATTAATGGATCGATCATGGTATTCAACCGGCCCGAATGTTGACTGCTGTAGCTGAGCAACAATATGAATCTCTACAGAACATATATAATTTTTATTTATTTATTGAAATCTCTCGTAATCTTTTTCGGATTCATTGTTTTCTCGCAATATAATATATATATATATATATATATATATATATATATATGTATATTATAGTATAATATAATTGCTAATTATCTCTGCAGCCCCTGTGACATGATGCACGTCATGACTGCTGAGTGCTGACCAAGGGCAGCTAAATATTACCTGCGGCTAGCTCATGAATGGGATCACATAATTTACAAGAACTGCTACGTTTTTATACGATATAAACTACTACATTTATTATATAAAAATCATTTTACAAGTTGACGTAATTTTACATGATTCTTTAGATTTATTTTATAATAAAAATAATTTTATAATATGATAAATCACATTAACCCACATGATTAATTTATAAGATTACTTTTATATAATTTATTTTATGACTAAAATATTTCTCTTTACGATAATATAAAAAATATATATATAATAGGAAACAGTACATACATTTGGTATTCCATTATTTTTCTCTCAAGTGATGCAACAATAATAATGCATTGTCTTCGATCTGATTGGGTTCTAAGCTCTCACTTTCGAAGGGAGAGAGCTTCGATCATAAAATGCTATTTATTTCTATTCGTAACTCAAGATCAGCATGCAATTAGTGAGTTCTCTAAACATTAAAAAAATTTAAAGTAAAAAATTTGGTGAATTATCACAATGATCACGTGTAGGCAAATTCTCTAAACCTTAAAAAAAAATATGCATGTAATTTAGAACCTTTTCAGCAGACGATCGAGTTAGGTCCATGCAGTTCGCTCCTAGCTAGTACTGATCGTGAATATCTAATGGGGAAAAAAAAAAGGAAAAATATCCAGGCCCTGGAAATGTTTGAAATTGAATCGTGGTATAACTAAAAGTCAATTATGTTATCTTGTGGTTTCAGCTTTAAACTTGCAAAGTCCTGGTTAGGTTACCCTGCATGATGAGGCACTTACACAAGTTACTCTGATCGCAAATTAGGACCCGATTCCCTATCAAATATTAATATTCATCCACACACACAGAGTACTATACACATACATCCAGCATGCATGCATATATATCCTTACCATCTCAGACGGCCCATATATGTGCAATATCACTCATTAACAAGTGCAAGCTCTTCAACCTACAATATAAGTAAAATAATAATATGATAATGACAATAATTAAAAACTCAAGTTTGAATTCAACTGTTAGAAACTTTACTTCGAAAATATATATATACATGCATGCATGCATGGTATTTTGTGTGAAAAATATATGTACTATATGTATGCATGGAGATCACAAGACAGACATAAACGTGGCGCGGTTAGGCGAACGATCGAGTAGATGGCCTAAAGTCTGGGTTTTAGATGTATTGGTTGGAAACCTATTGAAGCAAGCAAATCAGTTGTTTAGCTGACGCCACAAACAATGATTATATATTTTAGAATAATTACAAACACTACATGAATTTGTCTGACATCAGAGATCAGACTCCTTTATTGAAATGCATGATATATATAAGTCCATCAGACAAGGAACAACCTTGGCTGAAGGACAAAACTCTGATCTCCGCGAGTGTATTTGTGAATTGTGCGTGATTGTGTATGGCTCTGTGATTCGACGTCAGAGAAATAAAGAGAGAAACGCTTATAAAAATGGCCAGCTTCCTAGCTCGGTTCTCAGCTTTCTGTTGACAATTGACACTCGTGAAACTAGACTAGCTAGGTTGATTATTACTATTAAATCAGAAATTAGGTTTGAAACTTGCCTGTTGTGAAGAAAGTTAATTAGGACCATTTGAAACAACTCAAATCTTTCAGCTCTTCTATATAAGCCATATTATATTAATTAGGTGCTCCAAAATCTGGGTTCTCAATTCTGAGAACCTTGACCGCTTGCAGTACTACTTCGTAATTACCCAATCTGACCGGCTTTAAATACACTGCCTTCTGCTATATATGGGATATTAATTAACCTTTATATTACGTATTACGTACTTAATTAATTAGTCTTAAAATAATTACGTAACATGACTGCATGGAGAAATTTTGTATAAGAACAAGGAGAATGAGGACAAGACACACCAAAGAATTCCATTGAAGCATTCTCACGCGTGTACGTACAGATCAATGCAGTGCTGTTTATATATATATATATATAGATATATATGTATGTGTGTGTGTGTGTGTGTGTGTGTGTGTTGTGTGTGTATATATATTAAGGACGTTACAAATTATGGTGTCGCTTAGGGCGTCGATCTGCTACACCAACTAATTCCGCTAGCTAACTGCTGATCTACCCTCTGGCCTCTGGGTCAAATAAATCACATCCTCCCTATGTCGTCTCTTTCTAAAGAAAAATAAGAAATATTCTTAAATATATATCTGCTAGCAGCATTCCTTTTCTTTCTATGTTCATGTCTTCACATTTTTTTGTTTACATGTTTTTTATAATCAACATTCAACCTCATGCTTAGATCTAATTTATAAATTAGTAGCGAGCATATATGCATGCATGCGCACATCATCATGTACTGCTTACGCATGATTTTCAGCACCATGCATGTTAGCAATAGGAGGAACCAGCAGGCAGCTTCTGGCTGGTGGCCTCGACGAACATGGCCAATCATGTATAAGTGCTAGTTTGGGTACGCTTAAAATTATAATTAGCTAGGGTCCAAACGTGGTCGACGTTTCAACCTTGGTTAGAAGTATATATGGCCGTACGTCGTGCCTGCTGATATGGCTGGGGAAATTATTTTGTTATAATTACCAAGAAACCCCATGAGCTTTTCTATATCGTAAATGAAGTGAAACTTTTACAGTCAAGACTAACTTAATTTGTCACGTCATTTTGTAGAATACTTCGTACAACTTTGTAATTAAAGAATTATACCAAGTATCCAATGTCAAACGCTTAGACTGTTGGTTTTACTTTCTTGAAAAAATGGATCTAAAATTCAACTTTTTTTTTCATTTTTCTTAGGCACGACTCGGACTCATTAAGGATTTATGATCATATTTTTATCCATTATTATATTTTCATCGTGACTTTCTTCCATGCAGTTGGTTAGTTATTCTTAATGAAAATGAAAATTAAATACATAAAGATTACTGTCATGTGGAACGCGGTTCATGACATCCAGTGTCGACAGATCATATGAAGAAGATTGACGAAGATCAGTTGGGCCCTGTAGTACTACTGCCTAGCTCGCTCATGATAGATCAGTAGAAAATGATAAGACGCAATCTTTTACATAATTATTTTATAGTATTGTTTTAAGTAAATGATATTTTTGTAATAAGAGTAGTACTGCTATTATTTTACAAAATAATCATCCATTTAAAATGGAGTTGTAAGAAAAATTATGCCTCTGCCCAACGTGCGTATATACATATATATATATATATATATATATATAGCAGCTTAATTATCTATATATATAAGCTTAATTATATACATGCAAGTGCCTGTGTCATGAATAGAAAGCTGTGCTGGATTTCCAGACATAATAAACCCGAACACAGAGATTCCCTAGGGCCATATGATCCAAAATGAATGACGCAAGTCCTTTGAACTTTGAAGCCATGCAAACAATGAGTCAATGACGAAAGAGCTCCTTCTTGCGTGCATGGAACGGGTTCCTCCTCTGTCAAGCAGGGACGACGTCGCACGCGCCTATGTACGTACGTGCTGCTCAATCTGATAATTCGAAATTCATTAGGTTCTAGCCTTGCCTGCTTATAAAGGATATTACTCTAGTACTACTGCAAGAAGTAAATAAGAAACAATATTAAGTTTTAGGCTTTAATTAGCCGATAAGGACTCATGCATGCAAGTTGTCTCTCCTAGGGTTTATTTTATAATTTGTAAGTAAATTTCCAGGTTCTCCAGGACTAGTATGTACTGATATCAAAATTAATGTTTTCATGGCACAAAGCGTACTACTTTTATATGTTCATGTTGTTTACCATATGATCATCTTCTTGGGGCCAGTGCCAAAGTTATGTTGGACACTTCCTATATATGTATTTAATTTATGCTTATAAACATAGAAATTAGTTGAAATATCTAACTAAAAAAAAGTGGGGAATTTTCTACCACATGCCTATAAGTTTGAAGATAGCTAGGCACATGACCAAATGCATGCCTATATATCTATAAATGACCAAATTCCTATGTCTTATATATATATATATGTATGTATGTATTTTAATTAGGACAGATATATAATTTTTGAAAACAAAAATTAGACGTACAATTATTAATTTTTGTTTGGCCACATATCATTCCTCTTTTTATCTAATATTAAACTGCACGGAGAAGAAAGATAAAAGATTGATATTTCTAAAAAAAAGAGTAAATAAGAAGTTATTCCAATTTTATTGATAACTCTCCGTACTAATTAATTATGTCAAAGGGATATATTGTACAAGAAAAAACTTGGGATTACAAGATTGATAGATATATATATATATATATATAATAGCCCACAAATTGATTAAGAAAGATTAGCTTTCTCAATTTGATTAAACTTACTGGGTTGTGTCTTCAATCACTGAGCACGTACATGATACGTACATCCGACCGCTAGGGACCTGCGTGCATGCTCAATGTGCCCATATAGATCGACAAGATGAAACACGAACGTGAAAGGATATATTGGTCATTTCAGGAAAGATCGATGGCCGATCAGTGTCCCAATCTTGATCCACCGGTGGATCAAGATTTGGTAACAAATGAAAACGAGAGATATTATTTATTTAACTAAGATAATCAACGACCAGAATTCCTTTTAAATAGCAAGCTATAGTTTCTGTGGCCGCAAGTGAGGGGAAACAGCTACCAAAATAAACGCAATAAAGGTCAAGATATATCAGCCGGGAACAGTACCACAATGGGAAGGTCTCCTTGTTGTGATGAGAATGGCCTCAAGAAAGGACCCTGGACTCCTGAAGAAGACGATAAGCTTGTCCAGTACATCCATAAGCATGGCCATGGAAGTTGGAGAGCCCTTCCCAAGCTTGCAGGTTAGTTGTTTTTTTTAAAAAAAAAAATATATATATTAACGTACAAATTAAACCAACGTCGATATATCTCTCTCTCAAGGCCGGATTTTCTTAATTTCCTAATTATATTCTCTTGGCAGGTCTTAACAGATGCGGCAAGAGCTGCAGGTTAAGATGGACAAATTACTTGAGGCCAGATATCAAGAGAGGGAAATTTTCTCAAGATGAGGAGCAGACAATTCTCCATCTCCATTCCGTCCTCGGAAACAAGTAATTCTTTCCAACCATAATTTGCGCCTTCTATTCTCAACTCATGTTCCTGTTTTGTACGTTCATCATAACTGACTTTTATATATCCGCATTAAATTGTCTGCAAGATGGTCGGCTATTGCGACGCACCTACCAGGCCGGACCGACAATGAAATCAAGAATTTCTGGAACACACATTTGAAGAAGAAGTTGATTCAGATGGGTTTTGATCCAATGACCCACCAACCAATTAGAACTGACCTGTTTTCTAGCCTGCCTCATCTTTTAGCTCTTGCTAACTTTAGAGACCTGATCATGGACCATCACCCTATAGATGAACATGCTATGAGATTACAAGCAGAGGCTGTCCAGCTGGCCAAGCTTCAATACTTACAGCATCTTCTCCAATCCGCGGCTTCGATAACAGTACCCAACTCATCTTATGGCCAAAATGGCATCACAGACATGGAGGCTGCAGTCAATCTGTTGAATTCAATTCCTTCTATCAAAGAAAACCCACCTCTAAATTCAGCACAAGTAGTACTGGAGATTAACCCAGCTGCCTCATTTTCTCGGCCTGGAAATTCTACCTCTCAACCACTCCACCACCCAAGCTTATTAGCTCACCTGTCAGACCCACATATCCCTTTCAGTTTTCAAACATCTTTCAATGGTACTGAGATGGGCCAAGGTTCAGAATTTACGTTGGTCAGCCAAGGATCAGATAACCCACCTGATGATCATCATGATCCCTCCTCATGGCCGGTTAATCTTCCCTTTACCACTTCTTCCGTGGATCAACTTCCAGCTTTGGCCGATCATGAGTCTTCAATAAGCAATATTCCTGGAGATGCCACCAGTAGTACCCCTAGCTATGGAGGAGTTTCTTCATATTGGTCTGAACTATTTTTTGACGATCCTATCATGCATGAAATTGCCTAGTTTATTTATCACTTCAGTTTTTGGGACCTTCGGATTTGCATCACCTTAATTTGTACGTTTGCTAGCTGCTACGTATTATTGTTTATTCACGCTATAGACTTAATTTAATGTGTATATAGGCACACCAACTTGCTCGTACGTACGTACGTACGTACATGAGTATGTGATCCATGCATGCATGTATACGTACAGCACATATTTACGTACCATCCATACAGATTTTGTATAGTTATATATGATTGTATTAGCTTGATCATGACTTTGAAATATTGTTTGCTTCATCGATCCTTATATCTAACAGTAGTACTGATCGTTCAACCTCATCCCTCCAAAGAGTACGTTAATTTCGGCCTGCTTTTTAGCCTTTTCTTTCCTTCATTTCTTATCCTTTTTCTTTATGTTGCTATTCATGTCATTTGTTTATTTGCGAATTGTTATAGTTTCTGTTTATTTCATTAGACTATATACGGGAACTAAGGATTTAATTTTGATAATATTTTCCAGATAATAATTTAAAGATCAAAAGGTACTGGTCAAATTATGTTAGTTAGTGGGTGCCTTAGGAACTGAAATATAATGCTAGCAAGGAAGTAGTACTCGGAGTAAAGACGTGGACTTGACGTGAGGGTATATATATATATATATTATATATACTAGGGAACGGTTCTGGGTGCGTTAGTCCCAAGATGCACCTGACATAATGATTTAAATAAAAATAAATGAAAGTCAGTAGTTTATTTGTCTGTGGAAAAGAAAAAAAAAGTTAAAGAAATGTAAAAAATAAAGATTAAAAAAAATCTAAATTTTAGCAAAGTATGAGCATTAGTCTGTATTCATATTGGATTAATTATTTACTCTCTATATAATAATAAAATATTATTAATTTAATATTAATGATCTTTTGGTAAAATATGATCCTTCATTAAATTCTATAATGGAATTACACGTCAAATGGTTAAGGATCTTGAAGACATTTTGGTAAAACATGATCATTCATTAAATTCTATAAAGGAGATACATGTCAAATGGTCAATAATTTTAAAAATTTTTGATAAAATTAGACTTAATAGATTTAACAGAAAAACAAAAAAAATTAACAAAAAAATAACAAAAGTTATTATTTAGAATTAAATAATTACTTATTATAATAGAGAAGATATATCCATTAGCTAGGATGGCTATTTAACAGCAAATTAATCAGATCTATATAATTTTACTATTTCCTTTATTCTTTTCCAATATTGTAATAAATTATTAATGTACATATGCATGGTAATAAATTCTAATCATCGTCATCATGATGAACCTGCGATCCATGTTTCCGTCTTCATGATTCCGCGAGTCATGAAATTCAACCACGAATTCCTTGAGTACCAAGCACCTTAATTAGCTTATAATGTACGTACATGAATTTCAACCACGAATTCCTCTGGCCTTCAAATTTATTCAAAAGATCTATAATTAACTCCTAAAAGAGAAAGTTGTTAACGAAAATATCGCCTGTTGACGCCTAGTTAATTTCTTCATGAGCAATACCCCATGCGCAAAACACCAGGCTGCATGCAATTATATCACGATCATCATCTCACAATTATAGATCAAGAAACTCAAACTTGGCATGAAGTACTGCACTTTGACTTATCATGATCAGTCCCACTGCCACATGCTAGTCTAACCTAGCAGTTATGTACCTTACTTTTGACCTTTTAAACTTTTGTCGGGGTCTGTACTCATGTGCTGGGAATCGATGCACGATGTTCATTAATTCTCGATACAGTACTTGCTATATAATCATGAACAGTTCAAAGTTCAGACTAACGGATATGTTTGGGGCAAAGATGAGATTTCTCATCTCTATCTCTATTTCATCTCATCATTATAATTTTTTTAAATTTTTATACAAAATATAATAAACAATTCAACTTTTTCAAATCTTAATACAACTTTTTCAAATTTTAATATTTTAAATTAATATTTTAAACTTTTATCTTAACACTATTCATAAAATTTTTAAAAATTTTCATCTTATCTCACCTACCAAGCATAACTAAATGCGGGCCAGTCTAGCTTTTGCTCTTCCAAGTCTTTCACAACATGCACGAGATCAGCGAGACTCCATACTTATGAAATTAATTTAAATATTGGATATGACAGTGTTTATTGGAATAACTCATGAACGCAATTATATATATCTTTCAATACTTATTTTTCGCTTCTTAATTCTACACAAGATCGGTATTATTAATTCAAGTCATCATGATGTTGCTGAATTCATGAGTGAGCTATTTGGAATAGCTGTGCAAGGTATTTCAATCATAGAGAGGAGGATTTTGATCATTGAGGAATTCAATTATTGTTCACTCACATGTCTCACATATATATATATATATATTTAAGACATGAGAGTGTTTTTCATAAGATGTGAGATAATAAATAGTAATTAATGAAATGAATTTTTCTTTAATCATTACATGCGTGCAAATGTCAAACACTTCCTTGACTTGGTCTCAACTGGTAACTATATTCAAGTATAATTGTAATTAGTATTGTTTTATTTATATGACTATCTGCCCTATCAACTATATATGTATATATAGGTGATCATATATATATATATATATATATATATATATATATATCAGGTTGATTTAAATATGCCGACAGTCCCAATCGTTTCTTAGGATTGAAAAATATTTGAAATGCGTGAACAAGGTAGGCTCTAATTTCTTTTGTGAGTAGTTAGAGTTCTTCATTTTCTCTTACAACACATGAGACTGCTACAGTACCATTAAACTTAGATTATTATTTATTTATAGTAATTTGGGTCAAGTAGTAATACTAGTCCTGGTCGTGTTTGTCAAATCAGCATAGAAAAAGTGGATCATATGGTTAGGTTTCTTATGATATTTCTTAATTATTTATTTCCTATTGATTAAAAAGAGGAAGATTTTCGCCACCTAATCCGGCCATCCCCCACCCCATTTGTTGGATGCATTAACGTACTCAAATTAGTTTCTTGTAATGATAATGTCATGGCAATCATGTGAAATTTGAATTTCGTATATAATTTACACGCCTTATAAATTATTATGTGTATAGCACACATCATGCGATGGATTAATTGGAGATGTTTGAATAGTGAGTTAAGATGAAATAGAAGTTGAAAATTGAATAAAATTTTACTAGAATATTTTTTTTAATATTATTTTTATTTTGAGATTTGAAAAAGTTGAATTATTAATTATATTTTGTGTATAAATTTTAAAAAATTGTAATAATTAAATGATATCATGAGATGAGATAGGTATCCAAACCTCCCCACTACTCCATGCATGCATGCATCATGTGATTATAGAATATATATATATATATATATATATATATATATATATATATATATATATATATATATTTATCAGCTGCATGGTGGCGAGGACATGGCCTAAAGATGGCTCCAAGTGGAACATCGAAAATATTTAATATTTAATAAATATTGAGTATATATATATATTTTTAAATATTACACACCCATCATAACAAATTTAACCTCACGCTTAATTAACAACTCTCCTAGTTTTTCTTAGCTAACCTCAAATATGTGCCACTTTTCACCAATTGAGCTACATTCTTCAAGGGACTTAAACAATCGAAAAAGCTGCTGGGCTAGTATACAGGCTCATAAAGCCCACATATGTCAAAATGAGCCCAGTCAAAAGTAAGGGCCAGTATACGGTCCATACATATCTGCCAAAGATATCTGCCAGTAGGACCATCTTCGATAGTTTAGCTAAAAGTTAAATCTATTGAGTATTTAGTTATTAAAGTATAAAATGTAATCGCAATGGATTAGCCAAATTTCAAATATATAGAATTTAACTTCAGTCACATTTAAAATAATTTTCAAATTTAAAAGTAACTATTCATACATCAAATACATTTTTTATTAGTTATTTCACTCTTCCTTTATTTCTATCAACCTCTTTCTCCCTTCCTTCTCAAAACTATAATATTTTTAACCCATAATTTAATTAGAATATGATTACTAATTAATATATAATATTATGAATAGTAAAATATGATAAAATAAAATAAATTAATAAATAAATAAATAAATAATTTTGAAATTATTAATTATTCATTACTATATAATGAATAAATGAATAATCCAATTTGGAGATTTGATGCGAATAGTCAAAGTTAAATTCATCTTATATTATTTTATTATTATATAATGAAAAAATGGCTATTCCAATATGGAGACTTATGTGAATGGAATAGCCAAAAGTTAAATTTCTCTTACATTCATAAAAAATAACTTTGGCTAATCCATTGAGGATGCTCTAAGAGCATTGACATTAGTTTCATCAAAGTCATCTTTAAAATTTGATGAAAAATACATATTTTTCATAATTCCAAAACCTCTCTATCCATAACCATACATTGGATTAGATATTAAATTCATTAAAATAATAATATAATATAATTTTTTTGATAATAATATTTTTAATTTTTTTTTCATATTTTACAATTACACTATCTAAGAAAAGCCCAACAATTAATGATCAAAGATTAAACGGAAGGCATTCTAGATAGCATCGGCAACTTTTTGTTGGCCTGGAATTAAATGGGAGCATCGGGTTTTTTAGCTAATAATATAATATTATATTATTATAACAAATAAAAATTATTGTAGCTATAACCCTATAGTATTAACCCTATACGCATTTAATTAAGTTATTATTTAAAAAACAGACTATTATATTACTGTATGTCGTTGACGTAGGAAAGAAGTTGATTTTAGTTTTTATAATAAAACATTACTTTTGATGATAAACATTACATCATTAAATTTAACGATAAATTTAAAATTATTGTAGTTTAAAGTTTAAACTTTTGCATTTTGATGAAGCCAATATAAATGATTTTATCTATTTATTTTTTTTTTTTGAAATTTTGAACATGCATTGGTTCTAAGTTTTGATCAAATTGAAATATTGTTGCAGCCTATTGATTGAATCTTTGACATTTTTGACCCACTTGTTTGAAAAATTGACACATTGGAAAATATTCATCCTGTAATTAATTAACCATGGTGTCGTATTACCAAACCTTTGGTCAAATTTTAAAACCCAATTTTCTATTGTCCTCTTTTCTGACTAAAAATTTTATGTGTAATTATTTTTATATATTTCTTACGTATTACATTAATGTGATTGGTTACGTTATTTTTTTAATATAAAATAATTATTTTAATCAATCATATTAATGAAGTACATAAGCAATACATCAAAATAACAATATGTAACATAACTCTTTTTTCTCACACACACGCCTTCTCTTTCGTCCGCAGGCAATTGGGTTTTTTCAACCCTTTCTTTTTTACAATTATAGAATTCAAGACACTCCCAATTCCCACCACCCTTCAAACCAATGAGTCTAAGGAGAAATAATCAAAGAGATTGGGACATCTTCCGACCCCCACATGTCATAACTTTAATATTGTCTTCGTTGGTTTTTTTTTTTTTTTTGACCCATCTTCGTTGGTTCTTTGAGATTGGAAGATAATAACTTTAACTGCTGATTCTCTTACTATAGGTTATGCTTGCAAGATGAGATAAGATGAGAATTTTTAAAAATTTTGTGAATAGTGTTAAGATGAAAGTTTAAAATATTATTTTTTAATATTATTATTGTTTTGGGATTTGAAAAAGTTAAATTAGAATTTGAAAAAGTTGAATTGTTTATTATATTTTATATGGGGATTTAAAAAAAATGTAATGATGAAATGAGATAGAGATGAGATGAGATTTCTCATCTTTGTTTCCAAACATAACCTAAAGGTACTTGAAATGTGGCCTAGTGGACTGTTGTTGTGGTTGGTTGATATGATCACAGAGACCGTCGGGAGGGGGGCCTCAAGGTCCCCTCCACGACTAATTATAGCACTACTTTGGGAAATGGATCGCACCCACATGATGACACGTGCACTCGTGTCAACATTTTTGCTCTTCCTTTTCTCTAAATTAACCAAGTCCCTACCTAGTTCTCTTATTGCGTTATATTTGTCAAGGGTGCACAATTATCGAGAGAGGGGGCCGGATTTTAAACCAAAATTGAACCAGTTAGACTTGTGAAACAGTAAGTTAGTAACACGTGTTTCGAAGTGATAAAGAACAATGATATTTATAATGCGTAACTTCGTATTATTTATTTTTAAAAGGTGAGTAAATATATTATTTAAATCAAAAAATTAATTTTTTATTAATAGATCTTATTTTTTTTAAAAAAATGTATGTCACTTGCATAATACATGATAATAAATTTTGTATGATAGCTTAGATGGTCTAATCTTAAGTTTTCTCTCCAATTATCATCAGTATGAATCCTCTTAGAGCCACTAGAAGTTTATCTGATCGTTAATTTTAAGATCTTATGAGATTAGTTAAGGTGAGCGCAACTGATCTGGACACCTACAGTTATAAAAAAAACTAAAAAATACATGATTATATCTAGCATTATGTGTGAAATAATAGATAGAATTTACTTTCTATTAGGACAAACTTAAAGAACAAGATGAGATGAAACTTTTGTGAATAATAAGATAATTTATGAATAGTAATGAAATATTTTGAACGAAATTTTGGGAAAGGAGAAAAAAAATTTAAATAAAAAATATTCTAAAATTAACATATTATTATAATATAGTTTTTAATATTATTTTTGTTTGAAAATTTGAAAAAGTTGAATTATTTTTTTTTTTTATTTGAAATCTTGAAAAAGTTTTAATGATTAGTTGGAAAGTATTTGTATTTGAATAATGTTTAGAAAGAATATGGAATGAAATAAGATAAGATAAAATGAGAATTTTAGAATAAAAACTTTTTCCAAACAAGTCCTTAATCCAGAATTATGGAAATTATAGCTTATATCGTACCATTTTTATTTTTGGACTGTTATATATGTTGCCATTTACAAATAATTATCACCCGAGTGTTTTTCATAATTTTTGTCATTGATACACGTTATATCGATTTTAGGAGAAATACAATGATGGACACAGATTCAAACACTTGGAGCATTCTCATTGGAAAATATGCTAAGGTAGATAGAAAATTCGGCTAAAATCGTATGTTTTGTCTTTTGCCTATTCTATTTGAAAAATTCTATTTAAAGCTGATTTGCAATTTAGATTATCTATTTAGTGAAAATAATAAAAAAATATTATTAATTTAATAATAATAACTTTTTTTACTAATTTATTTTTTCATATTTTACAATACATGGCATAAAACTGTCGAACCATAATCCACAAAATTTCCAATACAATAAATACATGCTACAAAACTGTCAAAACATAATCTACAAAACTGTCAAAACATAATTACAACATAATCCACAAAACTGGAAAAACAATACATGCCACAAAACTGTCAAAATATAATCCAAAAAAATGTCAAAACAACTGTCAAACCAATACATGCAACAATACTGTCAAAATATAATGCACAAAAATGTCAAAACATAATTATAACATAATTTCTTTCTTTTTAAGTCAGTAAGATACCACATGATTGTGTTGGCTCTCAAGTGGAGTGTACATATTCATGTGCCATCTTGTATATTCGAGTAAACCACTAACATGATTAGCTTAAGATACCACGTGATTATCTTCAGTTTCTCATCAACAAAAAGAACATATTTAGAACAACAAATCACTAAATTTATCCCAACCCTAGAAGTACAAATACTGAACCCAACTACAAAATCACCTGAACAAACCCTAAATTAAACTAAAATTCATACAAAATACTACCAACAAGGACTAAAAACAGCACACGATGAAGTAAAAACCAACTACAATCGTAACAAGAAGCAAGAATTTTTACCTACCTGCCACACAAGATCAATTGCTGAAAGATAGTCCTAGTTGCCTTAGAAAGATTCAATCGCTGGAGGGAAGCCTTCTCAATCGATGAAGGAAATAGACCAAAAAATTTTGCACCAAAGGAAGAAGAGAGACAATGCTCGAGGATTTTAATCCAAAAATGGAAAGAAAATGAGAGAGAGAGTTCATAAAGTGAGAGAATCTCTCCACAAAACGAAAGAAAATTTTTTCCGAGACTTGACAGATTCTCAATAACGATTTGGGAAGAGAGAAAATGGAGAAAAATGGAGGGAAAGTGAGAGAAAGTGATAGAAAACGGCAAATTGTCGCACCAAAAAATGAAACAAAAATTTGTTCTACTCCTCAACAAACTGTTCTTTTCAATTTAACGGAATAAAATAAAGATTTGGTATGCAAATTGTAACATCCTGGATTTTAGTGTATTTTTTTATGAAGGTTTATTTTAATTATTTATTGTGTAATTCTCTTGTTTTAATATTTTAGAGGTTTTATTTTATTATTTTATTGGACTTTCCTATTTTTATTAATTATTATTTTTAGATTTTTAGAATATTATTTTAGAATATTTTAAATTGTGAAAAAATTATTTATTGGGCTTTCTTATTGTTAATTATTGTTTTAGATTTAAATTGATCTTTAATTTAAATTGGTTTGTTTGTAGGTTTTAAAATTACTATTGTTTTATTAAAACATTTCACTGTGTTTGATTAATTTTAATTAGTGATCTGCAATTTAATTCGTCTTTATTTTAAAGGATGTTTTTGTCAGAGTTTAATATTTTATGTTAGTTAATTTTGAGTTAAATTGATTTATTTATTTTAACTGTTTTAAAAATAGTTATTGTTTTATTTGAATATTTCACTGTGTTTGGATTATTTTATTTATTTAGTGGTTTTAAAATCGTTTTCGTTGGATCACTTTCGAAACCCAAGTTGAAAAGTTTGGATTTCACTTTTTCCCTCCTCATTTTCTTTTTTCTCTTCTTTTTCTTTTTCTTTCTTTTTTCTTCTTCCTCTCTCTCTCCCCGCACGCGACCAGCCCCTCTCTCTCTCTCGTCGTTCGGCCTATCATCATGCAGCGCCGCCTCCGGCCGGCGGTGGTTGACACCGCCGGTACCACCGGCTTCCCTGTGAGCTGGCGACCTTGCCCCATCAATTTCCGGCCGAACCTCGCCGCCGTTAGCCGCCAGTTATCGTTTGAACCCGCGGTGGTTTTCTCTCCATTCCGCCGCAGTCCGGCCACCTCCGGCCACCATTTCTTCACCACATCTTCACCGGCCCAATACCAAGTTTTTCCACCCAAACCCGGCCCCGATCCATCGCCGGAGCCGCCCGTGCGAGCTCCACTTCCGATTCGAACTTTCCGGCCGTAAACCACCCATTTCCGCCGCCATCCACGGCTAACCATCACCACCATTAGATTCCTCACATTCCATAGGCCCTACCCTATCAATTCCAAGTCTTCGTTTGAACCCGTGTGAAATTTAAAATTCACTGTGAATTTCGGTCATAGTGTATTTTTACACTGTGACAGTTGCTGTTTTGGTGCTTCTGGTTCCTCCGTGATCCTCCATAAATTATTTTAAAGCACTGTAAGTATTTCTCCAAAAGACTTTTAAGATTTAAATATATTTTTGCAATGACCTGTTTTATAATCTGTAAATTGGTATCTGTTTAGACTGTTGGTTATTTGAAAATTACTGTGAAATGTTGGTTGTTGGTAATTGGTCATTTTCATGGCATTGTGCACGCATGCGTGGGTGTGTAATTTTGAAAAGGCTTTTCGGGTGTGTGCGTATCACCCCCAAGCCGAGATGGGTTATTATCTCGGTGGAGCTCCTCTGGGCACTCGGGAGCGGAATATACTGAGTGTCGTCCCCTGGAGCTGTTGCTCGGGACTTGGACGGGATGGTAGCGCTCTCGATCCGACTCCATGATCTTTCGTGCTGGCGGAAATCAGAGGATGCTTGGTTATGTACGCGGTGGGCGCGGAACTGGGCATCACTCGTGTTGTATCACTCGCATGGTCGCTACCTGTGGAGTGACGAAGTGAGCCAGGGTATGTGGATGGTCCCTAGGAGAGGCCATGGTGCATACGGGTTAAAATTGGAATAAAAGTAACTATTCCTGGTTATTAGTTATGCCAAATGGTGATTTTTGGCGTGCGTGGAAAACTTGTGATTTTCGAGAAATTGTGTTTTTCTCGAGTTTTGCACTTGGGTCATCATGTGCATGCATAGTGGTTGTTGTATTCTTATATTTGTTATCTTGGAGTATTTTTGAGTTTTACTTACATGTGGTACCATTTATTGGTACTGCAGATTTTGATGCAGGCTTTGAAGAGGCTGAGCCCAAGGATGCGGCTCCGCCTGAGAAGTAGGGACATTTGGTTATATTTCATGTGTATTTTATTTAGTGTTGATTTACGATCAAGAAAATTGTATTATGTTTACTTGTGTATTTCTGTATTATTTTGTATTGTATTAAATTCTGATACTTAGTTATCTGACCAAACCTTTCCGCTGCATTTTATTTTGTACACGTGTTGCATTTCACACACTCGACACGTGTCGTTGGGGTGCGTGACCGTGTTGTCATTATTCCAGGTGTCTCGATTTTCGTACTTGTCCGTACATGGAAGTTGGGGGCGCAACACAAATAGTATCCACCCAAACATGACCGGATCTTTTATTTGTTGTAGCTCAAAGACTCACTTTTCACGTTTTGGTAAATCCAATGCACGGCTTTTGTAGTGAAATGAGTCATATTTTGCGTTTCACTGGCATTTGCTCTAAAGGTTGGCTTAAGTGAGAAGAGTCTTGATCTTTGCAGTATATTCTTTCATGTCTAAGGTTCGAGTCCTTAGATGCAAATAATTTATATGTTCATCGGACTAGAAAGTCTTTCTTTTAAATTATTTGATATGCATTTGTGAGAAATTTTTGATTGAAAGTTTGTAAAATAAAAACTTTAGGAATATCATTAATTTTTAAAAAAATGTCTTTTATTTAAAATAGATTTGTAAAAAAAAAAAGAAAAAATTGTGTTTCTATCCTTACTAAAGTAAATAAACAAATAACTTATCCGACTAAAAACTCTCTCTCCATAAACTCTTGGATTAATCTCCCAATAGAAGGAGCTCACTTGTTGGAATTAAGAGAATATCTATTCTAATAATATTTTATTCAACTTTCATTTCAATTCATTATCCAAAATTTCCCTAACTTCTATAGTTGACATTTTCAATAATTATTACATAATATGATAATATGATGGCATGCATTAGAAACATCCCTGTGCATATTAGTTAGACCACGAAGGATATGACATTATTGATTACTATGTCGGTGTCAAGACGTAGATATATATAAGATAAGATGAGATTAGATAAAAATTTTGTATCTCATCTAAGATCCCAAATCTGCCCTAGCTAAGAGCATTCACAATGACTCAAGTAAAATACATTTTTTTGTAAAATATAAATAAAATTGATCAAAAGACCCTACTAATGGATTTTGTATTTTGATTTTGATTTTATATTTTGCTACATTAATCCTCTAGATGTAGAAACTATTGTTCATAACTCTAAAACATTTTTAATTATCTTCTTTCTTCTTTGCAAATTCATTGGTAGTTAGAAGAAATATTTGAAATGAATAAAAAATATTAAAAAATATTTAAATGCTATAGAGAAAAAATAGATAAGCTGATGTATGACCTATAGCAAAAATCATCATGTAAAATAAAAAAATAAATTTTAATGATGTATTTTAAATGATAGAATAAATTAACCATTGAATTTGAGAGCCATTGAATTTTCAATAGAATACATATTTAAAATAGAAGTTGAGAGCCACGTCATAAATTACCTTTTACAGCGAGACATAAATGGAAGAGCAATGCTACGTACAGTCCCCATTTGAGGATTGCAATGCAAGTCTAGGCAATTTTATCTTTAAAATTTTTTTAAATTACAAAAATATCTCTCTTAAAATGATGTTTTTTCTCATTTAATAAAAGGTCTGCATATACAATCCTCAAGTGGGGATTGCAAATAGAATTTCTCTAAATGAAATATCAGTAAAGTCTAAAAAAATAAATTCAAATCTCGGCTGCACGAAAAGTCCCGAGTTAAAAAAAGCAACAAAAAAAGCAACAAAAAAAGCTCCTAAAGTTTTGGAATGTTAATCACTTTAGTCACATCCAATCTATCATAAAAAATCTGAGTAGTACTCTTATGGAAATTCAAGCTCAAACTCCAACCCATGAGTCTATTATTTTGGAAGAAAATCTCCGCATTAATCTAGAAGAACAATTGAGAAGAGAGGAATCTCTTTGGCGTAAAAAATCGAGAATAAATTGGTTAACCACCACTGACCTCAATACAAAGTTCTTTCATACTTCTACTTCCATAAAAAGAAGAATGAACAACATTGATAATCTCAAAACTGAGCCAAATAACTGGACAAGTGATCCGCACCTCATAAAGCAAAAATTCTAAAAACACTTCCAAACCATCTTTAATTCAACTAACCCAGATGATATGGAGGACATCACAACCCTTTTTCCCAACAAGATTACAAACTCTGAAAATGAATTCCTCTGCAAGATCCCTTCTGAAGAAGAGATCATAAATACCATTGCACAAGTCCCTCCTACAAAAGCTTCGGCTCCTGATGGTTTCAAGGGACTTTTCTATAAATTTTACTGGGATGCTATTAAGAAAGATCTCACATATATGATCATTAATTTCTTCACCCAAGGCAAGCTCCTTAAAGAGATCAATCACACCAATATAGCCTTGATATCAAAACTAAAAATCCCAATGAAGTCAATCATTTCATACCCATAAGCCTTTTGAATGTCTGTTACAAAATAATTGCAAAAATTCTTGCAAACAGACTCAAGAAAATTATTCCCAACATTATCTCTCCCTATCAAACAGCTTTTGTATCAGGCAGAATTATCCAAGAAAATACCATTTTGGCGCAGGAAATCTTTCATCATCTGAAAAAGAAAAAAGGAAAAAAATGATTAATGGCCATCAAAATTGACATTGAAAAGGCATTTGACTACATGGAATGGTCATTCCTCCTCTCAATCTTTGAACACCTTGGCTTTAATCATATATGGATAAATTGGATGAAAGAATGTATCACAACTGTTACATACTCAATCAACATAAATGGTTCCCCAACAGGCTTCATCCATAAAAAACGAGGTATTCCTTGTAACACTCCGTATTTTAGTGTATTTTAATTAAATGATTATTTTAATAAATTTAAATATTGGTTTTATTGTTTTAAAATTATGGGGGTTTTATTATATTATTTTATAATATTTTTAAATTGTGAAAAATTATTTTTAATGTGTTTTCTTGATATTAATTGCTGTTTTGCATTTAAATTGATTTTTAATTTAAATTAGTTTGTTTATGGGTTTTTAAATTATTATTATTTTATTTAAACTTTTCACTGTATTTGAATTATTCTATTTAGTTTATTGTTTTAAAATCATTTTCGTTAGATCATTTTTGGGACCATAGTAGTGAGGATTGGACCTCATTTCTTTCTCTCTATTTTTCTTTTCATTCTTTTTCTTTTCTTTCTTTCTTTTCTCTTATTTCCTCTCAGTTTCCCTCCTCTCGTGCGGGCAGCCTCCCCTTTCTCTCTTCTCTCATTTGTCCGTTTCTTCCTTTTCCCAGTTGGCACCGTCGCGCGCCGCCGTGGTCGGCACCGCCCAACCCATTGCCTCCCCCACCGGTCGGCGACCCCACATCTCTGATCTCAGCCCCTCCCTCGCCGGCAATAACCCGCACGCACTGCCTAAGCCGCACGCCCTTGTGTGCTCACCCCGCCGCCGTCGCACCGCCATTGGCCACCATTTCTTCACCATTTCTTTCTCGTCCTCCTAGCAACTTAAAAGACCCAACCCCAACTCCGATCCATCACCGGTGAAGCCACATTGTTTACATCTCCGATTTCACCCTTTTTGGCCTTAAACCGCCACCCACGACCAAAGACCACCATCACTAGCTTCACCGACCTCTCTAGGCCTTACCCTAGTAATTTCGAATCTTGGTTTGACCCCGTTCAAAAGTGAGTTTTTAATCTCACGGCTACAGTGTATTTTGCACTGTGCAGTTGCTGTTTTGTAACTTCTAGTTCATCTGTGATCCTCCGAAAATTATTATATAACGCTGTAAGTATTTTCCTAAACATCTTTTGAGATTTAAATATATTTTTGCACTAACTCATTTTACTGTATTCTGGTTGGTTATTCCGGACTGAGTCCGATGAGTACTGGGGTCGGATGGATTGGAGGATGAAGTTATTTGTATGATTGATTTATATTGGAATTGGTTGGTTGTTAGATATTGATGTTGTGTCTGGTACATTGCATTTGCACGCATGTTCATGTTTGTAAATGAAAACTGGATTTTTGGGTAATTGCATTCATGTTCATGTGGATATTTGAAAACTGAGTTTTCATGTGGAAAGGATTTTTGGGTGCGTATGTATCACGACCCCAAGCTGAGATGGGGTATTATCTCGTGGAGCTCCTCTGGTCACTCGGGAACGGAATATACTGAGTGACATCCCTGGGTTGTCGCCGGGCGACAACGGGATCGGACGGGTTTCGTGCCGACTCCGTGGCACCTCTGCTAGCGGGGGCTAGAGGATACTTGGCCACGAACGCACTGGGTGCTAAACTGGGCATCGCTCGTTATGAAGTCAGGGTATGCGGATGATCCCTATGGGAGATCATGGTGCATACGAATTCAATGAATAATGGCTATTTTCTGGGAAAATAACGTGTATTGGATAATGGTTTTCGTGTGAGTCATTTTCTGAGAAAATGATGGATCATGGTTTTTGGGCCAAATGGGATTTTGGCGTGTGTTGGAAAAATATCCATTTTCAGGGAAAATGATATTTTTGGATTTGGTGCATATTTCATCATATGCATGCATGGTTGGTTGTATTAATAGGTTTTTATCTCGGGATTGTTTGGATTATAACTTACATGCAGTACCATTTAATGGTATCGCAGATTTTGATGTTGATGATGCAGATGCTGAGCCTGAGGATTTGGCTCCGCCGGAGGAGTGATCTGGGATCACTCGTGTTTATATTTTTCAGCTCTTGTATTATTTTGGGACATTGGTTTTTGTTTTAAAATGCTTTATATTTGGATATTTGTATTAAACAAAATTCTGATACTAGTTGACTTATTTATTATCCGCTGCTTATTTTTATTGTACACCGTTGCTTGTACACACACTTGGCACTTTTGTTGGGATGTGTGACCCATGTTGTCATCATCCTGACATCACGATTCTCAAGATTTTTCGTTGTGGTAGTCGGGGCGTCACATTTGTCAAGGTGATCCACTGTACCCTTTCCTTTTTATCATGGGTAGTGAGGTGTTGTCTAAACTAATCACTTGAAAGGAGCTAAATAATAACATTGAAGGTATCAAAATCTCTAGAGATGGTCCTACCATTACGCACCTCCTCTTTGTAGATGATCTTATTCTCTCTGGTGCAGCTACCTCTCATAATGCATAAGTTTATGCACATTGCTTAAATACATACACCAATTGGTCTAGGAAAAAAATCAACCTTGCAAAATCTTCTATACATTTCGATAGAAATACCCAAATTGAGATTGTGAGAGAAATTAGGGAGTCCTTGAACTATAAAGTTTCCCTTCCAAAATTAAGATATTTAGGACTGCCCCTATACTTAAGAATTGAAAAGAAAACACTTTTCAAAGAAATTCAGGAAAAAGTTCAAAACAGACTGCAAGGTTGGAAATCAAAACTCCTTTCTCAGGCGGGTAGGACCACCCTCATCAGATTAGTTGTCAACTTAATCCTTGCCTATACCATGTCCACGATTTGGATGCCAAAATTTGTCATAAATCAACTTGATAAATACACTTGTAGATTTTGGTGGGGCATAAAAGAAAACCAAACTCATAAATATATTCCAAAATCTTGGAATTCTATATGTATGCCCAAATCCCGTGGTGGTATTGGCTTGAAAATTTTTTCTCAATTCAACAAGGCACTTGTCTCAAAGTTTGCTTGGATGCTCATTAATGAAACTGATAGTCTTTGGAAGAAATGTCTTAAAAAAAATACTTGAAAAGTACCTCCTTTTTCGATACTGCAACCAAACCAACTGCCTCTTGGTTCTGGAATGGCCTCATAAAACAAAGAGATTTCATCAAAGATTCCTTCTGCTTCCAAATCAACAATGGCACCACTACGAGGGTTTGGATAGACCCCTAGGTCTCAACCATAAACTCCTTAAAGCCACAACCTAACTCGAATAATCCCCCGATGGATCCTGATATAAAGGTGTCTGAACTAACTCTTGAAGAACCTAGATGTTGGAACTCCCTTTTGTTTCAAGCCCTCTTCACACCAGATTCAGTGACAACCATCATAAAAATCTCTCTTTCAACTCTTAACTTCAGAACATGCAGAGATAAAGTTAAGTGGATCCACCACTCTTCAGGCAACTTTTTTGTTAAATCATGACATCATTCAAACTTAACAAACATGCACAATCTGGAAAAAACTTTGGAAGCTTAAGCTTCAAGATAGACTCAAATTTTTTCTTTGGAAGGTAATGCACAACATTCTTCCCACAAGATCCCCCTTAAAAGCAAACTCCTCGAAGAAAGTCATACTAAGTGTCCTCTTTGTACCATGGAGGAAGAAACCCTTCCTTATCTTTTCCTAAACTGTGCTTTCTCTAGGATTCTATGGAGACATTCTAAATGGCCAATCAACATTTCTCAATTTACAAACCGCCCATTTCCAACTGGATATCAATCATTCTTAATCCTTGTAATGGATTGAACATTCTCGAGGAAGAAGCTCAATCTTTCCAACTGTTTGCTACAATAGCTATGGATAGCTTATGGTATGCAAGAAATCAGGTCACTCACAAAGAATTAACCCCATCTCCAATATGGTTTGTCTCCAAGATCACACAGTTATTCAATGAACATAACAAAGCTTGGACCACAAAAACAATTCAGTAGGAACAAAAATGGCAGCCACCACCCCAAGGAGTTTTCTCTCTCTCTTTTGATGTAGCTATTAGACCAAGTGGGAGTTCAATTGCATCATTATGTAGAAACAGCGAGGGGGAATCTATCTTCATACAAACAGACTTCATCATTAGTACAAACCAAAGTTTTAAATTTCGTTTCGTACCGGCCGGTACGGTCGAAATATGCCGTACCGGCCGGGTAGTCGGTACAGACAAGTATGGTGTTTCGTATCGGCAAAAATTTTGGCCGTATGGCTTGTTTCAGCCGATATATCGGCCTGGCCTACCAGCCGATATATCGGATTTCGGCCTATACATCGGATTTCAGCCTATATACATTTTTCGGCCTTTACATTTTTTTTTATTTTTTTTTCATTTCTTCAAACTGCAGGCTCAGTTTTGGATCCCCTCAATTCAAATTAGACTATTTATAATTTATATACATATATATATATATATTTTATTCATATATATACTATTATTTTATAATATAATTTATATATATATATATATAATTTATTTATATATCGACTATTTCGAAACGGTATCCGAAACGGTACCGGTACCGAAATATTTCATTTCAATGCCTCGACCGAAACGATATTCAAAACATTGGTACAAACCCAAATGTAGGGGAAGCAATGATAGTTCTGATGGCAATACAAGAGGCAGTCAAAATGAAGATTCCAAAAGTTATCATAAAGGGAGACTTAAAGCAAGTCATACAAGCAATATCCATATCATCAAGGACAGTAGATTGGACCATGCAACCCACAATTAGAGACATTAAGTACTTACTCAGACACTTTGAAGAATGGAGGGTGCAGAAAATATGCCGTTCCCAGAATTGGTGTGTGCATAACCTTACGCAATGGGCAGCTTCCAAACTAGTTTATAGGAGCATACTCTGGAATTGGATCCCACTTAGCCTACTCAACTTTCACAGCGGAAAGGATCCCCCTTCTATTGTATAATTATTGTATTATATAATTAATACTCTACTCATATACTTATTCTCAGTTTCAATATTAATATATTACTCCTTGCCGAGAGAAAAAAAAGTGTTCCAAAAAAGGACCAAAGGCCCACCCTCAACAGGAAAAG
The DNA here is from genome assembly GCA_029856935.1 of Cyclocarya paliurus. Classification (NCBI taxonomy): domain Eukaryota; kingdom Viridiplantae; phylum Streptophyta; class Magnoliopsida; order Fagales; family Juglandaceae; genus Cyclocarya; species Cyclocarya paliurus. The sequence continues at coordinate 4,724,745 of CM056953.1, forward strand.
GCAAATTCTATATGTGCAAGTAGTCAAGTGCCTTTTTTTTTTTTTGTCCTTCTATTTTATTATTTTCAATCGCCTTTATTATAGTATAAATTTTAAATAATTATATATATATCAGCTGAAGTAATTTGTGTGATAAAATTTAAGAAAAACATAATTTAAGGACAAAAAACCTTAATGGATGCATATATTAAGACCAAAACATGGGGGCCTTCTGCATAAAACAGAAACCCTGTTGTGTTGGACAGTAACAGATAGATGTGTTTTGGCCACTTGGTGCTCTAGTCTGATAAAATAATGGCTTAAAAAAAACAGACGACAAATAAAGCAGAAAAATAGAGGTATCTTCCAATTTACAAATTTCCACCCTGTCAAAGAGAGAGGATTAGAGAAGGAACTAGAGAGGTGGGTGGGGATTTGTTGTTGTTGCATAGGATAAGAAAAAACATAAATAAATAAATCTATGAGAAAAAAAGTTGTGGCTGCAATTTGCAGATCAATTCGTATCCCCACCTCCACTACCCAATGGTCTTGACTCGCTCTCTAATCCAATTTCTCTCTCTCTCCTACAAAGAGCATTTTGGCTGCAACTGGTCTAATAAAGAGTAAGGATTTGTTTCGTTAGGCTGTTTAAATTTAATGAGATGTAATATTTTGTTAAAAGTTAAATAAAATATTATTATAATATAAATTTTTAATGTTATTATTATTTTAAAATTTTAAAAAATTAAATTATTTATTGTAGTTTATATAAAAATTTAAAAAAATTATAATAATTATATAAAATAAAATAGTTTAATTTTGTGCATCCCATCTAAACCACATGCATGCATGAAAAGGAAAGTCACTCATGACCCAACAAAGTGGGAAAATGAATAAATAAATATTATACTAATTTGATCGTATCAGAATGAGAAGAAACGATAAATGCAAAATATATCCACCCCTAAATGAATCTCACTTTATTCTTGCCTATGGTCTAAAATCCCTCTTCACATTACCAAAATGGTATAGGGGCAAGACAAAAGATAAGGATTAATTGCAATACCCCACTTTTGTGCTCAACAACAACGAGAGAGAGAGAGGGGATATGGTCTAGTTGAGAGAGAGAGAGAGAGAGAGAGGGGTGTGTGTCTGGATTGAGGTTATTTTTTTTTTCTTTTTTTGGAGATGTCAGGTGGAGGCTGCAGTATAGTATGGTTCAGGAGAGATCTGAGACTCGAGGATAACCCAGCACTTGCCGCTGGAGTGAGAGCAGGTGCTGTGGTTGCAGTCTTCATCTGGGCACCCGAGGAGGAAGGCCACTACTACCCAGGAAGGGTTTCAAGGTGGTGGCTTAAGAACAGTTTGGCTCACCTTGATTCCTCTTTGAAGAGCCTTGGCACTTTTCTTGTCACCAAGAGATCCACTGACAGTGTTTCTTCTCTTCTTGAGGTTGTCAAGTCGACCGGTGCTACTCAACTCTTCTTCAACCATTTATATGGTCTGTTTCTATGATTTCCTCCTGTTTTATGGAACATGTTGATTGACCTTGATTATACTTATTGTCGTCATACGCTTTTAACATTTTTCTTCTTTTGAGTTTTGTTTAATTTATTATTTTCTTATTTTGATTTGGGAATATGAACTTTTGGATGGCCAATTAACTCTGTTTACATTCTTAATTACCCAAGAAACTGTTTATATTCTTTAAAACTTTCAAGATTAATTGTTATGGTGAATGTATGGGATGGAGTGGGGTCGCTTTTTTCTATCATATTTTGTTTTGGGTAATTTATTGCTCATTAGATGTTTACGATATAATGGGTTTGATACTTGCTTCATGGGTGCTATCATATTGGGATTTTTCTTTTTCTTCTTCCGTTTGTGTTCATCTTGTCCCCTACCATCGGATAAGATCAATCACTTTCTTTTATGTCTATTCATCTTAACCAAAGTTTTGAGCATCAAAAGTTTATTTGATATACTGAAAAGGGAAAAGGGTTTCTCTACTCTGCATAAAGGTATTCATATTCATCATCTGCTTACAGAATATCCAATTGTGGTTCAAGTCAACAGATTTCACTTTTCCATTTTAAATTTACTGGCTAATTTCTGTGTTTTAGACCCTTTGTCACTTGTCAGGGATCACCGGGCAAAGGAGGTTTTAAGTGCCCAAGGGATAGCTGTACGTTCCTTTAATGCAGATTTGCTCTATGAACCTTGGGATGTTAATGATGCTCATGGCCACCCGTTCACAACTTTCGCCTCCTTCTGGGAGAGATGCCTTAGCATGCCTTATGACCCGGAGGCACCACTTCTCCCACCTAAGAGGATAATTTCAGGTCGATGTTCGTCCAAATCTCTATGTACTTTTATGAGGATGAAATCTTTGATTTTTTAACAAGAGATTGCATATTGAATTTATTCAAAATAGCAAGCCCCCTATTATGGGAAATCTTTTATGCTTGCTCTCAATTCTAATTAGGAAATTACTTGGAAAGTATCACAAACATTGGTAAAAATCAAGAGAACAAAATGGTTTATGTGGATTTCCAGTAGTGAAATCATCAAATTGTGTTATGTTAGCTAATTAACATGGCACATGGTGTGCTGACATTATTGAAGCTAATAAAAAGGACTTTATTGCAAAGATTGCAAGTTTTAAATGTCTAGACAGATTACAGTTCAGGTGGCATGATTAACAGATAATCCAGAGCATAAAAACGCGGTGAAACTTTTAACTGGCCTTCATAAATTACCTATTGACCTCTGGTTGGGGCCACGGAGTACATGTCAGAAAAAATTAAAAAACCAATAAAAAAAAGTTACCTATTGAAACCTTTTTTAGCCTGTCTACCAAGTGATGCATATTCTATGTTGTGTTCTTCCCTCTCATTTACTGAGGCAGCTTAGCCTACAAAATATCTGATGGATCTCAGAATGTCGCAACTCACCCCTAGTGGCTAATACGACCATGTTAACATCTAAATGAAATACCTACTTGGAAATAAAAAAAGAATATAGTAATAAGTTTTTCAACATTTAAAGTGGACAATATTTCCAAACCAAGAGGTTGCAGTTAACTCACACTGTTATAATTCAGAAGTTTGAACAGCGACCTTATGTGTCTCCAAACCTCATGTCTTTTCTTGCACCCTTCTCAGGTGATGTATCAAGGTGCCCATCAGATGCATTGATTTTTGAAGATGAATCAGAGAAGGGAAGCAATGCACTTCTTGCTCGAGCATGGTCACCCGGTTGGAGCAATGCTGATAAGGCTCTGACTACATTCATAAATGGGCCATTGTTAGAGTATTCTAAAAATCGCAGGAAAGCGGATAGTGCCACAACCTCATTCCTCTCTCCCCACCTGCATTTTGGGGAGGTGAGTGTGCGGAAAGTATTTCATCTTGTCCGCATCAAGCAGGTTCTCTGGGCCAATGAAGGAAATGAGGCCGGTGAAGAGAGTGTAAACTTATTTCTGAAGTCTATTGGTCTTAGAGAATATTCAAGATACTTGAGTTTTAACCATCCTTACAGCCATGAAAGACCTCTTCTTGGGCACCTCAAGTACTTCCCTTGGGTCGTGAATGAAGGTTATTTCAAGGCATGGAGACAAGGTAGAACTGGTTATCCATTGGTGGATGCTGGCATGAGGGAGCTATGGGCCACTGGATGGTTGCATGATCGGATACGAGTAGTGGTTTCTAGTTTCTTTGTGAAGGTTCTTCAACTTCCTTGGAGATGGGGGATGAAATACTTTTGGGATACACTCCTAGATGCAGATCTTGAGAGTGACGCTCTTGGTTGGCAGTATATATCTGGTACTGTCCCTGATGGCCGTGAATTTGACCGAATAGATAATCCACAGGTGCGGATGCATGTACTTAGTTCTGGCCAACTTGATTCTGTTTCCGACCTTCCAGATACGACCACATCTTTAAATCTATGCTAATTCTGATTTACTCTTCTACATATTCGCTGGACTTTCCAATATAGATGTATTACCTCCGATCAAGATTCTAGTTTTCCTAATTGAAGGCCGTTAAAGAATAACTTGTGTCCTAACATAACTACTTGTCAGCCTCTGCATCTGTCTGTCTGAATGAGTGCATATAGCAGAAATGTAGGAGACATGTTTGTGAGGTTATGCCTAGTAACCTGGTGACCCTGAAGGACTGATCTAGTGGTATTCAAATTCATATCTGGGCTTATGTTCTTATGTTTAAAGTTAACAGTATATTTTTCCTTTAGGAACCTGCATACTCTATAATATAGATAAGTTTCGGGGGGCTTTCAGCAGGCTCCAGGTTCATGCTCTAGTTGGTTTACATTCGGATTTTGCATGGCTCTTAAGTCTTAATGCATTTTTTTTTCTTTGTATTCAAATTTATTTCAAAAGATTTTGCCCATGGGCTTGACCACATACATGACAGTAAATACCTTGTATTTCAAAATTTATTTTTCTGAAACATTTCATATTAATCAAGGTTACCCCGACTCTGCATTCAACTTTGAGAATGCAAGTTATGCAAGGAATATGGAGATAGAACTCCGAGAATGCAATCATAAAACATTGACATTTGACTCATGCATTAATATTAGCTGCAGAGCTGCTTGTGGATGATAGACTTTTAGGAAGGAAATGTTTCAACTAGGTTATTATTTTCTGACAGTTTCAGGGTTACAAGTTCGACCCTAATGGAGAGTATGTACGACGTTGGCTTCCTGAACTTGCCAGGCTACCAACTGAATGGATACACCACCCGTGGAATGCACCAGAATCTGTACTCCAAGCTGCTGGAATTGAGCTGGGATCAAACTATCCTCTTCCCATTGTAGAGATAGATGCAGCAAAAACCAGGTTGCAAGAAGCACTATCAGAGATGTGGCAGCAAGAAGCAGCATCAAGAGCTGCTATTGAAAATGGAACGGAGGAAGGGCTTGGAGAGTCTGATTCAACCCCAATTGCCTTTCCTCAAGATATTCAAATGGAGGAAAATCATGAACCAGTGAGGAACAACCCCTCTACTACAATTCGTCGCTATGAGGATCAGATGGTCCCGAGCATGACTTCTTCTTTGGTGAGAGTGGAAGAGGAAGAACCTTCTTTGGATCTTCGAAATTTGGCAGTAGATAACAGAGGTGAAGTGCCAACCAATTTAAACGGAAATCAAGAAGCAATGAGCAACACATTAAACCAACCGGTTCTTCAGACTGTTCGGAGAGACAACCTGCCACAATTTGGTACTCCAATAGTGCTCCGGAGTGCCCCTGAAGATTCCACGGCAGAATCTTCTAGTAGTAGTAGGCGAGAGAGGGATGGAGGTGTAGTTCCAGTTTGGTCTCCTTCAACTCCTAGCTACTCAGAGCAGTTTGTGGGTGATGAATCATACTTGCCAAGGCATCCTCAGTCTCACCAAATACTTAACTGGAGGCGGCTATCTCAAACTGGGTAAGAGCTCTTGAATCATTGGTATAATGAATGTAATCTTCATTTCCATTCTGAACACAACAGCAATGAACAGTTTGTGCCTTGGGTTGTCTTGTTCTAGCAATCCCTTTTTGCTAATCAGCTTGAGGAAGTTATTGCCAACATGAAGTTGGTTTAGCTGCCCTCATATACTAAAGGTTTCTACTTTCTGATGTTATTGAGATCAAGATCAGGTTTATTTTCCTTATTTGTTTTCAGTATTTCCTAAAAGAAAATCCTCATAGTTGTCTAAATGTTTCTTTCCTCAACAGGTAGAACATCTATAGACAAGAGGACCAGTAGTTCGGAGGTGGAGATGAGTGTCATGCACAACGCTTGGCAAATGGGATGTTGAACCGGTATCCCACATATATCAGGCGCCACCTTTCGGTTTCACCGGACTGACCCGATCCGCAGCTAGCCGACCTACTTTGGATACGAGCCGCTCATCTGGCTAGCCGCTTTCCTTACTTTGTTGTACCATATATGTAGCTATGCTGTATAGTAAATATTGTAAGGGGAGAAAAGAGTCATAATAGGTTTGTGTAGTCCTCCAATAAACCAGGTTTGTGCTTTCTCAATTTGCTGATTAGGCGATATTCTATTCCAATTTTTGTTGTTGTTATCCCATTGCAACATCCACGGCTGCATTAGCTATAGATGTAAATTCAAATTAAGTAATGATAGACATAAGACCTTTCTTTTAAATGGACGACAGTTGAATTAAAAAAAGAAAAAGAGTATTTTTAATAGGATTTCCTATCACATTAATTAATTGTAAAATGAGTTGTATGGATACAGTAGAGCTTGAAAAAGTATAAAGGAGCTTCTTCTGTCCTCTGATCCCCTTGGTACATTGCTACCTTGACCTGGGCAGACACTTGCAGATTGTTTTCTTCCTAATTCCTAGTCTGCTTAATTCTTTTTTATTTTGTGAAAAGCTAGATATATGCGGTAATAAGTAAAATGGGACCAAAAAAAAGAAACAATGGATAAATATTGGAAAATGATTTGAATTTAATATAATCCCTTTTGACTAAAGTAAAAGAAAGGAAGGGCATTGAATTGCGCCTCGTCTTCATTGCTCGATTCTGAAAGGAATTCCAATTTGCAGCCAAGTTACACGCTGATCTTTTCAGGGTGTTATTTATTTATAATTAAATTATATTTCTTTAAAATAAATCTCCATTTCATAGGTTTTTCCATAAAATTATCATGCAATTTAGGTAAAATTTTAAAAAGATTATAAAAAAGTGATAAATTGATTCTTTTCTTAAAATTTAAAAAATAATAGAGAATGGAAAATAAATACTATTAAAATTATCTCAATGTATTTGGTAATAGTAATGAAATGGTTTAACTTAAAATATTTTATTGGGTCCTGAGAAAGGTGGGAGAAAAAGTTAAATACAAATATTATAAAGTTAACAAATTATTGAATATAATTTCTACATATTATTTTTGTTTTGAAATTTGAAAAAGTAATATTATTTTTTTGTATTTATTTTAAAGTTTAGGAAAATTGTAATCATTAGATAATGATTAGATCAAAAAGATCAAAATTTAAAATTAAAAAGTGTTTTGTTTGAGTGATAATTGAGAAGAAAATATATGATAATATTTGAGAATACTTTATGTATGTTGTGCTGCCGAACTGAACCTTGAAATATCTTAGCATATTTGTGAATAGTAAGTAATAAAATGATTTTTGAATAGTAGTGAAATAATATAAATTAAAATATTTTATTGTATTTTGATAAAGGAGAAAAAAAATTGAGTAAAAATATTATAAAGTTAAAAATTGTTTGAATATAATTTTTGTTTTAAAATTTGAAAATATTGTATTATTTTTTATATTTTGTAATTTTATTTGAGAGTTTGAAAAAATTGTAATAATTAAATAAAAATTAAATGAAAAAGTTAAAGATTTAAAATTAAAAAATATTTTATATTTAAATTATGTTTGTTAAGAAAAAACATAGAGTTAAAAAAGGCCCTAGTCAAATGGTAGCATTTATTTCAACGTTCACGGATGGTCGTTGGGAATGGAATAAAAAGTTGAGCAAAACAAGGAGTTACAGGAATGGAAGCCTCGAAACGGAAACGGAGACGGCAGAAGCAAGGAGCGTCGAAGTCAACACAACTCAACAGCAATGTATGCTAAGTGGTGGCCTTTTCTTTCATTATTATAAAAGGAAAAAACTTTCCATTGCCAAGACTTCCGAAACGGTTGTAAATCATCACGGAAAACCATAGGCCTCGTTCGACTCTTCCTCCCTTTCACAAACTTTGTATACATAATATTTTGTTTTTTTTTTCTCAGTTTTTAGAAAAGAGTTTCAAATGATCTCTCTCCCTCTCCATTCTTTTTTATTTTTTGTTGGACCTTTTCCTTCGTTTTATATTTTTAATTATCATTAATTTCTTCGATTACTTGTGGGAACTAATAAGAAGAAGAAGCGGCCGCAGCACTGCAGCATCATAAACAACCAAAACAACTAGCTCAGCAATTTTTGGCTTCCAATTGGACTGGTGAGAGGAAATTTTTGATTGCCCAATTCCTGTCTCAAATTTTTTTTTTTTGGTGCCTTTTTGGGGACGGGGGGGTTCTAAGCCTCTATTTTAAGGGGTTTTGTTTCATATGCATACCGATCGGGTATGTTTTTGACTGTGCAGCTTGTGAATTAGAGGAAGCTTTGAGATTTTGGGTTGTGGGTGGGTGGGTTGTTTTGAAACTTGGATTGGAGGTGGCTATAGGAGTGGGATGTTCAAACAAAGAACTTGAAGGGGCTGTTGAGTATCTTTTTATGGATAGGTTATGTTGTTTCAATGCTTCCTACTCTCAGGTAAGGATGCTTCTCTACTTCATCATGTCTTTCAGTAGTACTTTTATCATAACTAATATGCCATGTTGTGCGAAAGCTTAACCAAAAGGCTGGAAAGGCATGGTATTCAATTTTTGTGAGGGCTATTTGTGTGATTGATTGAGGAAGTTGTTTTAGGTGTTCCAATTTCCTTTTAGAGTTACAGATTATGGATGAATATGATAATTGTAATTTTATTGAGTTGAATTAATCAGTTTTCACAGGTTATGGAGGCATTATTATTCTTTGTTGTTTAATTACTTGTATAACTATGGTCTATGAGCATATCTGGTATATTTAAGTGCCTTAAAAATGTCCTCGAATACAAGTGCCTCATATATCCACTTGCTTATTTAGTGGGTTTGATGGGGATATCTTGGTCCAGAGTTAGACTCCTTTTTGCTGGGTTGCTGAAATTCTGTGCAAGAGATTTTGAACGTGTTACACTATTAAACCACTTAGTAGGATGGACTGATGCTCTGAATTGAACCAACTGTGTTATGATGCTGAGGGTTAAAGGTTTAATCATATTAGTATCCAACAGTCCTAGAGCTTTTGGATCAATGGCTAGGTCTTTAACAATTGATATTAGAGCAGGGACCACGTCATGGGTCTAAGTCATTGAGGGGGCAACCTATAGGCTGGATTAAAATTTTTTAATACTCTATCGACATAGTGTTAAGTCATTGAATACTAATAGATAAGTGGAAGTAAGATTCGGAAGTGTGGTGGGATGTTATGATGCTGAGGGTTAAAGGTTTAACCAAATTTGTATCCAACAGTTTTAGCGCTTTTGGATCAATGGTTGGGTCTTTAACAAACTCTATATTCTAAAACTCACAAGGCCTTCAGTATTTTTTCCTTTGTAGCAAGGTGGAGAGAAGGATCTTATAAATTGCCGTTGCTGTTGGCATAATTTAGAACTTTAGTGGCCCTTTTTCTCCCTCCCCCTCTCTTGACCAACACACATATTCACATTCCTGAAAAGGTATAGAAAAAGTCATATATACAGAATAAGAGGAAAAGGAAGAAGCAATTTCCCATGATTGATCAGAAAAAAGGCCCCATCTCGATAACTTTCAGTGCTTATCTGTATGAGATCATAATATACTAATTATGTTTGTTATTTCTTTCTTTAATTTTCTTCGTTCTGTGTATAAATGGTTTAAAATTTGCAACTGCTAATTATTTTCTTTTGTGCCTCATGACTGTATCTAAACCATGCTGGATTTATATTGGGGTTTATAATTCATAGTTTTGTTATGTAGCTTGTAGGAGTGCGTTCCTCATCTAGCTCTGGTAAAGGAACAAGCCATGAAGGGTTAATAAAGTATGGTTTCAGCCTGGTAAAAGGGAAAGCTGATCATCCAATGGAGGATTTTTGTGTTGCTAAATTTATGCAGTTACAGGGACATGAATTAGGGCTGTTTGCCATATATGATGGCCATTCGGGAGATACAGTTCCTGCCTACCTACAGAAACATCTATTTTCCAATATCCTAAAGGAGGTGCATAGTTGCTTCAAAGATTAACAGATCATTGCGAATTTTTGTGGTTGTGTTCTTAAACTATCTTATTTCTCATTCTAGGAAGAATTTTGGGTTGACCCCCACAGATCTATTTTAAAAGCCTATGAGAAGACAGACCATGCAATTCTCTCACACAGTTCTGACTTAGGGCGGGGTGGGTCCACAGCTGTAACTGCAATTTTGATAAATGGCCAAAGATTATGGGTAGCCAATGTTGGAGATTCTCGGGCAGTTCTCTCGAGAGGGGGCCAGGCAATACAGATGACTACGGACCATGACCCCAATGCTGAACGAGGCAACATCGAGAACAAAGGTGGTTTTGTCTCAAACATGCCAGGTTTTTCCCAAGCACTTCTCTTTATAAATTTCGTCCCAATGTGTACTTATCTAAAATTAAACCAGCCAATATCTATGAATCATCTTGTAAGTGGGACTACAACTTGAAATTTCTAGTACGGCTTTTGTGGTTTTTAGCTATTGCTGCATCTTTATCTATAGATAGTGTTCCCCAGGAAAGATAAATTATATCAAAGTCGTCAATCATCAGCTAGAAGAAACTCTTTCTTAAGCACTTAAAAATGTTGGCGAATCTCTGTGCTTATTGTATAAATAAATCAATCCACTTAGTTATTGGCTTATCCAGATTCACTGTTGCATTAGTGGGATTACACAGTGAGGTAGCTGGCTATTCACTTTGATATGCGCCAAAATAATCTTGAAAGTAAAATAGTGAATCGCGTGCTTTCCGCTTGATTAAGCCTGGGAACTTCTAGGCTCTTTCTTGAGATATTTTGTTGTGGACTGATCACTTCCCTTTGTCATAAAGAAAACTCTGTTGATCCTCCTTGCATAGATTACATGTTTTTAGGGGCATCCTTGCCCATAATCTTGAATGGCAACTTTATAAACATGGTGGTCTCCATAATTTATGTTTGAAGTCCTGAGTAACTTCAATGCTACTTGCCAATAGTGGAAAAACAGATTTAAACCAAAGATAGTGTGGTATGCATCTGGGACTTGCATATACCATCGGATGGAATTTAGTCGCCATTTTTTTCTTTCCCTTTTTTTTTTTAATTTAAAAAAGAACTCCTTTGGCGCTCTTTCATATTAAACTTTTGGATGTAGTATGCTATTTGAAAAGTTGTTTCGTGAGTTTGGAAGTTGGATAACGTTTACAGTGTTAATACTGATCTCTGCTGCACCCTCTCAGGGGATGTACCAAGAGTCAACGGACAGCTGGCAGTTTCTCGTGCTTTTGGAGACAAGAGCCTTAAATCACATTTGCGATCTGACCCAGATATACAGAATACTATTAAAGATATAAATACTGATATTCTGATCCTTGCTAGTGATGGTCTTTGGAAGGTAATTATGTAGAGATGTGTTTCCTTACTGCATTGGCAGTAGCCACTGTTACACATTCACACAAAAAGGGCATATGATTGTCCTCATTGCCCTTGCATTAGAGAAAGCCTGTAAAAAGATCAATTTTCCCTTTTTCCATGTTTATAATCAGGTGATGACCAATCAAGAAGCAGTTGATATTGCAAGAAAGATCAAAGACCCACAGAAGGCAGCTAAGCGATTAACAGCAGAAGCATTGAAAAGGGACAGCAAAGACGATATATCTTGCGTTGTTGTTAGATTCAGGGGGTAAGCCCAGTTAAATCAGGTTGCTCGTCAGGTTGCAGTATATATAATATATCTATAATAAGAGTTATTTCACAAAAGAATCTATTTGCTATCCTACTTATTGACATATTAAATACACCAATGGTGTGGCAGCATGTCATATCAGCTGGCATAAACATATGTGGGTATTTTAATTTTTAATTTTTTTTAACAAGTTTCATATTAAGTAGTGTGTTACCCACTAGCATGTATGGTGACTAAATTCACCGGTGTTGTTACCTTTTAGGATTTAACTTTATATATGTATGCGTCGCAGCTCATAGTCCTCTCTCTCTCTCTCTCTCTCTATATATATATATATGTTTTATCCGCACATAATCTCACAAAAGTAAGTTTATAAATTGGCGCTGCTTGACTTATATTATAATTTATAAAATATTTTTATTATAAAATATATATAACGTATCATATAAAAGTCATGTTAGTTTGTAAATTTACTTTTATAATTTCTTTGTGAGTATTGCGCGCGTGTACCTCTTATTTCGGCTGCAAGGGCTGAGATCTAAAAGAGTTGATTTTTCGATACTCGATAGCTTTGTTATGAGGCATATATGAATTTCAGTTCCAAAGGTCTTGGGTTCTTCTTAGTCCAGATTAGTGGCCTCATACTTCTCTGGGTTCCCCATACCTTCCGCACATTTCAGTTCAAGTTTTTTCAGTTTAATTTTGTTATCGTTTTCGGCTTTATTCAAATCTCTGTGATTTAGTTGTGTTTTGCATCTCCTCTTTGTTCATAGGCATACTGACGCTGAACCGCAATCCAAGGTCTCGGCCGGTTTATTTTCTTTACCCAAATAGATTTTTCTTTCTTATCTAGGTAGAACTAGAAGAAGTGTCTCCATTGGAACTTGCATATTAAAAAGGAAATTTGGATTCATTAGAGTTCCTCTAGGGTTCTAGAGGAAAATAGAGGTAGACACATAAAATGAATTCCTCAACATTTATTAATCATTTAAAGACTTGTTTGGATAGAGAAACGTTCTCATCTCGTCTCATTATTACAATTTTTTTAAATTTTTACACAAAAAATAATAAACAATTCAATTTTTCTAAATCTTAAAACAATAATAATATTAAAAAATAATATTTTAACAATATTTTATTCTACTAATCTAAAACTATCTTATCTCATCTCACTATCCAAACGAGGTCTAATATTGCTGAAAAATTTACTCACACAATTATAAATACCGTGAAGCCTACTTAATATGACTATCTTTTCTCCTATTTTAAGCTCTAGAGTTTGGGTATGAACCCCTAGATTCCAGGATCTGAATCCTTCAAAAAGGCACAATGCACAAAAAGTTATGTTGCATGTAACAACAATTAACCATTCAATAAAACAATTTTAATTTCGTACAACTAGTTTATCGCTAAACAATGTTCGGAAATAACATGGAAAATTAAATTAAATATAATATATTAGATTTAGGTATCCATAAGTTTAAAAGTAACAGAGATAATCCATTTCAAAGAACATATGGTAATACCATTTGTGTCAACATACCAAGCATCCAATTAGCAAAGAAGAGCAATTGCAGCTTGCGAATGAGGTTCATAACGGAACGGACAACGTTGTTAAGGTAAATCATGCAGTGCGGAAACCCCCATCACAAAAATAAATGTAGCAGATAACAGTAATCGTTAAGATAAAAGATCACAATACAATCCAGTCACAAATCCCGGCCCTACTACTAGTAAGAAAATAAGTCCTGCACACGCCCTACTATTCATTCCTCCACGTACCCTGGCTCAAAGAATCACGCTTGCCTGATTAACTCTGCAACGTCGATGTTTGCGAGTTATTGAACCAAAAAAAAAAATTTAATCTAAAAAATTAATTACGAAGAGCTAATAGACATGTTAGACTTGCCAAAATTCAAATTTAACCAAAAGGTAAAAATTGTTTTTTTTTCTTTTTCAAACTGCATATAGATAGATAGAATGAAATATCTCACCTCAGTTTGAATCTCATCAGCTTTAGATTGCTCACCTACAAGTTTGCCAAATCAAAATAGAAGGAATCAGAAACTGTTGAATGTGAAAGCCACACAAAGGCCATGACCCAAGGAAATATATTGCCAAGTGCAATTCAGTACCGCAAGAGCAAATTCTAAATTTCTTAACACTTGCAGTGCCATTGTGGAAAATGAAGCATTCGCGCCCCCGCCCCCCCCCCCCCCCCCCCAAAAAAAAAAATAGAATGAAAGAAAAAATAGAATAAGTTCTATAGTCCAATAGAGCAACTAAGTGGAAGAGGGATTTCCATACAACTCTCATCCAATCTTTATAACCTGCTTTCTATAAGTAAAAACCTGCTCACACCACACAATTGAAAATGACTCTTTTTATTTTTTTATTTCTTGCACCCAAACTAAACTTGCCCCAGATTCCAACAGGCAGCAACTTAGTGGGCACTTCCAAAAGACAAAATTCTTGCGAATTAATCTATATATAGACATGCACAGCCCAAGTACACAGGATGAATACAAAACAAACACCCATCTAGGATTTATGACTGCTAATAACATATACTATGCTAAGTGTAGGAAAAGTTCATTTTCAATGGAACTTATTTGTCCTAGAACCAAACCTTTTTTACAAGTAAAACTTTCCTAAATACCAATAGGAGTACACTGGATGATACAAGACATATTTTATCCTCGAACCAAACCTTCATATCCTCAACAAAAAATATGAGTAGAAGAATAAAAAAAATTGAAATTAGACATAGGTTAACACTAGGCTCAAAATTCCCAGGCACGTGCAAGCATGCAGAGAGAGAGAGAGAGAGAGAGAGTTACCTCCCTCCTCTGGCAGATCTGAGGTCCATAACGTGAGATTGTCCCTAAGGAGCTGCATAATAAGGGTACTGTCCTTGTAGGATTCTTCATTCAGACTGTCAAGTTCAGCAATAGCCTCATCAAAAGCTTGCTTGGCAAGGTGGCAGGCCCTGCACAATCCAGACACTGTTAAACAAGCTCAAAAGAGGCACTACGACTATAGAGAGAGAGAGAGAGAGAGAGAGAGATGCATGTCAACCTCTCAGGAGAGTTCAAAATCTCGTAGTAAAAGACAGAAAAGTTCAGGGCCAGGCCAAGTCTGATTGGATGAGTTGGAGGCAAATCTGAAGCAGCAGTACTAGTTGCAGCCTACAGAGTAAGAGGGAACCCAGATATTCAGAGTACAACTATAAAAGGAAACATGAAAGGTGGGAAATCTGAAAAAATGAGAGGCAGAAAGGAGGTTTGGCAGAGAAGCCAAATTAAACACACCTCATACGCCTTCAGTGACTTATCTGCTGCTTCCTTACGATCATCACCTGCTTTAAACTCAGCTAGATAACGGTAGTAATCACCTTTCCTGCAACAGGGAGACAAGGATCACAATGCAAATGTATTCTCCCAGTCTTGTATACAAATACACAAGTTCCATATTCAAACCAAACTGCATAACCCCATAATCTATGGACAAAATGAAAATGCAAAATCAAGACAAAAGCATTTCCAAAACCTATACGTTGCATTACTTCAGATGATAAGATCTGATATCGATAGTCTTGCTCATATAGACACATATGCAGGTAAACGTTCACCTTGATAATTGCCATTGGCCAAGAATCAAGTTGCATTAATTCAAGTAAATGGTTCGACCCTATTAAACGGTTAAACCTCCAGATAAAACTGCTATTAGTGTCATGTTCAATAAGAGTTCATTAGTTCAAAGTACCTTGCAACCTAAAATCTAGTAGAAGATCAGTAAAAGAATCCTCACATCTTGTGGTAAAAAACAGCTGATTCCCCTGTTGAGGAAGATGGAAGGAGGTGGTCATCAATGACTGATAATATGTCATTGCAGATCTTCGCGAGCTCATCTTCAACCCTCTGCCTGTACTCCTTTATCCTCTTTGCATTCTGTTCATTCCCTTTGCCCTCCTCCTTCTGTTCAATGGAAGACAATATCCGCCACGAAGCCCTTCTTGCCCCAATAACATTCTTATAACCAACAGACACCAGGTTTCTCTCTTCCACTGTCAATTCCACGTCCAATTTAGCAACTTTCTTCATTGCTTCAACCATCTCTGCAACAAGAAAATACGACAAGATACGTCAAATCTAAATAAAATTAAATTAACAGAAAAACTAGTACAAGTATGATACAGCTCGCTATAATGAATCAGTGATCATGGGAGGCAAATATACACCTATGAAGGTCCCATATAACATAAAGATCCAAATTCTTTTCATATATGTGATCAGTGAAAAAATAAAATATAACAGTAGCACGAACAATCCCTACCCTTGCGCCACAAATGACACCAGACATCAAATTACCAGCGGAAAGACTAATAAAACCCCTCAAACAAGTTTCTAAGGCGGTGACATAGGATGGAGACTCACTTTACAATAAGCGTCTTTAAAACATCTGCATCAATTCATGTCATATGCTAAGGAAACCACAGGTCCACACATCATCATCAGGGCTTCTTTTAGTTCTGGGTAAATATAAGGGATGGAACAACACTGATAATGGATGAGTTTCCTTAAGCTTTTTTCCATAAACAGTTGTGTTAGTATTCTTCCAACCTATTATTCGTCCTATTCTAAGCGGAAATGAAATTACCACGCGCACTACGATGATCCTCTACCTTGAAATAAACTACGATGAAGTATGGTACGAATTGTTTTCATCTTAGCACCCAACTGCCTCCTTACTCTCAAAATTGCTAATAGAATTCATCGGATTTCCAAAAATAAGTTAGTTTCAGTTTAAGCTTGGTTCGATGGTCGAAAATCCAGCAGGGAAACACTTGGCGAAAGACTATCAGTACTAATTACATGCGAATTGATTTCATCTTAGCACCCAACTGCATCCTTACTCTCAAATTTGCTAATAGAATTAATCGGATTTCGACAAATAAGTTAGTTTTAGTTTAAGCTTGGTTCGATGGTCAAAAATCCAGCAGTGAAACACTTGGCGATAGCTTATCAGTACTAATTACATGATCAAACAACACCAATCGAGCAAAACAATAATCAAAATACCAAAATCCTAAAATCAATAGGGAAAAAAAAGGCAGAGAGAACAAAAAGGATACCATCGTATCTCTCAGCCTGCTCAGCAAGCCTTGCCAAGTAAACCTGTTGCTCTCTCTCCTTCTCCATCGCCTCCCTGTCTCTCTCTGTCTCTCGCAAGTCTATTTTGCTTTTGCCAACCGCTTGCTGATATGCAGTACTCGGGGATCAGGCCGTTGGATGCGATGATTGGAGGAGCCGGGGGGGTAAGATCGATGGTCGAAACTGGGGCTTGGATTATGCGAACTCCCTTGGATCGTGGGAAGGCGAGATCCGGGCCGTTAGATGAGAATTATAGGTGTGATTGAAATGAAGAAGGGAGGGGAGTTGATGTTGAATGGGACGAGCACTGACGGCTGGAGATTGATAAGAAGAGCAGGGGGTGATGGCGATACGTGGGCTCCACTCACGCCTCGGCAGAGACCATTTTGTAAGCTTTCTTCGTTAGGAACGAACATGCCCCTTTTTCTTTGTGTGTACCGTCGTACAATCCCAACCACATCATGTGTAATAATTCCGCACAAGGCAGGAAATAGGCAATTGTCGTGGGCCACACCACTTCTTCTAGTTCTCTATAACTTTCCAAGTTCCAATTTCCATATTTTTGACTTTTGTTCTTCATCAATCATAAAAGTTCTTTTATATTTGTCTCCAAATTATCCAAACGGTTAATTTTTAATGTGATTAATTATTATTTTATCCTTAAAATATATTTATTAGTCTTTTTTTATTGATCTAAAAATTTTAATATAGAAAGTTCTTTTTTATTTATCCTTAATAATTTTGTTCGACCTTGTAATTGAGAACTGCTATAACTACAAAAAAACTCACAAACTGGTATGATTTTATATGATACGTTAGATTTGTTTTACAACCTAACGTATCATATCAAATCATATTAATTTATAAATTTAATTTTGTATAATTTTTTTGTGACTAAAATATTTATTTTTATAATTATGCCTTCTTTTAAAGTTGAAACTATGATCGAGTTATGAATTCAACCCTAATATTCGTTTAATGTGTTTTACTTATATTTAGTTATAAAATAACTAAACATATTGTATTATATAAATAAACAATCAATATCAATTAAAAGAGTAATGTTACTGGACATATAGGAGGCTACCAATCGCTTTGATAACTCCTAGTTGGATAAAAGAATTAAATGATACAGCACACACAGGCTTTTGACTATCCTCTGTCCGGCATGCTCCACCAAAAACCATTTATGATCAGCTTAGCAACCCGCCTTTGAGTTATTATTCTTCATTAGAATTACAATTTTAAGGTATTTAAGATATGTTTGGGGTAAAGATGATATCTCATCTCTATCTCTATCTCATCTCATCATTACAACTTATTTAAATTTCTATAAAAAATATAATAAACAATTCAACTTTTTCAAATTTCAATACAATTTTTTCAAATTTCAATATTTTAAATTAATATTTTAAACTTTTATCTTAATACTATTCATAAAATTTTTAAAAATTTTCATCTTATCTCACCTACCAAGCATAACCTAAGTCTCATACACTCTTTTCAAAAAAAGTATAGTTCATTATTAAAAAAGTAATTTATTCACATGGTTCAATATTTTTTTAAAAAAAGAATGCATAAAACTTGTACACCTAAAATTATAAATATAATTTCTTCAATTAAAATAAATTATTTAATCCTTTTAACTAATATTTTTTAAAACTAATATCCAAGCTCGTATGAAAAGTGCCAAAGGCCCAAGGAAAATGCTACATCCACCGAGGATGCAGCACTACAAAAGTCACCTATGAATGTTTTATTTATTTTTATTATATTTTTTACTTAATTGTTAAAGAATTATTTTTAAATGAGTTTGTATTTAAAAAAAAATGTTTAAAAGTAAAAAAAGAAAAAAAAAAGAAAAGAAAATGCTAGTGGAGTCTCTCAAATTTATTGCTCAAACTTACCGCTTGATTATTTTAATTTTTTAATTAATTTATTTTTTATTTAATAATTAAAGAAGTGACTATTAATGAAATTGTATATTTTTTTATCTTAATGATTAAAGATGTTAAAAAAATATTGAAAAGAAAATAGAAAAAAGAAGAAAAATTTAAAATACATTAGCGGGCCCAGCAGTAATTGCTGGCCGGCCCACTAGCAGTACCTAAAAAAAATGTATAAAAAAAATGATGAAAAAATAAAAAGGCTATTTAGCCTTACGCTGATCACTCTCGTGCTATAGCACGACTCAAGGCCCAAAATGCGAACCATTTATCAGCTGGGCCTACTTCAGCTGTCAGAGGGGAAAGAACATTGGATTTTTCCCGCCATTTTGTGACTAGGGCTTCGAAGTCTCCAGTTACTTGATCTCCAGTCCTTCATCGTGAATCAATTCTATAATCAAACCAAACGGATAATTAGGGTTTAATTTCCTCAGGCATCAAAGTTCGGGGGAGACGCACGCTGTAGCCAGCCCGTGCCGCCAACTGCGTCGACTGTTGCTGACGCCTACGTTTATCCACCACCAGGTAAACCGGTTTCTAATAATTGATTTATGCTTTGTTTGTTAATAACGGAGGAGTGTGTAGAGGTCCCCCAAACCCAATTACATAACGAACATTGGTGCTGTCTGAACAGGACTGAGGTTTGAGACCTTCCTCGAATTGCTCCGTGGCATAATTATATTTGGTGGTGGACTTGATTTATCACTCATTGAGCTTGATCAGATAGGTATGTTTCACATTGTGCTTGTTTTCACATTGTGCATGTACAAAAAACAAGGCAAAGTTGAAACCAAGCATGGATGTGTCATGGTATTTGATGTAGAAATCCACAATAGGAAAACCTTTTCAAATGGTGTATTTTTCTCGACATGCATGCACCGGAGATGACCTATCTTCTTGCTTAGTTTGATGTAATTCTTTCCCTCTTGTCTTGGCATCTCTTCATGATCTTTTCTCTTTACTGTTGTTTGATGGGTGCTCTGACTTTTTTTATTTTCAAAACCCTCTCTCTGGAAAGGGAGGGAGACTGAGAGAGAGAGAGACAGGGAGAACAAAAAGAATCATCCCCCAAGGTTTTACCGTTCTGAAGTATATTCACCGCTATTTTATTTTGTATGATAATGCTTTTGCTGCAGGATGGCGAGTGCTACAGAAGATCTTTCTCAGTTTGATCTTTCAAAAGAGGTGTAGTTTTGTGTTTCACTTCCACTTGATGAGTCTCATGCCATTGGTTTAGAAAATATATTTGCTCTGATGCGCAAACAATATTCTTCCCCAGGAAAAAGACAAGCTTGTTGCAGAAGTAATCCGTTATGTCCTTTTCAAAACCCACCAAAATTCAGGGTGCCCAATTAAGAGGGACGAGCTTACTCAACTGGTTACTAAAAACTATCGTCAGCGTGCTCTTCCGTCTCTTGTGATTAATGAGGCTAAAGAAAAGATTTCAAGCATTTTTGGCTACGAGATGAGGGAACTACAAAGATCCCGTCCTTCATCAACAAATCAAGGGCGTGCTTCCCATCAAAGTGAGGAACTATTACCTTAGATTTTTATCACATAGCGTGTTAATATGTTTCTCTCATGAACACGTAACTTGTAAGTAGATTGGACTTGTGACCAAATATAGGATTATCTAATCACATTTGGTGGAGAAATTTGAATTTGAATTCCATCACGGTTTTTATAAAATTTGAGAAATTGAACTGATTTGATTCCTCTTACTGTGGAGTATTGAATACTATGATTGAAGCATATTTTCTGGAGAGAGGGTTTGGGTTTTGGGTCCACAATTATGTTCGTGGGTTAGAAATGGAAAAATCTGGATAAATTCTGTTTGGGATAAAGAACTCATGCGTGACAGTCGCTTGAGCATGACATGGCGTATAAGAATATAATCAAATAAACAAACAATTATATATGTGGATGTGCATGTATATATAGAAGCGGATTATCTTATCATGATTTGTTTGGTTGCTTATTTCATCAATCTGTGCCTGGTTGATGATTCATCGGACTCTTAACTTCTATTTCTTATTCATCAATGAGTTTCAAGAACTGCTACCTTTTTCTACCCTGTTGCAGGCGTTTTCCATCAGTGGCTTTAATTTTCTTTAAATTTTCGTGCTTCTTTCCAACAGTCCTGAGTTACCATTATTATAACCACCAAGATAACCTTTGCCTGTAATTTCTTTACACCTATCAGTTGAGGTTATAAATTTATAGTGGAAAAAAATATTCTTATGGTACATTAAAAGCCTGTTTACGTTTGAATTTCTCTTGTTTGTCCTTTTGATTAATTCTAAATAACTTGTTGACATGTTTCATACTGAAGAATACCGATCAAAAAAAAAAAATGTTTCATACTGAAGAATAAAAAGCTTGCAGTATCTTGAGCTGTTCCCCACCATCTGAGATGGTGTGCAGTGCTGATACATCTATTCCCTTGTTTGTTTTTGTTTGTTTCTTTTCTTTTTCAGTTCTGCTTTTTTGGCTCTAATACAGTAACATAAATCTGATGCCCCAGGTGTTGCAGACTCAAAATCCTATGTCCTCATAAGTCAGCTACCTGCCGATGTTTATAGAAAATATGTTGAGGATGTAAATATGACACATCTGACTGGTTTCAATTTTGTCATACTTAGTATTGTACATCTAGCTGGTGGCAAAATCCCAGAAGGTATATTTAATGTTAAAACTATTCTGACAAGGTAAACTCTAGAAATACATGCTGAGATGGTGAGAGAATATTTATGTTCAAAACAGCCTATATTGGAGGCAAATTCATGGTTAAAATTTGTATCGAGACCCGGGCTTTCTGCTTTGTGGGCTCTATGGCTTTATTGTGATTCTAGTGAGTTTTCTACCAAAATGGGACATAACCATCAACTCGTGAGGTTGTTGGCAGCTTTTGATTCTCGCATAAAAATAAAGAGGGTTAAAGTTCCATTTTATGTTGCTTTTCTTCTTGGGCTTTCCTAACATAATGGAGCTTACATTTGTGGTGTAAGTGTTGCAGATAGTCTTTGGCATCATTTGAAGCGGATGGGATTGTCTGATAGTGATGAAATCCATCCCGTTCTTGGAAATGTTAAGCAGGCATTGGAGGCACTTGTCCAGCAAAGGTTAGAATATTTGGATAGGGGGGATTTTTTTAGTCTGTATTTAACTTGTCATTGATAATGCTCTTAAATGACATAGACAGTTGCATTTATCCCCCTTGCTTTTGTTAGCAGATATTTGCAGAAGGAAAAAGTCAGTGGTCCTGAAGCTAATACTTTTTATGAGCTCGCTGAGAGAGCTTTAGATGAACCAGTTAATGAGAGGCTTAAAGAATACATATCACAGGTACTGATTAGCAGTTAAGTGTGTTTCATTAAGTAAGTGTATGTTATAGAATCTGTTTTAATTTGAAATGATTGAAATCTGTCTCAAACAAGTTACAGGAGAATTTAACAATTGTTGATGAATGTATGAATGTACTTGCTAGATTTTCATCAATAAAATCTTTATTTACTGATAAAAAAAAATGAATGTACTTGCTACTGGATCTCTTCCACGTTATTGATATATTCCATTGTCTTCTATTTGCATGACAAGCTTTTTAGTGCCCCCGTTTATCTGGTCAGAAGTATTGATATGTAGAATATCTCCTTTTGGACTCGTTTGATAGTGGCCTATTGCTGCATATTTGCAATATGCGTTGTTCTAGGTTGTAGCAGATATGGTACAAGGGGACTTTGAATAGCTTCGTGGAGAGGGTATAAAAAGAAGTGTGATTTTTATGATATTTTAGGAACTTTTGGCGGGATTGTAACATTGTTAATGGTAAAAAAAAAAAAACCATGGAATATGTAGGCAATGACGTTTTACAGTGGTAAAATACTACTTGTTTGAGTCCAGGTACGTGTGTTGATCCTGTCATAGTTATCCTATAGTTTACGGTGATAAATTATTTCTACTTTGGTTCGAGTCAAGGAACATGTTTGTGAAGCTGGTACATGACAAATAGTTTATTCCTTAGTGATACTCCTTTCGGGGGAGAGGATTTGGGGGGGTTATGTGTTTTATACTCGTGGCCGTAAGGCTTTCTGAAGGTGTTCCATGTCAACAGATTGTGAAGAAAGATGTTGCCACTGTGGATGTTGACTAGCGTTCTACAATTCTCTCTCAGCCTACAGAGTTGAGTATAATTTGATCGTGTCTTCTTTTTTTTTTTTTTCTATAAAAAACGGGTAAAAAAATCCAAATATCTTTTTGCCTCCATCTTATTCAAGAAAGCACGATGCTCATGAAATGTCATTTTGCATTGCAGACCGCAGGATTTTGGGGATTTAGGAGTTTGTGAATTGATTGATGAATGGTGATATGATGGAGAACCTGCTTATGTGCAAACTACTGAGGGAGGTTAACTAACAGTTGGAAGGAGCTATCCGGCGTGGCCAATTCTCAGCCGACCAGGATCTCTTTTTCTGCTTTAAAATGCCATCTATCTTATTTAAGGGGTCTATGTTTATGTTTATTATATGCAAATCTAGGCTTCAAATGGAATCCTCTCCATTTCAACTTTAAATGGGTAGTATACATGTAGACATATTAGTTGACAACTAAAATTATCAACATATTCCTGTAAATGCATATAAAACATTACTATCATCACGTATCTAGCCCCAACATCCTTTCTTGTGCTTATTCTTAGATCAATCTTAACACTAATCTTAATTGGAACTTGTCTATTTAAAGTTTGTACGAATCATTTCTCTTTCATTAATAAACATAAGAAGTCAAATAAAGGTAAAGAGACGGGCTTTTAAACAATTAAAGAATACACAATTGGAAGTTGAGTCAATTTAAAATGAACTATTCACAAATAGAGGTCTAAAATTTCTGCCCTTTTCACTAACCTTAAAGTTGTAATCTAAATTGTATGGCTAACAAGATGAATGACTACCTCAAGATAAGGTAGACATGGCTACATCAAAATACTGTAATCACGGGTGTCATGAAGATTATCCGAAACAAAACAAAAGGAGCTCCTGGAAATAGTTTCTGAAGCCAGCCAAAGGTGTGAATTTTTTTTTTTTGTCTCCGGTCTTGGTAATAGTGAAACATCAGTGACATTCACCTCCAGGCAAACCCCGGCAGGTGCCTGCATCCCCAATTGAGACTGTCGCTAGGGACTTGGAGGCCCATGCCCTGGCATTCATTGCTCCTTCCTGTAAATTGCTTCTCTTGCAAGGCTCCTTTAGAGAATTGAATAACTGAATTGCGCACTTCAGATATGCCAAAGGATGCTCCCACAAACTCTCTAATCTCATATTTCGAATGTGTCTTCTCCAAGCACATTGAGCGCATAGAAGTACAGTTGGAAGATAGAAATATAGCAATCTCAGAAGCACAAATGCGGTGGCCAAAACTAAATATGTCTCCTGCTGAAGCAATTTCTCTGGAGATCTTGCCCATGAGAATGGACAGCTTTCCTGCTTGGTGTTATCATTCTTCTCATGATTTGATGGAGATACAACTTTTTCCAGGGATATTGGATCCAATGGTGCCATCTTAAGGCCTAAAACCCATACGTTAAGTTCAATAAATATCACACAGAATAAACTTCAATTAGATCATGCAATAAATGAATGTAAGAAAGTCAGATGCTCAATTGAAAAAAGAAAAAAAGGAACAGCAGAGGAAATGCAGTTAAATCCACATGCAGATGAAGACTACTAAAGAGCAAAAAGGCATCCAATCATTTTTGGTTGATACCAAACGTACTCTTGATAGCCCCTCTCCCATGCATGTGTGAACATGTATTTTCCAACAAAGCAGGTGGAGAATAGATAAAGAGAAACATTAAAAATAGTTGGCCTATTCAGAGGCATAACCACCAACTTAATTAACCAAAACATAAACAATCACAAATAACAATTAAAAAAGGCAAGCATGTCCAATGACCTATTAAATGCTAATAATTCTAATTAAGGATACATCAGTAAAAAATTGCTTGCAGTGTAGAATAAAAAACCCTTCTCTTCAATATCTACAAAATCAAGCTTCTAATTCTTTTTAACTGATTCTTCTCTATGATTCGCTATATTAATTCATCGTAGACAGGTTAATCGAGAATTCCAAACAGAGGCCCCAGGTAAATAAGTTCCAAAATGAAATGGCTTACCAGTCACATCAATATAGAAAGCAATGAGAGAGGTAAGGGTCCGGGAGCCAAGATAGTGAACACGCATTGTGGAGTTCAAAAGGAAAACAGTGGGAAACCCATGAACTCCATACTTCGAAAGTATGCTGCATTAACTCGACCAATGTTATTCTCAGCCACAATAGGATATAATTGAAAAGCACAAACTGAAAGAAAGTTAGTGATATACAAACCTAGGCCTGACGTTTGATTCTTCAATTGCATAATGGGGGATGGAGGGATACAAAAGAGACAGGACGGAGAAGATTGGCCTAAAAATCCTGGAGAAAGGGCACCAAGATGCATAGAAGAGCACGGCTACATATTGGTGACTGTTCGTGTGAACCATATTTAATGCCAATAGCAGTGAAAGCTCATCTCCCTTTGCAGTAACAAAGTGTAAATTCCCTTTAGATACTAAAAGATTTATAAATATAATGCTAAAATATTAATAAAAGCGACCAACTTCTCAGCTTGATCCTGAGTTGTTGTTAAGTTTCATTTCTTCACAATGTCATCAGAGAATATCATAAAAACACTAATAAAGTACCTTCTCAATTTTCCCCCTTGAAACACAGATTGATATCTACTCAACTACCTACTAAATTTTGTTGAAGTTGCGATGGTTTTAAGCCAAAAGAAACACAAAAACAATTTGAATGGCATACAAAGAAGGTAGGAAAGGGATTCAACACTAAAGATATTGGCCGCATTACTGCCTCAGATATAGCTCAATTAGCACCGAGAACAATTTTCTTCTTAGTATCTTGAGTAATACCCAAAGCTCTTTATTTTTTTTTCCTGAGAAGCAAGAGAAATGCTTCCAAAATGCATATAAAAATAACTGCAAATTTTTCAGAATTTTGCAATCCTTCATCTCCCGGTGGCATGGTTGTCAGTATTATTTTATGAGTTATTGACTCTAAAATCACTAATTAATAGCATCATTAAAATTAAGGACCGAGCTTATAGAATATCCAAATTTCAATTCCTAACTAGAACAAACAATGCATAAGGCACATTTCACATATTGAACACAACCTCATCAGATGCTTAAATTCACAAAAAGAAAAAGAAAAAATCTTTTACCCCAAACAAACTAAACAAGAAACAAAATATTCAAAAATCGAGAGAGAGAGAGGGGGCAATTTAAGAAATATGCTGAATACTGAATTAAAACCCAGAACAGTAAAAGGAAAAGTTGGACACGTACCTCGGTAGCCGGTACGAGACCAAGGGATCTAGAATCACCGTTTAAGGGGCAATTCCGATTGCGAAACCTTAGGATCGAATCGGAAGCGGATTCCACAGGACAAACGGCGGTAAACGGCGAAACCCTAAACGGCTTGGAAGCGGACGCTAGCCTAACCCACACCAACAACGCCACGACGATCCCCGCTCCCCAACCCCTCATCCCCATGAACGAATAACCCTAGATACCAACTGAATCGTACGCCCACAAAAATCTATACTGTAAAAAAAAGTCAAGGTCAGAAACGGAGAGAAGAGAAAGGGAGAAGACAGCGAAGCCGGCACATTTTTGCGATGGGTTGGGACTGAGGGAAGAAGAAGGGAAAGAGTCACGAAGACACCCGACTACTTTTATTGAAAACAAAAAATGTTGGAAAGAAACAAAGAGAGAGATAAGGGATTGATTGATACGTTGAGAAGTTTTTCAAAAACGGATATATCAAAAATGAATTTCATACGTTTTGCCGTGTTGGGGAGTTTCCGTTGAATAATTTGGGTCAGGAGTATTGATTAATTTGAGGGAATCGTCGTCTTCGTCGGAGGAAGATTGCTCTGGCTCTGGCTCTGGCTCTGGCTCTAAGAGAACGAAGTCACCGCACCGTACGTGGCTTTGCTCAGACCCGTATGTGTGCGAGGCAACGAGGGTGGGCAAAGATTGGACTTCCCATTAACGGCCTTTTTTATTTTTATTTTTTCTTATCTTTTCTCTGTACTGTTTGATTTTTAGTAAAGCCCAAATCAAATATGAGAAAGAAACTGTAAAATTAATTTAAAAAGAACTAACTTGAAAGTGTTGAACACGAATCTTGACGAATGATTTGCGGTGCAAACTGAACAGATACATGTATACAACCTTTCTTCTTATCTAAAAATTAAAAAATCAAGAATTTTCTTAGATCTTCTCCATTTTTTATATATAAAAATTAATTGATTATATTTTTAATTTGGTGTATAAATTATAATTTATAAAATGTTTATATGATATAATTTAATTTAAAAAATTTTAAATTTTCATGAATCTTATAAATTAAATTATTAAATGATTTAAATGAATTGATGATATGAATATCTACCGATTAGAAACAACTTAAGAAAATTCGAGCAATAACTTTTTCTACTAAATTCTTTTGCTTTTATTACCAGCGTTGAATGGAACAAGATTTTTTTTTTTTTTTTCGTTGGACTATCCGATGAAATATGCAATTAGGAGAGAGAGAGAAAAATGAGTGGACCTAACAGGACCCACGCGTGATGGAGGTCTCTCTCATCTCTTAGGTATGGTTAGTGCATGTTTAAGATTATAATAAAAAATATAGTTTATAATTTTAGAGTTTATAATTTATAATTTAAAAATAATAAGTTCTATATTTTAAAAATTGTTAATTATTTGATAAACATGTATCTAAAATACTTTTAAAGTTAGTTATATTAATTTTTAAGAAATATATATTTATCTGCAGAAACTTTTAGATAAAAGTTTCAATTTGATATTTTTAAAAAAAGTAAATTTTTAACTTTTTTATGAGATTAAAACACTTTTTATAAATTTACTAAACATATCATTTTTCTTTAAAAGAGTTTTTAAATAATTAAAAGCACTTTTTAAGTTTTGAAACTCAATCCCAAACATGCTCTTAATTACACAAATAAGATGAAAAATATGTAAATAATAGTAAAATAGTTTGAGTTATGATGTTTTATAAAATTTTGAAAAATAAGAAAAAAAATTGAATAAAAAAATTGTTATAATAAAATTTTTATGAAAATTTTGTTTTTATTTTATTTTATTTTATTTAGAATTTTGGAAAAATTATAAAGATCAAGTGAAAAAATAAAAAATTTGAGAGTTGAGATATCTGTGAAACCAAATAAGACCTTATTGTCCTTAATGATATCCCTAGTGTTGCCTGAAAAGAGATCTTAGGGGCCCATTTACGTAAAATATCTATCTCAGTATATCTGTTAAGAATATTAAAATATTTTGAATTAAAATGTTTTATTGAATTTAAAAAAAAAAATTGAATAAAATTATTATAATTTTTTTTTTAATATTATGTTCATTTTGAAAATTGAAAAAATAGTATTATTTTTTATATTTTGTTTGAGAGTTTAGTAAAATTGTAATGATTAGATAATAATTAAATTAAAAAATTGAAGATTTTAAATTAAAAATTGATTAGTGTTGGAATGATACTTGAAAAGAAAATATCAGAAATACTTGAGAACATTTGTATTGCTAGATGAACCCTAATTCATTGGCACAATGGGATTTGTACCTTTATTTTTCCGAAAAGATATTTTACACTCGAATTAACACCTTTTTAGTTTACATCATATCAATTCAAACAGATTATTGATATCCTCAAATTTTAAAACTTGATTATTTTTACTTGACTAAAATCAAATATCAATTCAATGAAAGATAAGATATGCGACACTAACGATAATATTTTAAATTGTCAACAACAATCGTGCAAGTGCATTTTTTTTCACCCTTTCTACACCAGGATAGCTTGGTGGCAACAACATCTAAAGATCAAAAGATAAAAGCAATCGCACTAGAGATAGGGGCCAGTTTTACGTTGTAACAGGTTATAAAAGCATCTTAATGATAAAATTAAGTTTGTGGTTGTTACGTATTAAAGTCCTTTAATATTAAAAAATCTAAGGCTGGTTTGTTTTCAGAAAACTCTCATCTCATCTCATCTCATCTCATCTCAATTTCATCATTACACTTTTCTCAATTCCAATACAAAATAAAATAAACAATTCAACTTTTTCAAATTCATCACATCTTCTCTTACCTAATCATTACAATTTTTTCAAATTTCAATATAAAATAAAATAAACAATTCATCTCATCTCAAAAGTTTTCATCTCATCTCATCTCATCTCCGAAAACAAACGAGGCCCAGTTTGTTTGAAATTGTGGTGGACTAAATAGCTTTATAACTTTATGTCTTACAACTTATAACTTAGCTAATAAGTTTTAGTATTAAAAATTTATTAATTATTTAATAACCATATATTTAAAACACTTTAAAACATATTACGTTTGTTTGGAAATAAATTAAAAAAATACTTTTTGAGATAAAATTGACGATTATTTGAATTTTTAAAAATTATAACCATATCCTTGAAAGTTGTAATTATCTTAAAGTTATATGAGCATTTTCATCTATTAACAATTTTTTTAAAATTCAAATTATGTTCTACATTATTTGAAATTGAAAAAATATGTTTGAGATTAAAAGTGCTTTAATATGTAACAACCTAAATTTTCTCATTAAAGAGGTTTTAAGGCTATTTAAATACTTTTTAAGACTTTTACTACAATCCAAATAGGCGCTAAAAAGTAAGGTTACGTTTAGATATTAAACTGAATTGAGTTGAGTTGATTTGAGATGATAAAATATTGTAAGAATATTATTTTTTAATATTATTATTATTTTGAGATTTAAAAAAATTAAATTATTTATTATATTTTGTGTTGAAATTTGAAAAAGTTATAGTGATGAGTTAAGATGGATTTAGAATCCAAACTAAGCTAAGTTTCAAGAAAAGGTTTTTTTGGATAGAGTAATATAACCACTTCCATCCTACTATGTAACATATGAATCATTTAATTTTTATCATCTAATTGTGATAAATGAACCACATCTTGAAAGTGAGATGGTAGTGTGGTGTAGAATTTTCTTTTTGGATAATGGAGTACGTGGTTTCAATTTTAAATAAGATTGTCAATAGACAAAAATACCATACAACTTTCAAATAATTACATCGTTGTCCTTTGATCTTATCACATATAACACTACAACTTTCAAAATGACTTTTTAGGTCATTTCTATATCAAAAAATACTTTTTTATATTGTTTTCAAACAAATGTAATATACTTGAAAGTGCTTTAGACATACGATCACCAAATAATAAAAAGCTTTTTAATAATAGACATAAGTGCTTTAGAGATATGGTTACCAAACAAACAATAAATAGTTTTTTAGACATATGGTTACCAAACAGTAAACATTCACATAGTCATAGATAATAGCAAGTGTGTTAATGATAAAAGTATTGCAGATGAAACCAAATAGCTTCTACTTATCTCACACGTGCACTGCATGTAACGAATTCTTCTATAGTTAATATACAAGGCTCCTGCAACATGCAAGGAGGCCAGATTTTTCGTTTGCAACATTCTTTTGTCATTTATGTTTTATAAGACGAGTTTATTATATTAAGGATAATGGCACGGTTGAAAGTTAATTTGGAGACCTCAAGATAAGAACAAGACAGGTTACGCGAGAAATTTTCTCCAGGTCAGCCCACAAAACCAGTCATCATACAATGAATTCCGAACAAAGTGATCTCCAGCGAGAAACAAAAGAGAGCAGCATACCAGAATTGCAAAATCAGGCTTTTAGATGGGACGACCGTGGATTAACTGACAAGTTATCAGCCAACCATTGTTGTCTTCAAGCCAGTCTCCACAATTACCTGGAAAATTTAGAGCTATCAATGTAAATCATTATTATTTTTTTGATTGGCACGGGGTCCGGAACAGTGATCAATGTAAATCATTATTACCATCCAAATTAAAACAAACTGGCAAGCCCACCCATGTAATGATATCTACCCTGAAGAAAAAAAGAAAAAACCATAGATCTTTTACTTTAATGTCATTATAAGTGTACATTATCATATCTTTGATTGTAACATTTGCATTGACCTAGTTAAAGCAATAAGTGAGCAGCACTGCTCAGGCATCTTAAAAATATCAAAAACTTTTAAAAACTTCAAGTAGCAGAACAAATGCATCGATGCAATTAGATGTGGCAATTACCTCATAGTTTATCCTTGTGAAGAAGGTTGGTCATTAATTCTACCATGACATCCTCACTTGATTGAAATCAATCGTTAACTCAATAATCCATAAGACTTCCCCTTTCTTCTGATCTGGGTGGCTCCCTCACTGTGCTTGTAGAGACCCTATTCACCTTATTTCTAATTTGGTCAAAAGCAGATGAATGTGTTGCCCTGTTTCAGAACCTCTTTCATGCCTAAGCTCCCCCACTGTGCTGCTACGAACACCAATTACTGTAGTATTACTGGATGGTGTTTGTTTGTTCTCAGAAAGAACAAGAGAACAGCCTTCAAAACTTTGTCCCTGCACAGTGCCTCTCGCATCTGCATCTATTCCTGCCGGGGTGCCAAAATCAAAGAATACCTCGGGTATTCGAAAAGCTTTTAACTTTCTTGTGTTCGGCCTCATATATTGAGCCACGGTAAACCTTATTCTTATTATCCATATTATCATGGTTTTGTTTGTAGCCAAACTGGCTATGTAAACCACTTTAAGATGAACCGGTTACCTGTTTAAACTCATCCATTGTACTACTTTTTAAACCATATCTATTCTCCTGCAGATGAAACAAGTAAAGAACGATTGAAACATCTTTCCTGCCCGCTGCTAGCAGTAATACTGGTATCTAGTTCAGTTTTGTTCCTGTCCAAAGAAATATTTAACTTGTGAGTTTTACAGTTTCTGAAATCATCAGGATTTAGCTCCTCCACTGCAACAGTAGAAACCTCAGTCATATCACTTCCAAAGCCAGATCTTTGCTTGATAATAAATTAAGTAAATTCATTGTTTTTAAAACACTTTTTCCAAAAAAGTCCTTCCCCGGTGCAGTTTGAACTCTTGTTCGCATCATTTTCAACAATATATTGCTCATTCCAAGATGAAATAACTAAACAGATTCCTGAACTCCCCTTCTTGCTTAGTGCCAATTACAGCTGTCATTTTATGAAGCATGGTTATTCCCGAAACCAACAGTAATTACATGATTACCAGAGGTATTGACATCAGTACAAACATCCTTGAGCCCACCGTCATGATTGCCAAAACCAGATGTCGATTCACTATTCTCGCATGTATAACCACCATCAACTTTCATATCTCCCACTGTGCTAGTAAAACATTTAACCTCAATATCTTCACCACTAGATGTTTTATACTTACCATTCAAACCACTTTCAGAACCTATTTCCAGCTTTTGCTCCTCCACTGACCGGAAAGATACCTTGATCACATTGTTCTCAACAACAAAAGTTCTCTCATTTCCAGGTGGAGCAGGCCACTGGGTTTCAGAATCCTGTTGCAAACCTTGTAAATAAAAATATAAATGAAACAAAAATTGGTAAGACAATGATCCCAGACACTGACTTACATCTCCAAAATCCATTTTCCTGCCCAACAGATAATTGACATCAGGATGACCAGATCTTAGTTGTCTTCCATGTTGGAGTCCAAAAGAGGAGAAAAAGTACGAAGAAACATCCTTGCACGACACAAACTGCCGTCCATTAGGGCTGGATGGTTCCGAATTAGGCGGTAAGAGCAACACAAACATTAAAAAACTAAGAATGCAAGAATAAGCACCACAATCAAGTAGCTTCGCACACTTTTTTACAACTAGCATAACCAAGAAAAAATCTAAAAAATACAACACTTCTTGTACGAAAGGAAGATTATGTTGTACATTCTGTGTTCGAGACTGACTCTATTGACACCCCCTTGAACACCCCAAGGTTTGTTTAACCACTCAAGTTAGCTTAAAATATTTATTTAGCTGACTGTAAGAAAGGAAAAACTACTTCCAGAAGATGTATAAATACTACCATAAGTTCTCTCACACACTCCACACATGTTGACGGAACATAAAAATACTTAGCTTATGTTTAGTAGGTGAGATAAGATGTAAATTTTTAAAAATTTTATGAATAGTGTTAAGATAAAAGTTTAAAATATTAATTTAAAATATTAAAATTTGAAAAAGTTGTATTGAGATTTGAAAAAATTGAATTATTTATTATATTTTGTATAAAAATTTAAAAAAATTATAATAATGAGATGAGAAATCTCATCTTTGCCCCAAACATATCCTAAAACTCCTCGACCCTTGTACAATTCAAGAACAAAAATATCGAATCCATATTATTTATCATAAAACATCGAACCCATATTAGTTAAATTCTAATTAATCTATCAACCTAGTTCGATAAATTTTCTATTCCTGAGAAATATTTATTACATTCGAATTACTAAAAAGAAAATGAAAAGCAGGCGGAAATTGGTAGAGTGAGAAAAATCATTATAAAAACCTTATGTATCGGCGGCAGTGCAACCATACACGGCCGGCTCTCTTCTTTATTGAAAGCATAAGTTTCCAGCCGTTGGGCAACGCATGGCCGAAATCGCTAGCCATCACAATCCTCTTTTTCCTACTCTTTCTCCACCACTCGCCACGCAACCCACTCAAAAACCCCAAGAAATCCACCTCAGTCTGCAACCCCTCCGTCCTCCTCTTCAACTCCTCGCCATATGGATCCTCCACATTCCCCAACGCAGCCACGCCCGTCACATCCCCTTTCTTGTTCACCACCACCACTTCCATCTCCTTCTGCTTCTTTCCCGCACTCTCATAGACCGCCGCCATCTCTCTCTCCGATTGGCAGCTCTCGGTCAATAGATTCTCGTTCTTACGCGGTCTCCCTCGCTTTCGCTTCTTTTCTCCCTCACCGGCAACTACATTGATTGGAATACTTGGCTCGGCTTTACACTCCACATTTCGCTCAATCATCCGATTCTCATTCTTCGGCGGCCGCCCCCGCTTCCGTGTCTCCTCTTCACGACCAGAAGCAACATCAACCGGAACAATTTGAAAGCCCGCACTCGAGGAATCGGGCAGGAACTCTTCAAATTCAACCGGGACTGGAACTGGGCCATCGTCGTCTGCGGAGGGGGCGGCAAAGAGTTGTTTAAGGAGGGAGATGATTTGGGAGTTTTCTTCGTCAAGAGGCTCGAGGATTTGGCGGCGTGTAGAAGAGAGAGAAGAACGGGTGGGGGATTGGGGTTTGCGAGGGGCGAGGCGGAGACGGTAGTAGGTCTGTTTGCGGCTACCTGCAGATTCGTTGAAGACGGAGCGGTCGATTTTGGGGATTAAAACGTCGTCGTTGCCATATGAAGGAAAAAAAGTAGGATTGGAAGAGGAGGAGCAGAGGACGAGGGAGTAGAGCTCCGGTTGAGAGAGGAGGCGGAGGTCGACGAGAGGGAGGGCTTCGATGCGTACGACGGAAGCGGCCATGACACGAGTGGAGTGCTAGCTAGCTGAGACTGACGAAAGGAGATATGATTCCCTGACCACACAGTCCGAGTCACAGGCTATGTGTCCGTTGATGAGTTCCAGCTGGCGCCGGCGCCGGCGCCACGTGCACTACGTTGTCTGATCTACATCCTCAAGACTCCACTGTCAACACTAGCACACTCTCGGCCCACCTGGGTTGGATTCGTTCGGTTTCGCACTCTACAATGGGCCCTTAATACAACCTTTACTTTCACCAAGAACCCAACTATCCGAACCCAGCCCAATGACTAACAAAATTAGCTTACTTTTTTCGATTCTTTTAAGCGTTCAAAATTATGTTCGAAAAAAGATTCACTCATGGGAATTAGTTAATGGGTGATATGCTGGTGAATGTGGATCAATTATCAAATGAAACGCCTCGTTTGAACACTTCGGTGTATATCTTAAAATAGTTTATAAAAAGTAATAAAATAGTTTAAGTTAATATTTTTATTAAATTTTGGAAAAGAAGAGAGATAAAAAAAAATGAATAAAAAATTATTTTTAATATTATTATTTTTAATTTAAAAATATTATATTTTTTTATGTTTTTTTTTTAAGTTTATAAAAGTTGTAATAATTAAGTAATAATTATATAAAAATATATTTAAGAATAGCTGAGAATACATTGTTACGCAAATTATATGGTCTTCTTGCGTCTCTAAGCTACTGTCATAATTATAACATCAAAGTGAGGTAAGTTTTACAAACTTGTTTAATGACATGCTAAAAATATTATTAATATGTTGTTGTTGTTCCGTACTTATTATCCATGTAGAGTTACTCTTTCATTGCATATTTAAATATATAATTAAACGATCGAATACTATTTATTTCAAAGAAAACGGAGATAAATGATGAGAATTAATATA
Organism: Cyclocarya paliurus; assembly: GCA_029856935.1. Lineage (NCBI taxonomy): Eukaryota > Viridiplantae > Streptophyta > Magnoliopsida > Fagales > Juglandaceae > Cyclocarya > Cyclocarya paliurus. Next base: position 4,759,842 of record CM056953.1, read on the forward strand.
AGTGGCTTCTTAAATATATCTCTCATGTCTTAATAATGAGGGTTAGAGAATTAATCCTTCTTTAATAAAGGGAAGAGATCAATAGTTGAAAGCAAATAATGAAAACATATATCGATTGAAGTCAGAAAGAATAGCTTGATTTGCAAGGGACAAGAAAGCAAATAATGAAGTCAAAATTAAAGTAGTCAGAACCGATGCCACTTTGCATGCTCGCTGATTTGAAGATTATAGTAAGCAAATGCATGATGAACATAGCAATTGTATAAGAACACATGCTCAAGCAAATTAATGGAATATATATAATTATTCCACTTTATTTTTTTTACAATTTTCAACCAATACGGACTAATTGGTAATTTGGCAATATAGGGGAAAAGTAGAAATATTGCCTAGCTAACGCATTAAAAAAATCATATATTCTATCTGCTACAAGCCTACAAAATTCTTATAATAATAATAATAAACAGAATTATTGCACTAAATCAAATTAATGCGAATGATACTATATATAAATATATATAGAGCTAAAATTTATGATAAACTAATTCATCTTGCATTTAAAAGAAGGGAATACCTCCTACAAATGATCGAACCATATTTAGGATTAACCAAGTAAGTGCATAATAAATGGAATTTTTCGACTTTAAGAGTTAAGACTGAGGGAGGTTTTAGCTTAGGACATATAGGCTGGAAGGGAGCAAGCATGCATGCACATTTTACAGGGAAGCAAACATGGAAAGAGGTTGAATTTGAACATCTATGGCTTACATGGTCGTTATGGTAAAATTCCTATGCACATTGATTTGGAAAAGCTCCAGAAACTAGAAGCCACTGGAAAATGGAAGAATTTTGTAAGACCATTGAAATTTGCACCACCTCCTTTCACATGGACGTTTATTTCCGCGTAAGTGTTTGTTTTCAAACTGCTGGGTAAAACTCTAGCTTCCAGAACCTGGACATGTCAATGGCGTGCATTGAGTCAGGCATCTAATGAATTATACAAGAACCTTGGTTGCCAGCAATCTAGATAGTACATATATTAGATCAATGAGTAATGAGTAATCAAGGACAATTTCTAAAGAGCGGTGCTACTCTGCCGCCTGAGTAGCACCGTGTTACTGCTAGTTATTTTTATAATTTTATTTATTTATTTTTTTAACATATTTAAATATTTTTAAAAAATAAAAAAATATGTTAATATATTTAAAATTACTTCCTTCATCATTAAGTAAAAATAAAATAAAATTCACTTAGCAGTCAAATGAAAGGATAACTATTAGGCGGTATAGTAGCTTTTTTCATTTCTAAATTCAAAAGTTTTAGATAAATTTTTTATAAAAAAGTAGATCCAGAAAAATTAAATTCTTTGTACTTTTTCATGATGAAATATTTTTTTTTTATAAAAGACATGTACAAAACTCATACATTTAGAATTTGTATATCAATTATAATTATACATGACATTACCCCAAAATTCCAACAAAAGGAAAAACATCCCAAATATATATATATATATATATATATGTATATATGTATATATATATATGTATACATACTCTGTGTCGAATAATTTTGTCCGATAAGACAAGAAGAAAGATAGAGGCAGAAGGTAGTGAATCGCGGACAGAGGACACATAACAATATTCATACATTATTATTAGTGAGACAGCATATATTATAAGGTATTTCGTGGTTAGAGACTCCGCGTTACAGCCGCGTATATGTTGCACTCACTCCTTTATTTTAGGGGTTTTGTAGTACAACTTTTTACTATTTATCCATATTTTACATTTTATATTTTTTTAAAATTTTTAAATTTTTTTAAATTTTTTTTGAGTTTATTTTTTTAAACTATTTCAAATTTTTTATTTACTATTTATATAAAAAATATTTGATAAAAGGAAAAAATTAAAAAAAATTAAAAAGTATGAAATATGGATGAATAGTAAGAAGTTGTAAATTTTTTTTATTATTTTGGTCCCGTATTAAAACTCCTACGTATTTCTGGTCTTTTCCACCCCCTTCATCCATACTCCCCAACTCTTTAACCCTTTAAAAACGAGCAGCAAACAAGACTCTTTAACAACCACCACCCATCTCTATCTCTCTCTGTCTCTCTCTCTCTCGTTGGTCTTATTCTCTGGGATGGGATGTAAGATGTAAACAGTTTAGATTGTGAACTGAGTTACACTGCAGCAGTGGAAAACGGCTTCTGTTCACAGTACCATTGACAGCTGGCGGAGTTTGGCTTCAAAAGGTACCACTTTCAGATCATATCCGCATGGTTTTTAACTTTTCTTAATATATATATATATATATATATATATTTTACATATATGTTTGTAACCTTGCCCACATCTCTCAGAATCATAGCAAAAGACCGAATCAAAGATTTGGTTTCGTGTGTCAAATCCTTTTTCCTTCTAAATGGTTCAATTCAATGAGTTCACAGAAGCGCTTGCTACTTCCCAATCGGGTAGTATCGGTTTTTGAAATTCTATCAATACTTAGATTTCTTCCTTAACCGGATAAGGATCATCACGTTGTGGTTTGCTGTGAGTTTGGAATTTTCTTGATACGAGTTCACTCATGTTTGCAAACTCAAAAAAGCTAGACACGAAGCATCTTTGATGTTTTGTTTAATGGTGTTTTATGCCGTTATGGAGCTTTCTCATATGGGGTTTGCTTCTTCATTTTTTGGTATGTAACCAGGAGAGTTTGTGAAGGAACGTTGTTCGGTGAAGCTTCCGGAGAGAAGCCGCTGCGATCACAACTCTGGCATCTTCTCAATCCAGTGCATGCGCTGGTCCTTTTTCCAATCTCCGTTTGTGTTTGAGTTGGTCCCCGTCATTAGTTTCACGCCTTCCCATTGATTATGGCTAACTTTTGATTCAAAAAGGGGGAAAATTTCCGGTGTAATCTACTTTTACTGAGAATTTCTCTGCCATCGTTCAAGTGTCAGCCATTAGAGATGTGAGCAGCAATAGCATAGAAGGAAGAGGACAAAATTAGCAAAGGTGCAATACTACCATTTTCTTAAGGATTTTGAGCCAGCGCATCTACTAAAATGATAAAATTCAACTGCTTCACTTCACGTTTCAGAAGGAAGAAGAAAGATAAGGTGAGAATCAGTTGAATTCTGAACCATATATGATATTGTTATTTGGAGTCATCTATCTTGTGATTTCCCAACTTCATCCATCTTTCCTTCGTTTGCTTTAGGGGGATGAGGAAACTCTGAAAAATGGTGAACGCAAGGCCCTGCAAACACTGCAAGTCAAGATTGAACAGCCGGTGAAATCGCCTGAGACTGAAGAGTTGAAATTGACCACTTTCAGCTTTGCAGTACCTTTTAGTATCCACGACAACTCTCAGTGCAGTGTCAAGATTATGAACCAGGAGAATCCTGTTCGGATTGAGACGGCAGAGATAGCTTATGAAGGAGAGGATGAGCATGAAGAGAACTCCCCAATCAAGAGGGATTTCTCTAATCTCGATCTCACAGCTCAAGAAGATATTTCTGCCGACATAGACTTATATTCCAGAAACAAAAACATGGATTTCTCCGATGCATTTGAAACTAGGGTGGAAGAACAATTTGATGACAAAGCTGAGAAAGAAAGTGAAAATGGTATTGAGATGAGTAAAAGCGGACATGTTAGTGATCCTGGGATTGGGAAAGCAGAGTTCTGGACTTGCCCAAAGCTTCAGCGCTCCTGCTCCAACGTAGAATCAAGGAATGTGCTTAGGAAGATCGTTGATCAGTTGCCTCCCTCCAAGTCACAGTCTTTTGAAGAGTTGCAGTATTTATCTGAAAAGGTGAGGGAGAAAGTTGAAACTGGCAGCCCCAGATCTGAAATAACCCACTTTAGTGCAGACAGAGTGCTGTTAAAGAAGCATTCCTCAAGCCAAGTTCTCCCATCTAGGAGTAGAAGATTGTGGTGGAAATTGTTCCTCTGGAGCCATAGAAACTTGCATAATGCACGGACCCTGAAATCACGTTCACCTCCTGCTGCTGCTGCTTTGAATCCGCAAGGTGGGTATTCTTCTGATACACTAGAACCAAACCAAGCTATCGAGTCAATCAAAATGGTATCACCTGGATCATTTACTGGAGAATCTATCAACAAAGGACACAATAACAACAATAATGATTACAAAAGCTTGAATACTTTTCATTATGGAGCTTCTGGTTTGTGGCACCAGAATCAATGGGTTGCCTTCCCTTCGGAATCATCACACTTTGCAAGAGTGGATGAATGGGTGAAAGATCTGGAAATCCAATATCCGCTTCCAGTAAATTATAACTGTGAAAATGAGGAGGATATTCTCTTCCCACCTTCTCCTAAGACTGCTAGATCACCAGGAAGAAGTGCAACGCAATTGATCCGTGGGCGGCATGAGATCAATCTTTCCGAGGAGATTTTGCATGCCAATAGTATCATCCAGTCTCTGAATTCATCATCAACTGTGGCTCACATCTCGGGTATTGGCTTAAAAGTTATCCCCACCATTTCAAGCTTCTCCAGGCTTCGATCTGTCAACTTGTCAAATAACTTCATAGGTAATGCTCCTAGCCCCTTTTTTTTTTCACAAGTTACACAACTTAATTCATAATTGAGCTAATTGTTTGTGTTTTCCTTGAACCGCAGTCCAAATTACTCCAGGATCTCTTCCTAAGGGCCTACACACACTCAATTTGTCAAGAAACAAGATCAGTACCATTGAAGGACTCAGAGAACTGACACGACTGCGGGTGCTTGATCTCAGTTACAACCGCATCTCTAGAATCGGACATGGTACTTATCCTAATTGTGCCTGTTCTAAAGCTTGAATATTATGTTATGGAAGATTAACAGTTCATCTCTGAACTCATTAAATATTCACTCTTGCTTTGGAATAATCAGGGCTGTCAAACTGTACATTAATTAAGGAGCTCTATCTTGCCGGGAACAGGATTAGTTATGCTGAGGGGCTACATCGGCTATCGAAGTTAACAGTCCTGGATCTGAGCTTCAACAAAATAACGACAACAAAAGCACTGGGTCAGCTTGTAGCCAACAACGACACTCTGCAGTCACTCGATCTGTTGGGAAATTCAATCCAGAGCAATATCAGTGATGACCAGCTGCGCAAAGCAGTTTGTGATCTCCTTCCAAAGCTAGTGTACCTGAACAAGCAGCCAATTAAATCTCAGAGAGCAAGAGAGGTCCTGACAGATAGCGTTGCCAAAGCTGCACTCGGGAACAGCAGTCCGAGCTCTTCTAGAAAAGCAGGGAAGAGAGTGACCCAAGGCAGATCACTTTCCTCCATTGGGCATAAAAGCAGTGCAAATGTTTCGCAAAAAAGCAGGAGCAGGTCAAAGGGTCGAACTCATCAGCACTTATCCCTAAAGATAGCGTCATCTGCACAGATTGCTGCATCCCATTAGATGTTTTCACTTTCTTCTAAAATTTATTCAATACATAAGTTTTCTGAAGTTTTCAGGAACCGCATTTGTGGGTTTGGTGGTTGTGCGACTGTTGCAGACTCGAAATGCAATGCAGTCTTGAGGTCTTTCAATTCTCGTTTGCTCTCATTCACTAAGGGCATGCACAAAATACTGTTCCTTCCAAGATCCCACTGTTCTATATAACAATGCTGTAAATGAATGTTCTACTTATAGGGCTGCTATGGAGACTATAAGAACTCAACAGGGGATAACACAGTCTCAGCCACCACAGTGGGAAGCCCCTCCACCAAATTGGGTCAAAGCAAATTGGGATGTAGCCATCAAGGCTGAAAATCAAAAGATTGGTATTGATGTTGTTATTAGGGATGATGAAGGCCACGTTTTAGTAAGTCTGATGAAACCTCTAGTCATTGTGTGGATCCTTCTATAGCTGAAGCTAGGGGATTATTGGAAGCAATTACTCTATGTAAGGAGCTCAATTTGCAGCACCAATGACAGTTGTGGAAGCTTCTTTAAATAAGCAGGGAACTGATGGCCCATTCAGATGTTTGATTGCTGTAGTTCGTGGGGCACTTGATAGCTACTCTTGGAAATTAAGCATGTCAAAAGGGAAGCAAATGGGATGGCGCACACACTTGCTAGGGAAGCTGTGACTCTCACATCTGCTGAACTCTTGGATGTTGATTCTATAGCCAGTTGTATTTCTCATCTTGTATTGGCTGAAAGTCACCCATGTGATTAATGAAATGTCTTTTGATTAAAAAAAAGGGGATCGCTGTGGCGTTAACTAGCACGTGCATTCACCTCTATGTTAATTTGACAAGTTAAATTCTATTGGGAGCTCGATCCAACTAGTTTATACTAGTAGAGACAATCCTTGAAAAGTCCGGCTCAACTTGGTCAACTATGAACCATCTATAAACCTGATAGGAGCATGACATGAGTCCGTAAACATGTTTGGACTAGAAAGTACCGAGAATCTCTGACCCAAAGAAACGATTTTTTCCTTTGATTCTTTTTCGATCATTATATATCATTCACGTCCACGAGAACATAGTCTTTTGTTTTCGAGTAGGACTGTACCCTATTTTTTTTTTTAAGTAGAACATGATCATAGATTCAAGATAATCCGCAGAGAAAACTCGAACTTGAGAAAATTTAAGTTAATGCATTCCAGTGGTGTATATAAATAAGAAATGCCATATATTTTCCAAAAGAATGGTACAAGAACACCACACAAAGATGTCAAGTATCAATCCATGCTTCCTCACATATCTACAATGTGATCCGCCGTAATTATCCTTGTGTGAAGAGTGATGCTAAGCCACAACGGTAAGAGTGCCTAAGAACGGCCTTAACGACCTCTCGATGCCTCTGTTCTGGCTCGGCTATTCCCCCTAGCCGAGCCCTTCAACCCATCACAGACTGGTTCACCAAACAAAACTAAGAACAGGCCATTACAGACTGATTCAGCAAACGAAAATCAGATTGTCCATCCCTAAATCATCTCTTCTCAAAACCAAAACCCGGCTCCAGTTCGCGCATTTGAGCAAGTTTATAGAGTTTCTCGTTGAAAACCACCTGCGGGTCCTTCTTGATCAAAACCCCATTTTCATCATACTCGTCTTTCAAGAAAACAACCCAGTTCATCTCCGTTCCCGCCAAATAAAACGTCCTCGGCTGCTTCAAAAGCATCCGGTAAGTATGCTTATTTAAGCTGAACTCCTCTTTGAACTCCACAACGTGATGTATAGAAGCCCTCTTCTCCAATGTCAAGCTCAAGAACTCGTGCAAAACCCCGACCCTATACTTCTCCGCCTCCAACGTCCAAAGATCCAATCTCGACCCGTCCGAGTAGGGCGACACTAGCGGAAGCGTGTTCAAGAAATTGAGCTTCCTTGTATCGTCCTCATCCAAATCCAGATCTTTTCCATGCTTCACTGGAAACTTAAACGCTCTCTTAACCTTATCCTCGTCGACTATAAATTCCCTCTCTAACGCACTCACCGCCAGCAATGGGTCCCAATTCAATAATTCAAGCACTCTCTTTCCATCTCCCTCAACTATAATCCGAAAATAGTTCGGATACTTGGCTACCCGGTCCCGAAAATCCTCCGGTATACCAAACAACGACCTGCAATGGTAGATCTTGCTCAATGGAATACGCTTATTTGCGGACATCATGAGCAACTTGCGCACGGTATTGACCCTATCGACCTCCATCGAGTCCGCGATCGTTCGCTCCTCTTCGAGCAAGTCCTCCATGAGCTCCGTGAACCCGAACCACATTTTGCCATCAGTGTGGCGGTAGGTCTGGAAGAGCAAAGGGTATTTCTCGATGAAGCGGGAGACCTTGCGGCCCCGGGGGAAGCCGAGCTCCCGGTGGAGCTTGCCAGCATCGTCGAGGCGAAGTACATGTTCGGGCTGCTTGGAGAGGAAATCCTTGGACTTGGTAACGAATCGTAAGAAGGCGTCGCGCTCGACGATGTGCTCGAAGTGGGAAATGCGATTGGGCTCCGATTGGACCAGTTGGGTGCGGGGACTTTCTTTCTTTGTGCGTTTTTTCTTGAATTTTTTGGGGGTTTTGGTGACCAGGAAGGAGGTGGAGAATGGAGAGCTGAGCAATTGCTTAGAGGGGTTAGGGTTAGGGTTAGGGAGTGGGCGTACCGAAGGCAGACGAGCTAGGGCTAGTGCTAGGGTTTTGGCGAGAGAGGAGTTGGGTCCATGGGTTTTGTTGAGGAGGAGACGCCAAGCCATGGAATTTGATCTATTTGGTTTGGGTTAATTACCGAGTATTTCATGCCCATATACAAAAAAAGAAAAAGAAAATACAGAGTATTTCAGTGTTCGATAAAATCATAATGAATAATGAAATTTATAAAACAAATATAATAATTTAAGGCCTCGTTTGTTTTTACAGATGAGATGAGATGAGATGAAAATTTTTGAGATGAGATAAATTGTTTATTTTATTTTATATTAAAATTTGAAAAAGTTGTAATGATTAGGTGAGAGAAGATGAGATAAATTTGAAAATGTTGAATTGTTTATTTTATTTTATATTAAAATTAAAAAAAATATAATGATAAAATTGAGATGAGATGAGATGTTTTCTGAAAACATGCTAAACATGAGACACTCCCAAGTCCCAAAAGCCCCAACATCCGAACTGACCCATGCCGTGCCAGAATGGATGGAAAAAGCCCCTCCTTCCGCCCATCACAATTGGCTCAGGGTGCGTTTGGATATTGAAGTGAGTTGAGTTGAATTGAGTTTAGATGATAAAATATTGTTAAAATATTATTTTTTAATATTATTATTATTTTGAGATTTAAAAAAGTTGAATTATTTATTATATTTTATGTTAAAATTTAAAAAAATTATAATAATAAATAAGATAAGATAAGTTTGATTTGGAAACCAAACGAAATCTCATATTCGCCATCTCCATGGTTATGAATAAAATACAATTTTTTTCGATTTCAAGAAAACTTCTCTCTGGCGCTATCTGCCTTGAATCTTGTGGCATCGTCGGCCTATGTGTAGCAGCACGCGCCCGCTTTAATTGGTTTATTTTGGACTGTTAGGTTTTACATTTTGGCATTAGTCCCACATTGATAAAGACCATATTGGTAGTGAATAAAAGAAAAGCAAGGCCTATAAAAGGAGGATTATCATCCCTAGCTACGTGTATCCGTCAAAATTTTAACTCTCACTTTTTTTTCCTTTCACAAAAAGGATAACAGAGGAATTTTTATTAAAATAAAAAATTACTAATTAAGTATTTGACCCGTACACTTAGCTAAGAGTCTAATCCTCTCTTTATAGGCTTTAGGCATTGCTTCTCTTTTTGGCATTAGTCCTACATTGGTGGTGAATAAAAGAGAAGTAAGGCCTAAGGCCTATAAAAGGAAGATTAACCTCTTAGCTAAGTGTATTAGTCAAATGCTTAATTAGTAAGTTTTGATTTTAGTAAAAATTTCTCAGTTGTCATTTTTTGTGAAAGGAAAAAAAATGAGAGTTAAAGTTTTGCTAATGGTGAAGTTTTGTGGGTGTTTTTGGAATAAAGAGAAAAATTATGTGATTGTAACAATTTTTTATATAGTAAATTTTCATCTCTAAGTTTAGTAGTTTTTCTTTTTTTGGGAGTTTACCACGTAAATTTCTGGTGTTACTATTTCTCAATTTTTTTTGATATTTATGCAAAGGATAGATCCCAGTAGATGAATTTGGAAGGTCAATCCAAATTTCCAACATGGACGGACTTCTTGAGTTCTTTCTTTGAGAAATAGCATTTTCTGTCTTATTTTTGCCGAAAATTAGGAGGAAGAGCAAGTAAGATCTCTCAATTAGTTAATCCAAAACAATGAAATGCAACGCATCTCACCTCATTGTGACTCTCCATTACATGTGCAATGCAATATCTCATCTTGTTGCCATTGTATTACTGTTGTCAATCAAACTTGTTTTAACAAATCTTATTTTTTACTGTAAGAGAGACCTCGTAAATAGTTTGGACATTATACATTTTATAAACAAAAAAGAAAAATATTATTCTCTGTCTTAAATTTATCATCTCCAATTACACTTACTAATTTAATGTATTTTAATTTTTTTAAAATGACAAAAAACTTGTGAAACAGCAAGTGTAACTAAATAGGACAAAATTTAAGATAAAGAGTAGAAAAAAGTTAATGTGAATGTTACAAAGACAAAGTAAAATGGACGTTAAAGAATGTTCATATTAGGTTAACATAACCGGTCTTGCTGATGAAGAAAAAAGACAAGCAAATTGGTCGGCAAGAATGAATGGGCTGTCAGGCATTTTATATACTAAAAAGCAAACAGCAGTGGATTATTCTGTAATCTTCCTCACAATCTTAATCATGTGGTTGTATATAGTTATACTGTGACATCACATATGAAAATTGAATCTCATCCTGTACTTCTTTTCTTGGCTTGCTCTGCGCCTAAATTGCGTACTCACGTTTTGATTCATAGCCCTATAAATTGCGTACTTACATGGCCCTATGAAAGCCTTACGGCTCCATAGTTGTTGTGGTTGATTCCACAAAGATTCTCGTGTTTCTCTATCTCTCTGTTTTCTCGATTCTTCTGTTCAAAAATTATCAATCCCGCTTTCATGGTGGAGCTCTACGATGATTAATCAACACCCAGAAAATAAATACAGAATACTTCTTCGAATGTAGCTTCTGCTTCCCCACTCTGAGACTCATGATTGGATTGCTTGTCTCTTGAAGAAAGGTTTCTGGCAAATAAGAAGTCTCTCGTCACTATTACTTTCCATTTCTACAACTCGTGCATCCCACTTCAGCCTTGACGTAAGAGCTCTTGCTGATTCAATGAGGGGAGCTGTGTCACGGAAAATCACCCAACCCTGCAGCAACCACTAATGTCAGCATATATATCGTGATGGAGCAAACAGAGAGCTGTCCAAGACAGCAACTAATATGAGCATATTCAGTTTTGGTGGTATTTAGAATAATCAGCTCGCAAAACTCATTTGAATAATACAACCATCCAGGGTCTGTTTAATTATGGACAATCTTTTTTATTTACATTTGTTTTGAGGGTTTTATTTTCTCAAGCTGCACTATTCTTGAGTTTGGTCTTCTTATACAGTCAAATGGTACAGAAAACAAATTGAAATAAAGGTATAGATATAGGGTCAGTAGATTATGAACTCGTAACATTGGTTTTCATAAGATTACAACTTTCAAAAAGTTCAATCAATTAGACTACAGAACCTCAAGTCGATGCACATAGCGCCCCTCAATTTTTTTACATCTATTTTATAAAGAGGCATATATCGCTCAACAAAACTAATATGCAACTCATAAAATAGAATGATGATGCTTACAAAATAAAAATAAAAAATAGAATGACCAAAAATCATGTCTTGACGGTCTATCAGAAATCAGCAAAGAAGAACATGATAACAGAACAAGTGTGAGGTAGAAGGTTGACAAAAATTTAGCCTCAAAAAATGGTATAGTTATAAACATAGGAAAACTCACCAATGAAAAAATGTTAATTGAATGCAATCTCATATAATTCTATGTAAATCAATTGCTTCGAGTACGTCTAATTGATATTTTGCCACAACTTAGCAATTAATAATAAAATAATCATGTCACAATAACAATAAAAGCAGCATATAGAGAGAACTATATGATTTGGTACCTCTGGACGAAGTAGCCGATCAATCTCAGAGAAAAGATCAAGCGTGGTGCACCTTCGCTGCTGACCAATTTCAAGGGACAGAAGTCCTGCTGCATGGACCAAGTCATAGGTTCTAGGATATGTTGGAAAGGATTCACACCTGAAAGAGAAATGAAATTATACCATAAGCACAAGTCGAAACAATAAACAAACCATAGACTATTTACAATATTGTTAGACAGAAGAACGTATTCATTCCTTATAATCATACATTACTCGAAAAAATCATTCTGCAAAAATGCTCAGTTTTTATGGGTTCCTTGAACTGTATTTTGATTCTTGGAAGATGGCATATCCATTAGAATGCATCATGGTTTTAGGAAACCTTTTCATCAATATTCCAAAGTAACTCCAAAGCTCCAAAATATTTGAATGCTAGAAGTCGTATCACAAATACCAATTTAGAAACTAGGCAGCATTGTAATTCTCAACACATACATATTTGAGTTATAAAATTGGCAGGTAACCACCAAAAAATTAAAATAAATCAACAGTTTCTAAATCAACACTTATGCTAATGGGCATGTAAAGCAAATGAAGTTCAACAGAAGGATTGTAAGGTCAAGCCCCGTTAAATGGTTATTATGTCTGCATTCTGTTTTAGATGACCCACCAAATAGATTATTGAAATAAAATTCCAGGAAAAAGGTGACCAATGAATATCTGAAGGACTAGGTTGATGCACTTCCTCATGAATCTCCTATCCCTCCAGTTAGAAAGAAACATGTATTATGGATCAATATAGGACCTCACTAACTAAACTTATTAAGCTGATATACTATCCTTGCATATAGATGAAGCATTGGAACAACATGCATACCAACATGTATGTATAGCGAGAACAGTGGAAGGTAGAAGGTGGCATTACCAATCATGTAATACACCAACAAAGCCCCTATCCATGATCAAGGGAAGGTAGTTGGGTCCATTTGTAGGGACCACATTCATGACCCACACGGACTTCCTGGCTTCCAATAATGCCGAATTGAAACCACCAAAATTAGCATTCATGTCTAGCACATTTCTAAGCATGTTATACGGTGGTGAGGGATCCTCATCACCAGGTCTCTTTGGATGATCGGAGAATATTAATGGTGACAGAAGGGACCAATAATTACGGACTGCTGCTTTCCAGTTGTCAGTATCATCAGCAACTTCTTCTGGGTGCAGACCTGACAGAATATTTCAATATAGAATATGGAATATAATAAGACAAGGATTTGCATACTATACATTTTTTCTTTAGTAATATATCATTATTAGATTGCTGCTTCAGAGCTGTGTCCAAACGTTAGAATTACCATAGAGGGCAAGTTCACTCTTGTTCAAGTTAGCTCTTGATGGCCAGCTTGTCTTCTCCTCAATAGGAATCCATCGGCGGCTCTGTGCTCCCGCTATGCAGGCTTGAAGTGGTTGATAATATGGGGATTCAACATCATGGTTTTTGCTGCATAAAGAAGGACCCGAGCCAGGTTTCCTACAATTACAAGCAAGTTATACTAGGAATCAGAACTGCCTTAAATTACTCACGGATAAAACCACCTGTACTCTATAAAATATAAATTTCATTATATCTATCAACACCTACAGACAGTTCTACATACACACATAAAGAAGCATGTGTGAGTGTTTGGGAGTGCAAGTGCATGTGTACCCTCATGCTTGTAGTCTTACCGCAAATTGTAACAATTCCTTTTACTAGTCTTTTTCCATACAATAGTTTCATCTTGCTGTGACAACATCTCCCAGCACAGTTTCTCTGCAAAATCACGAACAAAGTTCCCCATTTTTTTATGCTCTTTGGTTCGGCGTACTCCTTGAAAATTGGTAAGCGGCGATGTCCAGACAAAGTATCCACCCGGTTTTAAAACTCTATCAACTTCAATCAGGTAAATACCATCTGTACCACATGATATGAACATACAGTTACTACCCAACTCGAAAGCCAAACGGATTAGCAAATGTCTCAAAGAGGAAAAACAAAATCTCAGAAAGAAGATGAAAATAGATATTAACATATCTTGTTCAAATTGGGTGGCAATATTAAATAAAGGATCCTATTTCATTTAGACATTTCTCCCTAGTCCTGGACGCTAGAAAATTGAGCATACTTTAGGCAACAAAGAAGACGAAAAGAAACATGTGAAAGAAGGCAAATTATGGAGGAAGCATCTTTGCCTTTCATGGATAAAAACTCACATATGCTCACCCTTTATGGATGCTTATTCAATTATGTTCTTAATTTAGTGTCCTTTTGATATTTGACTTGAATCATACTTAACTATGTGGATAAACATTCACATGTATGGTCAATACGTTCTTCATAAATTTTTATTTAATTATGTCCTTAATTTAGAATCACTTTGATATTTGACTTTAATGTTTCATGTACTGATTACCTTTTTGGTCCCAATCAATCCCGCATCGTGCACAATGCAACATATCAAAAGAGAGAGATGGATATGGTAACTGTTTTGAAGAAAAAGAAGCAATCATTGCAGGAAGACCCCTTTCGAGAGTCAGTTGAACTTGACTGCCCAAAGCCTCATAGTTTGCAATGCACATGGTTAAGAGTTCGTTGGAAAAAAGATGTGCTCCAAAGCTACCATAACCACATCCTATATCCAGGATGGTTCTAACCTGCAAAATTTAGGAGGTAATCACATTCAGTGACCATTTCAGACAAGGGAAGGTAATGTCCAACTCAAGCATTTGAGAATTGGTGATCATGACCATACACTAAAAGGATATTGACAAACACATTGCAGACACACGTATATACATCACAATCTCCAATGTAGAGCTTTGATAAATAGATCGGAGAACAATATTTATATAACAATATGATGCTAACTATTGTGTCAAAATGATCGCATCATAAACCATAAGATGATCTGCCATGTTTGACAAATCAAACAGAAGACACCAACCCGGATAGAAAGTTCAATAATACCAAAGGATTTTTTTATAATTATTTTTTCAAAGGGCATACCCTACATCCAGGGCAGTGATTTGGCATGGACCCTACCAATTCACAATAAAAGGGCTCGTGCCCACAGAGTCTGTCGCATTCATTGCAGTCAGAATGATCCAAGTCAAGGCTAAAGAGTTATAGCACAAAGGAATATGACTACAGAATGGATGATGGGGAAGGAAAACCTAAAGGATAAAACAAAAACAAATGTGAATAACCACGAATAAAAAAATTAAAATAACTACGAATAAAACAAAAAAATGAACATAATTACTAACCCCGGCATGAATGAAGTTAGATTCATTTCTCAGCCCAATCATTTCTGCAATTTGATGGGAGTAATCTTCAATGCCATCAAACATGAGAGAGGCTGAACGGAAGGAGATCTGCTCTTCATCCAACATCATCATCCTGCAAACACCGTATGGAACGGAGAAATTAAAGAAAGAAAAAGGAGAATGTAAAGCTCATACAAGAGAGGTAGTAAGAGACTCTGCTCACCTCTTGGTCAAACTTCCGGAAGACATTACCTCCTGTGCAGTAATTTTGACATTTGCAAACCAGATGACATCTCTTCCAGTAGGCCACCGAAGAGGAATTTTATAATTTAGAGGTGGAAGAACCAAACAGTTTTGCCTTGGCTCTTGCCCACAGAGCCTGTCATATTCATTGCCATCAGAATATCCCAAAGCAAGATTTGCCGAAACATTGAAGCAAGGAACATGATTTTCAAAGTCCTGAGGACAGAATTCCAACTCTTTCAACCTTGAGGAACCCAGAGAAAGCTCCCCAATATCCCACAAGTCTAAAACAAGTTGCTCTTGGAGTCGCCTATAACCATGGAATATGTGACCTCTCGATGTTGTAGAAATAGAAATCGCCCACCAAAAGGATCCAGTGAGAGCAAGAATTACAATCAATACTAGACTGAGCTTTAAAAGCAGTATTGTTATTCTGTGCCTACTTCTCGGACTTCCAACGAGCAATGAATCAGGTGCAAAACCATTTTCTGCGATACCTTTTTTAGGAGTAGAATTATCTGGGAGAAGTAATCGAAAAGGAAACCTCAGGGCAAAATAACTCTGATCAGAACCTCTTCTATCCAGCTCTTCCTTTTCTGTTTTCTCTTTCATTTGAGAGTCCCACAAATCATTGTTGCTCCCAGAGATCCGTGCACCTCTATGCAGAGGCCTGGACATCCTCTGACCTGGAAACCCCCACCACACGAAAATTTGCAGAAAGGAAAAAGAGGACATAAACAGAGTCAAAATAAAAGAAACAAAGAAATCACCCATTCAAAAAATAAAAATAAACGAATAAAGCCTATGAAACAAAAATGCCCAGAAATGTTTCTCGATAAGAAAATAATAATTTTAGCCGCCGGGATTTGAACCCGGATTCAAACAACTGTTAAGAATCGTTATTCACCCAAACAAATCAAATCCTAAAAAGCATGTAAACCCAGACTAGATTTCCAGTCAAAAGAACTAAAACACGGAGCATAAGGTAATAGTGTCATTGCATACAGTGCACAATTCACGATAATAGATCCAAAAACCGAATCAGCAGGAAGAAGCTTCCCAAAAAATAATGTAAGCTGAACCCAGGAAACGGAAAAAAAAAATGGTGATTGAGATTCAGATAAAACGAAGGGAAAGTGAAGCAGATACATTTCGCTGTAACATAAGAAAATATACTTACTGAGTTGCGAAACCGGAAACTAACAAAACGGCACATATCCCATTTACATCAATTCAATCGGTGTCACAGATCAGCAGTACATCATACAAAACCCAAATCAAAATACAAAACATATCAAGCAAAAGTGATAGGAAGTAGCCGAAAACTATACACTACCTTATTCTTATATTCTATGGGCGGTAGAGCTGGAGAGAAAGCAAGAGGGAGAGGGAGAGAGATAGAAATGGAGCAAAAACCCCTGAAAATCAGCGTGAATTCACGGGTGGTTTGGTTAAGCCACAAAACACTCCTCTATTGTCTGTCTTCTTTCATCTTTGGCTGTTTCACGCAGTCACTTTTGCTTTGCTGAACGCTTAAGAAAGAGAGGAGAGAGGAGAGAGGGAGAGATCAGAAGCACAGCGCGAGAGCAGCAGACTTTGTACCGATCCAATCACGACAGAGCTCGTGAAAACTATTTGTTTATTAAATAATCTTTTCAAAAAATCTAACTATATGTAACGTATTACTACTCATTACAATAAATGTGAGATAATAATAATAATTGCAACCTTATAAATAACTTACTGTATCATAAATAATGTACACTCTCCCAGCCCCTTTATTAGATACCCAATTTTCCAAACACTAAAATCCATCCCAACTGTAATTCTCCCTTTATTATTTATATTTCAAACCAATCAAATCTCAATTCCCATTTGAATGAAATTTGCGCGTTACATTCAAATAAAAATAATTTTATAATTTAATGGATTATATTAAATTACGACTGTGTGTAATATTTTTCTTAGCGATAAAACACGCAGCACCGAGTAGATTTCAATGCATGGACCCTGCTTTATGTGTAAGACAAAAATATAACACGTTTCTCTGTCTACAAAAATGGCAAGTTTATTTAGCTGGCACAGTGTCGCGTACACATGATATACGTGGTAGATCTGATAGAGAAAGAAGGAGACAATCTTGACACCGAAAATTATATTAAAGATTGGTTTAGGGATCACATTTGAATTGCCTCTTATTTGTCGGACTCTGACTCCTTTATTGTCCTATTTCGCCAGTCCTAACGCTCATACAGCACACACTTTTCTATATTTCCATGCACTGTAAATGAATTCTTCTGAAAATTAAAACGAGTATTTTTTTTATATTATATAAAAAAAAAAAATTTACAAACATTTTATATAATTTGTCAGAATAATTCTCCTCGTTCATTATTATTACTGTACACATCCTATATTTTATGAAAAAATTATATAGTGAATAGTCGCCAGTGTCTTTGGGGATCCAAAAGGACCATAATTAAGACAGATTGTCAACAACCGTAATTACTACGCGTTAATCGCTCTGGCTAATTAGATTTGTCACCCTGGTCCGTCACAAAGCTCGAAAAGTTATTCACAGACTGAATTGAGATTCCGCTTTTTTAACCAATGTGAGGACGAATGGATCATTTCGCCCAGAGAATCAGAAAGGGAATATTAATTGTTAATGGAAATGTGGAATTAAATAAATATTTCCAGAACGATGCGTTTTGTTTATTGAAGAAGAAAGGAGCAGCGGAGTGCAGTTTTTTTGCGTGTGTGTGCAGAGAGAGAAGTCACATGCGAGTATGATGAAAGTCAAGCTTTGGAGGTCTGTCGGTGAGCTATGGTTGGAAACGTGTAGGCCATATTGCGGAGCGGTGAGATACGTGCGCGTGTCACCGAGTCACGTACGCTTTGTTTTTGGTCACCCTCTCCGTTGTCCGTTTGTTATCGTGGGTGGTGTAAACGCGGTTTTGAATTTATAATTTGAATTCAATTGAATTTCGAGTGCAAGAGTTTTCACGGGGGTGTGTTTTCACATTCATGTGTAGATGGAGGAGGAAGTAAATATTTTTCAACTTTTTGGTCACGGGGTGCAATAAGTTAAATAACATGGGGTCCAAACTGTCGACGGATAAGACTCGTGATTTATTAGGCTAGTAGATAGGTTAATCTCCGTGTGCATTTTTTTAACTCCATTTGTAACTTAGGGCATTAGCATTGGCTTGGCTAAATTTTAGATAATATGTGCTAAAAAGTCTCCACATTGGATTGGACATCTCTAAAATAATTTAGATGTTAGCTACAGTGATTAGCCAAATTTAAAGAACCAAATTGATTCACCAAAAGTTAAAATAATAATTTCTCACTCTAATAAAAATATTATTTGATTTGTAATTAAGAAATTTAGATAGAGTTTTTGATGAGTTTAATCAAATATTTTTTGTTATTAGCATTAAATGACTTTTAAAAATATGATTTTTTTAATATTAATTTAATTAGAATATAATTATTATTAATATTAAATTGGTAGAATTATAAAATGTGATATAAAAAAATTAAATAACAAAATTATTAATTTAATAATATTTTATTATTATAGATAGAGTAAATGGCTAATCTAATGTGGGGATTGAATTTAAATAGAATATGCAAATGTAAAAAAGTGTGATATTGGCTAAAATTTGAAGATGTATTTGACCAATCCAATACTAGTGCTCTTATAATATTTACAACTCACAACTTCTATACAGAATAAACAGTATTAATATGATAGAATTTGAATTATAAAACAACTTCATTATCATTTTTTTTAGTGTTGCTACATCTATAAAAAAAATTATATAAAAATAATTTTATAAACTGATATGACTTTATTTGATCCGTTAGATCTATTTTATGATAAAAATAACATTATAATCTGACCAACAACAACAAATCACATCAATTTATGAGATTATTTTTATATAATTTCTTTTTATTTACTAATCAAAACTTATAATATCGACAATACAAGTATTTATCGAGTTTTTCATATATTTAAATAACTTTTTCTCCGTAAATAACCAAAAAGAAATGGTGGTTTTTACAGGTTGTTATGCACCAAACTAATGTTGCCTAGTAAATTATACCGATGTAATAAAGATGATGGCATTGTCCAAGCCGTTGACAGTCTACAGCTGACTTTTATCATTGACTTAATAAATCAAGAGAAAAGAGGACGGAAGATGATTGCGTCTTTCAAATCAAGAGAAAAGACAATGACCCACAATTTTCGGTTCTTGGTCCTCTAACTACGAAAGATGATACCATATTGTAACTATTGTTGTCTCGTGGGAGAATTAGAAATCTAGTCTAAGATTGTGGTTAATGAAAACATAAAACAGAACAAGGAATTTCGTCGTGAGGTTGTACATGATCGGTAAACAGGATGGACGATCAAGATGCATTTCCAGCCTGGTATTTTCATGAAGTATGGAATCAACTAGCTAAAGAGTAGAAGTCAGATGTCAAAATTATTAATTTATGAACATTTGTGGATTATATTTTTATTAATTAAAAACTTTAAAAAATAGGTATCATAATCGTAGTTTCTACGAGTCTTTTTAGTATGCAATTTGGCATGCCTACATTTTCCCAGTTGATTCCTGGACCGACCCCATCCCGGAACAGATCATGTCCGGGGCCACCTTTGTCAATGCAAGATTACCGAAATGGGCCCACTTTTTAATTTTGCACCCAAGTATTTCAGCCGGCAATATTACCTCCGTACCAGATTTTCAACCCTACAAAAAAAGAAAGTGATTATGTTTGGAAGGTAAGATGAGAATTTTGTGTTTTGTTTTAAAGTTTAAAATATTATTTTTTAGTTTTGAGATTTGAAAAAGTTAAATTGAAATTTGAAAAAGTTGTATTGGGATTTGAAAAAGTTGAATTATTTATTATATTTTATATAGGAATTTGAAAAGGTTGTAATGATGAGATGAGATGAGATGAGAATTTTATTGAAGATAAAACTTCCAAACATAATCTTAAATATTGATTGAAGTCCATTTTGTATGACCCCCAGTTTCCATTGTAAACTTACAAAAGCTGCTTTGGTGGGGTTGCTTATCTGCCATTAAGATTATGTTTGGAGGATAAGATGAGAATTTTATATTTTGTTTTAAAGTTTAAAATATTATTTTTTAGTTTTGAGATTTGAAAAAGTTAAATTGGAATTTGAAAAAGTTATATTGGGATTTGAAAAAGTTGAATTATTTATTATATTTTGTATGGGGATTTGAAAAAGTGTAGAGATGAGATGAGATGAAGATGAAAATTTTGAGTAAAACTTGTTTTCCAAACCTATCCTACTCATTTTTAATGCTTTTCCTAATTCCTGAATTCAAAGGTAAGGTTTTGCTTTTTTGTTTCTTGGGGAGATATTTCAGAGAAAATATGCACCCTATGAGGAAAGAAGCCAGTGCATGGCTACCTACTTCCATTCCCCATTTTGTTAATTTAAATTTACCAATCTTGATCTATACTGAAATTTAAGATTTAAAGTAATAAAAAAGATAGACAGATAAAATAAGTCGTTCAGCAATTTCTGTATATTTGTTCATAGTATTAATTCATGTTAAACTCGCGTTACATTATTAAAATAACTCCAGGTGTAATTAAACTAAAATAAGTGAATATTTTATTTTTTTAATCAGACTCCACGATATTTACCAAACAATAAGTGGATCATGATCATCCCATGTTGACTCCAAGAATTTTTTTCTTTTTTCTTTTTTCCTAATGATTCACGAAAAACAACGATAAGTAGTGGTACGAAATTAATAAATGGAAGGTGAAGGATCTTAGGATATTGTGCTATTGAAGTGTTCATGTGATGAGGTTGATGCGTATTATTCATGTAAATTAGCAACGCATCGAGTATTTGACTTTGAAAAATGAGAAATGCTACACAACCTCTTCAACCTCTACACTCCACATTTTATTTAATTTTTTAATTTTTTAATATTTTTTTAAATTTTTTTTGAGTTTATTCTTTTTAAATTAATTTAATTTTTCTATTTGATTTTGAAAAATGAGAAATGCTACGCAACTTCTCCAACCTCCACACACCACATTTTATTAAATTTTTAAATTTTTAAAATTTTTTTTAAATTTTTTTTTGAGTTTATTCTTTTTAAATTAAATTAATTTTTCTATTCATTATTTATATATTAAATATTTGATAAAAAAAAAATATGGTATATGGAAGTTGTGTGAATAGTAAGAGGTTGAGTAGAATTTTTGTTGAAAAATAGATATATGTATGTATCGAACAGCGTTCCTCTGTCGACGCAATAATTTGCACCTTTTACGCCTTAATAGCAGCGGACAAAGTCGACAAAATGACAAGCCAAGCTAGCACCACCGTCCTCCTCGTCTACCTATTTTTTTTGGGGCCATTAATAATCTGTGTTTATTGATCATGGATCATGACTATCTTAAGCCCCCCATATATTTAGCCGCCACGTCATATACCACGTCGAATTTATATATAATTAACATGAGTAGAATATAAAAAGAGTAATATTATATATAGTTTAAGAGTATGCAAGTCATGTTCATTTCTTTTTAAAAAAAGTGTGATTCATAATTAAAAAATTAATTTTTTTATATAGGTTCCATAAGATTTATTTTTTTTAAAAGGAATGCGCGAGATTTTCACACTTTAAGATTGTAAATATAAATTCAGTTAAAAAACGAACCAAAACTTAGGAAAACTAATTAGAAAAAATGAAACTAAAAGGACAATTGTGGAATTTTCTTTTTAAATTACTGAAATATATGACAATTAGTGGCGTAATGTTGAACGTTATGATCAACAGAGCAATTCATAAAATGATAGCTTGGAGTACAAATTAACCAATGCATATTGAAAAAAAGGAAAATGGTAGACATGCAACCATTTTTCACAATTATTTACATAATTTTATTTTAAATGGGAGACATTTTTATAAAATAACTAATAAAATTAACATCGTTTAATAAAAATATCTTCAATTTAAACTATGATTATATAAATTAAGACTATAAAAATGATTATAAGTGTATCCTAACTAAAAATTATGTTATGCGCATTGAATTCGGATTCTATCAGTTTCAGATAGCTTGGCATATAAGACAGAACACCATCATTTTCGATTAAAAAAAACATGGATCCCTCTTTAATATATGCCTGTTATTGCAGGGTCCATCAAGATGATAGTAAGCTGAAAGTCGAATCCGAGCCTAACATGCCAATGAACTCGGTACTTTTGAATGGGAAACAACGACACGAAGACAGACAACCTTGGCCTGGCATCCATGAGCGCTGTCGACCGTCTGCAAATGGCCGAGACATTATAATTTTCCATCAATTTCGTTAGAAAAATACACACAAGGCCACCCATTATCCCGAAGATGATTTGATGTAGCTGGCGAAAAGGAGCTAGCTAGCCCACCTAGCTACCCACCCACCACAAGACCACAAGTAATTAAACTTCGTTGAAAATTAACCATAATTAGGTCGATAAGCATGACTATGATGTTTTTGGCAGCAACGCACACATCACACATTATGATAACAACACTCACTGTTCATGAAGTTTACTAAAACGAATTAGGTTTGCAAGCTGCATGCCTGTAATCACTTAATTCATTGCAACAATAATTGCACCCCAATTGCCACCGCAGCGCGCAAGTTGCTTGGAATTACCCCCAGAGCCCACTCGCACTCCCACAAGAGGTATACGTAATTCGATGGATTATGACTATGCAGGGACGGACTCATCAGGAAATTGAAGTTGGAGAGACAAATTAAATTATGAAAACATTTCTTTAGGAGAAGATCAAAATTCTTGTGATTTCATGAGATCCAAACCTATAAACTGATGTGGTATTATAAGATTTATTATATCTGCTTTATAATAAAAATAATTTTATAATTTGACATACTGCATCAAACTATAATAGTTTATAAATTTACTTGTGTGTAATTTTTTTGTATCTAAAGTATTTTTTTTTTAAATCCAAATTAGAGTGGTTTCGCCCGGCAGGCCTGGGCCGACGACGGACCTGCGAATGCGCATTGCATGTGAGGTGTTAAATCTTGGGGCACGTATACAGTAGTTGGATTATTTTTCCATGTTTGGTGATGATCGTTTAGGAAGAAGGCTGTGCGCCCCATGTCTATCCAAATTGCATGCATTGATATAATGCATGGTCGACAGTTATATGTGATGCATCCATGCATGTGCCTTTCCACATCAGCAAATTTATATAAGCCTTAAGCTTACACATGCATGAGGTCTCATGCATGCTTGTATCGATGATTCCATGAAAAAGCTTTTAGCTTGAAAGGTTTAGCCTTCAATAAAGCAATGAAAAGTATACGAGGGCAACCGCCTCTTTAATGCAATTATTAGGGACAGTAACATAAAGAAAAAAAGGATTTTTTAAAGAATCAAATTAAGGTAAGTGATGACTATGTAGCGCGTGAAGGTGTGAGAGGAATTGATCGAAGACCGTTCTTACATATGAGTCCCTGCTGATCTGAGGTAATAAACAAAAGCACTCGTCTTTTTAGTTTTGCAATCCCATGCATAAATAATATTGCACCGACCACATTATTAATCACAAGTACCCAACCCCGAAAATGATCATACGAAATATACAAAAAAGAAAAGAAACCCAGAAAATTAGGTTAATAGATATAGAAAGATTAAAAAAACATAAAGAGCATGAGCGGAACTATGTTGTAGGTTGGGGGGGGCTAATTTTAAGAATTCGTGTGATATATTATATAATTATAATTTTAAGTATAAATATTCTTAAAATATTTAAGATTATCCCTCCCAACACGTAAACACAGTATATCACTCAAATATCTTTAAGTTCATTAATATAATAGTCTTGATTTGACATCAATATCTCTTTTTTTTGCCTTTGGTGTGCATTGTGCGGTTTGTTTAGTTTCATATCAATAATATCATATAAGTTTTCTTTTTTTTTGAGCTTACATATATAGTTACATGATTTTTTTATTTTTTTTTCATTTGGGTCATTCTCAACTTCATTAAATTTCTTGCCTATCACTTGTACATAATTTTCTTTTACAACTTTTGAGATGTTTTTAACCACATATTAATCAATTAACTAGCTAGAAGTTTCAAAAGAGTTTATCTAATAATTAAAACAAATCTGGAATATTCTTGCATATGGGAGGCAACAAATTTATCAAGCTAGATGATTAATGAGACGTTTCTAGAGAGATAGAGAAAATATGTGAAGAATTTATTTTATTTTGTAAAGAATTTATTAGTTATTCACATGCTTTTTTTTGTTCATTTATTAATAGTAATACAATTATATAATAAAAAATCTAACGACTTTTATATTATTAGATACTTTTTCAGGTTTATTCTTGATCTATAAATTTTTCTTAAAGCTTAGAAAAATATGAGTAAATCAAAAAAATTTATATAATTTTATAATGTATGATTATTTTTTTATATAATCACGTGCAAAAAATACATATTACTTATGCTGACACATACTGCACACTTTGCTAATCGCCCCCCTCCTCCCAGACACCAATACCTAGTTCCACCCTTGATAAAGAGGTAGCTTATACTAACTGGCTCAAGTTCAACACATACCTAGTTCCACCCTCGATAAAGAGGAAGTTTATAGTAACTGGCTCAAGTTCAACACATGCATGGGTCAATACAATTGCCACTCCAGGTCCATACCATTGAAAGGGAAACATCATTAAAATGATCAGCAAAAAATCATGGGTAGAGAGCAGATATTACCTTTCACTGCAATTCTTGCCATCATCAAGATCATCATGAAGCTAGCATGCATGTGCCTGTCAACACTTTTGTCATGACTAGGCCACCAATCTTTGGCGCCCATATCCACAGGTAAAAGTGACGCATGTTCGTGATAAGGGTGGTGGGCCGGTGGCAGATATATTAATTGTAGAGATCAGGAGAAAGAGCTCCATAACCATATATAGCGAGGGAAGCAAAGGCAATGGAGGTCATTGAGTTTTGGATTCATTGGCATGGGAACTGTATATGATCCCAAAATGCTATTTATATATAATGCGAGTCCAGTTATTTGTACCTAGTACGTACCCTTTCACATGCAAATTCGATCCACTTCCAGATAAATTTTTTAAGGCCTGAATGGGGGCACGCACAGTACAAGCTACTGGAAGCTTTCGGCTGAAAACGTTGCCACATGCACATAAACTAGTTTGCAAAAAAAGTTCCCTCAAATTCATGTTATCCAATTTTGAAGACTTCAAAGTATTATATATATTAAATGGGTTTTATAAAATTTATTATTTATTTAATACTGTCTGTAATATTTATAGTACGGACAACAATAAATACTATAGAGATCACTATTTCTTTATGTATCTATCTCTATCTCACTGTCTCATTTGTTTTTGCAAATGAAATGAAAGTTAAAAATTGAATAAAATATTATTATAATATATTTTTTTGATATTATTTTTATTTTAAAATTTAAAAAATTGAATTATTTATATTATTTTATGTAAAAATTTAAGAAAATTATAATAATTAAATGAAATAAGATAAAATAAAATGAATTGAGAAGTTTTATAAAAACAAAGGAGACCTGAAGTCCTCATATTCCGATAACTTAGGAGACCTTGATCCTTAGTTTGCATAGATTCCTGTGAATAATTCCAAGCACATATCATTGCTGCAAAAATCTGATGCACAGTACAGATTATTAATTAATCAAAATATCGTGAACCCATTGTAAAATGCTGATTTTCTGAACGTTTTGGTTACAACACATGAATTCACTCACATGCAGAATCTCATTCACTCACTATATATAAGTACGTACACATGGTATATTTGAGGTTCGGTAGTAATTAGGAGCTGTTAAGTCAGTTTCTTTGTAAATTTTTTTGTAAGTTTCTCTTTAAGTATATTTAGTATTTTTCTTCTGTAATGAGGGGAATCGTAGAGGCTATAATTAATGCTAAGAAATTAAGAGTGCATTATCCAGAGAATAGGCATTAAATTATTAATTAACTTGACTAGAGACGTCTCATAACCATAAACGCAACATACTCAATAAATAACCATGTGTTTCACCAACCACGTGCAACGATATTAATGCGAAAGAGAGGACAAATCAATTTAAAGGAAAAAAAAAAAGACGTCTCATAACTATATGTATTGAATGAATGAATATGCCCCAAAAAAAAAAAAAAAAAAATGAATGAATGAATATCATTGGGATGGTGCATACCTTTTAAAACAAATGATATTTGAAGCATTAAGATGTACCATCACCACGTATTTTTTTTTAAAATAAATAAATAAATTTGAGACCTGCAAGTAAAAAGATTATTTTTTTAATAATAGACTTCATTTTTTTTTTCAAATGAATGCATGAAATTTATATACCCTAAAATTATATCTAGTATTCTGTCTCCTGCAAGACTCATTCTCGATTCAGAAAGTTGGGCTTTTGTCACTGCTTTGCTGGCTATGTTTGATCACCTCAATTCATTTCAAAAATCAAAGGATGATATTTATTATTTTTTTAATTTTTTATAAAAAATTAAACGTATTTTCATACATTTAAATATATATCTAAAAAAAACTCACAAAACATATTCACACGCAGGCCCTCTCCAACAATAGGATCACATCCGGTGGGCATGTCCAGGCATGAAGAAGTATCTAAAAATAGAGTTCTTGCAACCTCTTTTCGTATGGGCCATTGTCAAGAACCCATAAAGTCTCGGCCCTTTGGATCTAGTCTTATAAAGCTTGTCAACCGCCCACTCAATCTGAAAATGAGAGCGCCCGGGCTTTGTGGCATTTTTGGAACTCAGCCATCATGAACCGTCCCTACAAAATAATGCCTTCCTAAAAAGGACCACTTTTTTTTTTTTTTGGTGCAGTTTAAATAATTTTTTTTAAATAGTTTATTACTTAAAATATATCCTGCGAGCTAGCGATTGAGTGACATCACCTTTTTTCTTAAATTTAAATGGCATACTCGAGTATGTTTGAGAAGATAAACATCTCAAAATTTTTTATCATTTTATTCATAAATATTATTAAAATATGAAGAGTTTTTTATTTTTTATTTAATCATTACAAAATTTTTAAACTTCTAAAAAATATAAAAAATAATATTACTTTTTCAAATTTTAAAACAAAAATTATATTAACAATTTATATTTTAACAATATTTTAATTTTATAATATTTTATTCAACTTTTTATTTCTCATTTTTAAAATCTAATAAAACATGTAAATTCAAATAATTTTACTATTATTCACATAATTATTATCTCATCTTACTTTCCAAACATGCCCTCAGAGTATTCATACTGGCCTCTTTATATTATTTGCCAAATTTTAGTCAAAACACGTATTCTCTCTACTAGCTTTTCTAAAACCTCATGCATCTCACTCATTATAATTTTTTTATTAAAATAATCATTCTTTGTTATTTTGTAAATTCGTTTCTTTTCAACATTTTTTAGACAAGAATTATCTATCTCCAACGATTATTTTTTAAAAACAAAAAAAAACAGTAGAAAAAATAAGTTATAAAATAGCTTAACAAAAGACAAAACAACTCACATTTTGTAGGGGGGAAAAACATTTTAAAGAAGTAAAACAGAAAATAAATAATAAAAATAAAGTAAGTTTACCTTGCTACAATAGCTCCCTAAATTCGAGAAGAAGCTACTGTATCGAAGTTAAATTTGTTCCTCAAAATATAGAGCTAGATGCAAGAAAATTTTAAATCGTCTTCCTTGGATTTTGGCTAAAAAGTATAGCTGTACAAAAATTGTCGGAAACAACCTTAGCCGACATGGACTGGCTGTCGGAGTCCAAAATTTGTCGAAACTAGCAGAGAACCGATCAGCTAATGGTATACATTTAATAAAACCAATGCCGACCGGTTCAATCTCGTTTTGAACCAAACCCAAAGCGTCAAACCAGCCGATAATATATACTATATATATAATTTAAAACGACATCATTTCACTTAAGTGAGTGAAATGACGTTGTTTTTAACCTATTATTTACAAAAAAAAATTAAAGTGAAACCATATATTTTGATTTAGTTTAGCTTTAGGGTTTAATACCCTCGCGTCCCCCCTCCCCCTTTCTTTCTTCTTCTCTCCTGATTGAATCTTCTCAAACTTTCTCTCTCTTTCTCTCTCTCTCTCTCATAGCCGCCACTACAAGTCTCCTCTCTCATGTCATGTAGCGTCTTCCTCCAACAGTTGATGGCAACCATCTTGTCCTCTCTCTCATAGAGCATATCTCTCTTTCATTAACCTCTCATCTCTTCCTTTCCCTCTCCTCCATTAACCTTTCCTTGGACCTCTATCACTCATCTTTTCACCTATGGAAAATATGAGACTTCAAGTGGTTTATTTTATTGTGTTGCGTTAATGGTTTTGTTTTGTGGATTCGATAGTATTTGGTGAATGGTGATAAAAAAAACTAAGCTTCCATTTTTTGTGTTTGGATTGTCTGTCGTCTAGTGATGGGAAAATTGATTCCCCTAATCGCCGAACCGATTTGTACTGACTGTCAAGTTCTAATCAGTTCAATTTCTCTCTATTGGTAGATTTCGATCGAGAATAGCATATATTCTCCATGTTGGTGCGGTTTCGGTTTGGACCAAAACTGCACCAATACATTTGATTTACAGCCCTACTAAAAAGTCTTTGTAGGGACCGGATGCAGATAGTCTTAGATCAATTGATTTTTAGAATTGTTTAAAATAGCTACTCTTATTATAAATAAATCTAATATCATTTTATAAATTAATTTAACTTTTAATGAAAACATATATACTAGGGCTGCACACGGTCCGGTCCGGTCGGTCCGGTGATGGACCGAAGGTTTTCGGTCCATCAATTGGACTGGATCGGACCGGACCGGACCGGTAGCTTTATGTCCATTCGGTCCAGCCTTTTTTTTTTTTTTAAATCAATTAATAAAAAAAATTATTTACAATACTAAATTAAACTAAGTGACTTATTAATGTGGATTATGTAACAAACTCAATAAAAAAATATTTTATATGGTCAATGATAATAAATTATATAAAAATACATTATTGATGATGTTAATTATTACTTTATTACTAACTTAAAGTATGTTAATGCATAATGAGCCATATACAACTTTTAACATTT
Source organism: Cyclocarya paliurus (assembly GCA_029856935.1). Taxonomy (NCBI): domain Eukaryota; kingdom Viridiplantae; phylum Streptophyta; class Magnoliopsida; order Fagales; family Juglandaceae; genus Cyclocarya; species Cyclocarya paliurus. The sequence continues at coordinate 4,789,265 of CM056953.1, forward strand.
TGTATATGAAGCAATAAACATGAATAATTTAATTATCCATACATATTATATCCATAATTAAGAAAGATACATACTTAACATACTATTATAAATAAGAATAAAATATTTAATTATACATACTATTATAAATTTATAAATTATACATATATTATAATTTATACTATAACGCTTAATACTTAATAATATTAGTAATACATTAAAGAATATATTAATATATTGATACTTAATATATATAATGATAGACTTATAGTGATTAGTTATTATGAATCATGATTAGTATAAATTATAATTATATAATAGTATTAGTATAAAGTATTAGACTATTAGTAAGATAGTGTAGCTATATATTAGTAATATTAGTATAAGTATAATTGTATAAGTATAACTATAATCTATAGTTCATAGTTATAACTATACTAAATTATTATAACTTATACTAATATATAATATAGTTATAATAAATCACTATAATATGGTATAACTAAACTAATATAACTATTAGTATAACTATATAATAGTATTAGTATAAAGTATTAGACTATTAGTAATATAGTATAGGCTATAGCTATATATTAGTAATATTAGTATAACTATAATTGTATAAGTATAACAATAATCTATAGTTAATAGTTATAACTATACTAAATCATTATAACTTATACTAATATATAATATAGTTATAATAAATCACTATAATATGGTATAACTAAACTAATATAACTATTAGTATAACTATATAATAGTATTAGTATAAAGTATTAGACTATTAGTAATATAGTATAGGCTATAGCTATATATTAGTAATATTAGTATAACTATAATTGTATAAGTATAACAATAATCTATAGTTAATAGTTATAACTATACTAAATCATTATAACTTATACTAATATATAATATAGTTATAATAAATCACTATAATATAGTATAACTAAACTAATATAACTATTAGTATAACTATATAAAGTATTAGTATAAAGTATTAGACTATTAGTAATATAGTATAGGCTATAGGCTATAGCTATATATTAGTAATATTAGTAATTTAGTATAAGTATAATTGTATAAGTATAAGTATAGTCTATAGTCTATACTTATAATTATACTAAATCATTATAACTTATACTAATATATAATATAGTTATAATTTCTTATAAATTTATAACTTATAATAAATCACTATAATATAGTATAACTAAATTAATATAACAACTAATATAACCATTAGTATAACTATATAAATATATAATAGTATTAATAGTCTATACTTAATTATAATATAGTATAATTATATATAAAAAAATAAAAAAAATATATATAAATATATTCGGTCCGGTCCGATCCGAAAAACATCCGGACCATGGATTGGACCGAATTCATTCAGTCTAAAAAAAATTGGACCGGACCGGACCGAATTAAATTTGATCCGATCCGATTAGTCCAAAATAACCGATCCGGTCCAATTTTCTCGATACGGACCGACCGATACTCACCCCTAAATTATATACTCCACAACTAAAAACCCTGTCTATCTTTTCTGACCGACCCTACGTCAAAGTCACGATGGATGGGCTTTAAGGCCGACAGTTGCTTTAAAGTCCATTTATCTTGGCCCCCTAAAACTCTCTCCAAGAGGTATGGGAGCCCAAAATCTCTTGCGAGATGGTTTATTAAGTAATTTTAGGAAATAGTATGGTAGTGGCAAATGGGTGTTTAGGCTAACGAGAGATGTAATCAGTAGAAAAAAAAAAAAAAAAAGGGAGCAGAAGATCTGTGAAAGGTACAGCTTTTCAGGTTGTCAATCATTTCATGAAAAGAAAGCCACACATCCAAACAAACAAAAAGTCTTATTGGGGGGGTGGGAGAAATGGAGCTTTGCTGGCTTAGCTACCATAAGTGGAGCACTTTGAGGAAGAATATTTATAAAAGCTCAAAGCATGAAAGCAAGTTGGGGTTGGGAAATGACTTGCTGATCAATTCCTACTTTGCACAGAAACTGCAGCTTTAAATAGCCATTGTTCTTGAGAGATTGATATTATTGGAGCTGCAAGTAGGTCTACTTGAATAGATGATTTTGGCTCTTTGTGTAAATGAAATTAGTAGACGAAATCCAGCTCATAATTTTCAAAGGGTGAAAGGACCCACGTGGGAAGGAGTACTATAGCATGCCAGTTGAAAATTTTGCACAGATTTTTTTCGTAAAACTAGATGATGATCTCCTTCTAGCTAGCTGTCTCCACGTTCCACACTGGCAAACAAGCTCTATAATCACTGCTTCTGCTCTTTCTTTTACCTACTCTTCTCTTCCTGATCTATATATGCTTGTGCTTTTTACAAGCTAGCAAAAAGTTAATATTTATTTATAAAATATACATGAATATCGTTCGTCTTATATAGGATATAATTAGAATTAGTCAATTTAACACTTCAATACATAATTTAATTCTGTCAGCCTCATTGAAAAATAGGAAATACGAGATATATGTATGGGATGACAGACCTGCAATTTCAGGATGCTGGAATAATTAATTGTTCAAAGTCGTAGTCCCGATCGAAGACTTTGGTTGTCATTGTCAGGGTGTTATGGCCGGACAAGCTGATATTTATAATGGTCTTCCATTAGCATATATATATATATATATATATATATATGATCTATATATGATCATTGACCAGGGAATGATTCGATGGAGATGGATACAAATCCATTGTGTAGATGTTTCTGCGTCGATTGAGTTTTAATATTTCACGGTTTTATTCGTTTCTTTCTGCTGTTGGGAATTAGTTTTTCAACCCACAAAACAGGCTGCACACGAAGCAGGCCAGAATTTTTATGTACGTACGTAACTTATTGAACGAATTAAGGAGGTTTCGATCCAGTAGTACTGCACGCAGCAATCCTTCCCTCTCGGTGCCGAGACGGCAAAGCTCATAAAGCTGCATCTTTTCCAAACCATTACAGTTCTGAATAGACCTGTTTGAGTATAAATTAAGACCTATTCTCTCGATGCTTCCCATGGCATCCATATATTTTTCTTCTCCGTAAAATCAACGTCAGGAAATAAGATCATCCGAAATCCTTAAATGTATCGCTCTTCCCAAGTTGTAGGATGCGTTGAAATTAAGAACCGGATCTTTACAGGTAGGTTTCTCTGATAACCAAAACCAAAACTAATCTTTGATAATTCCACTAAGATGTTCAGGCCTAGCTAGCAATCGAGAAAATCTTATCAAGTACCAAGTGAAATTGATTTCTGCATGATTATTACAAAACTATTCCATCAGGGAAAAATAATTTAGAAAATAATTGGAAAATGAGATTTGGCATCCGATCATTTTGCCTGAAAAAATTCATAGACCTAACTTATCTCATAAAATCGGTTTTACAAAAGATGATTGCTCATTCCTTATAAATATACCCAAGACCTTATCCACATGTAATGCGAGATTATTTCTCAACACCTCCCTCACTTGTATGTTAGTATTTTTCTTAGTCTTTGTCACGGTGTAAGTAGTGTAAACACCATTCTGTCTTGTGGCAGGTTTTGATACTATGAAGAAATTCATGAATTTAACTCATCTCATAAAATTGGTTCTATAAGATCATCTCTCATAAACATAACCAAGACGACCTTATTTGGCAATGTGAAATTATTCATCAACATGTCATTTTAATTTAACAATGAATTCAAATCCCTCCATTTCTTACCTAAACTTGACATCTTCAAGTGAGAGAAATTAAGTGAATCCTATAATTTATGGAATAACATAGGACTCGCTTCATAGGTACATTTTTTGTGTTTAAGCTGATCTTGGGATCGAGCAAAAACTCAAATTCCATCGTGAGAATCTTTAAGAACTATCAATAAAAATCAAAGTTCTTTTTCCAAAATTTTGAATTTTTTTAAAATTATCTTTATTGATATATAGTTGCTCATTATAATTGTTAAATCATGGGTACTTCTTATTCAAAAAAAAAAAAAATCATGGGTACTTCCAGCAGGACTCATAATATATAAATAATAATAGTTATTATTATTATTATTCTCTCACGCATATATATTTTGCATACATATACCATTCATTTATATGGTTATAATGAGATCCGTTGAAGTCGAAGTTAAATTCAATATATAGTGTTATAAAAAATAAAAAAAACTACAAAATAGATGGATATCACAAAATTTAAATAGGAAATGAGGTGGCCATCTATAATAACAAGACGAAGTCCATCTTTAACGTGTCGCTGACCGGTTGACCCCATCATGAGCACAAATATGGGCGCACATTCACAAACCTAGCAACCAATCAGCTGTCCTAATTAAAAGGTAACTTGTATATTTGAAATGAAATTAATAACTTTTAGAGAGAGAGAGAGGGGGAAAAAACCGAATATTCGTGCATTTTTCGTCTCTCCTTTCATCTCTCTTATAAAAAATAAAGGGCTTTATATCTAATTTTCGTCCAAAGGTGAGGTGACTTCTTCCTCTCCTTTTCCTCCTTCCTACATCTATCTATATTGTCTATCAAATTAATTTTTTTATTTAGTTTTATTTTGCTTCCTTTAGGGCTAAAAAAATAGATCTATAACTTTCCGACAACTCCTGAGAAACACATGCAACACAAGCATACTCCTAAACTGCAAATCGCTCGGAGGAATATGACGGTTTTGTAAAAATCATCGTGAGTGGTCCTCACTTGCTGCCCACATCTATGTGTTGTCTTCACGCGTCATCCCTACTGGCAGCTTTTCTCGCTACAGGCACTAGATCACTGGACTCGCCACCATTAGATATTTTAGATTTGACCTTTGTGACTGAAAAGAGATATGTGTTGCTTTTATGTGTCATCACAGATTTTGAAATCTATCAAAATTTATCCAAACTGTAATCCATCATTTTTCGTATCTATCTTACTTTTTTTTATTTCCTTATTGTTAATTAAAATACAAAAAGAGTTTATCTCTCGAGCTTTTATTTGTAGAGGTAGAGTTATCTTCTTCTATGAAAGGTGAGGTTGAGTTGTCTCTTAGACGTTTATCTGTAGAGAGTATTAATATTAGTGAAGATTAGACTAGTCATAAAAAAATATATATTAGTAGAATTTTAAATTCATTATTTTAATTTATAATGTCATGTTTAATATTAGGATATTTCAAAATATCTCTGCTCATCGATGTAAATCTGTTTACGAATGAATGATGATAATTTACTTTGAGAGAGTGAGAGAGAGAACGCAAACCCAAAAACAACCATGGAAACGAACAAAAATAAAGTAAATAACCAGAGAAAAGATTGGAGATAAGGGTAATTGATTGGAGGGTGGTAGGGTATAATAAATTATTAATAATTCAGAGACAGAGAGGCAGACTCCAAAGTTCATTAGTCATGCAGCTGTCATTCGGTTCTACAAAGCCAACCCCCGCCTCTAACCCTTCTATACAGCAAATTATAGTTTGCAGCTGTCGAATCTCTCTCTCTCTCTCTCCACTTTTTTCTCTTTTTCTCTCACACTTGATGTGCCGAACAACCCATCAAATAATAACAGCAACAACAATAACATCATAAACTATATCCACCTGTTTCTCTGTCTCTCTGACCCCTCTTCAATGATTTTTTCACTCTGGAAAAGGGCGAATTAATGGAGTTGGAGGCATATATAGAGCTCAAAGCTAGCAAAGAAAATGATGTCGACACAGATTAAGGTATTAGCCTGGTCCGCTATCTCTTCTACCAAGCCTTAGGGCTAGCCATAAAGTGATTATGCCAGGGCGTTCATGCACGCCGAGGGATACCAGCCATTCGTCATTGGTTTTGATGATTTAGATGCCAATATGGCTTCCCCACAATACCGATCACAGTTCGGAGACACCACGTTTACCAAAGTGTTTGTCGGAGGCCTTGCGTGGGAAACACCCACCGAAGAAATGCACAGATATTTCGAGCAGTTTGGGGATATTCTCGAAGCTGTGATAATCACCGATAAGAGTACAGGAAAATCTAAGGGATACGGATTCGTAAGTACTTTTCCCAGTTCCTGTCCTTACGCCAATAATTCTACAATATGATATAGGCGTTCTCTTTTTTTTTTTTCTTTTTTAAAATAATTATTAGGTGACTTTTCGCGACCCGGAATCGGCAAGTAGGGCTTGTGCTGAACCAAACCCTGTGATCGATGGGCGGAGAGCCAACTGTAATATCGCTTCGTTTGGACGACCCCGACCTTCACCGCCCCGAGGTCCATGCATTTTGTAGCTTAATTGCACAATTAATTATAATTTATAAGCCCTTTTTCCTTTTTATTACATACATTAATATTGCTAGTCCTGATGAAAACTACGTACACAACACTTAAAAGAAATTAATTTGTTGTTAATACAGGAAGAAATCAAGGAAGTAGTTCTTACCAAGGACGCGCACCACAGCCACATGGTGCACTATCCTATAGAGGAATCCCGGCAGCCTTACCTCCGCCGCCGCCGCCGCCTCCTCCTCTTCCTGTCATTTATCCGAATTTTGGGTAAGCTAGCTGCTTAATGTCTATTTACTTCTGCCATAATATATATATATATATATATATATATATATATATATATATATATAAATGGTCCCCATACGGCCAGTCTATCACTTTGTATATATATGATCAGTTGGTATAGAAAAAGGAAATAATTAATTCTATGATTTGGTACGAGGGGGGCTCTACATTGTCCATTCCTCGGCAGATGTGCATAAATCTAACATCTGCAAAGGGCAGCTGCAATGGACGGTGCGACCCACTCAGTTTATGTGTGGCCTCACCTTCATTTGGTCAAATAATCACACACACACACAAATAATCAATAGATGTTAGCTAATATATAGCAATTGAAAAGTATCCTGGAGAAAACACCCTTTTGTTATTTATCCGTTTCTCATTGATCTCGAGTACTACTTCCTAAGAATGTTTTGCGTGGTTGTAAAGAAATGCCCTCATGTGCGCGGGCTTTAAAATTTTGGTTATGATATTTAAGCTGGCTAGTATTTCTTGTTAAATAATTATTTAAAAGTTTTTACATCTACATCATCCACGTATATAGCATAATTTAATTAAAAGTTTAAATTTATAATCAATCAGTTGGCTCTTGATCAAGCATTGACAAGGGGCGCCTGGGATGAAAAGGAAAAAGAAAAAACCAAAGAACTTAGATATTATATGTTAAGTCAATTTAACATATACTGCAATATATATATATATATATAGAGAGAGAGAGAGAGAGAGAGAGAGAGAGAGGATCTCGAAGTATGAGATTTTTGTACATGCACCTAGCTTTTTTATACAGTTGTATGCTTTCTATGTATCATATTTGTTGTGTTCAAAACAGCGATTTTTATCAGTTGTAGCAAATAAAAAGTAAAAAGAAAGAAACTTCATAGAAGTCGAAATATGAAGGAATGAGTATGCTTAGATCCTTTAATTGATGAATAAAAAAAGATCTAAATTAATAGAATAAGCATCGATCAATTAGTGAAGTTTTGGGCTGATACAATAAGAGCTGCTTATTTATGTAAGAAGAAAAGGATCAACGACTTCGAAAGAATTGAACGAGGAGCTGTTGTCCTTCAGGATGCTTAGAAATCTTAGGGTCTCTCGCGGTCTTTGACAATTTTATACCCTTCTTTTGTCTGACCTTTGAAACTTTCATTTATTGTGGCCGGCCTAGCTAAACTTGCACTACTTGTTTACTTCTTTCTATTGATAACTGGTCCATCGACCTATAAATCTGTAAATTAAGCACGGCCGCTCTAAGTTGCCACTCAGAGGTACTCTTACATAACAAACTGTCATAATTTGATGAATATGTTAGAATATAAATTATTTTTTATTATAGAGTAAATCTAAAGAATTTGAAACGTGTAAGTTTACTTTTATATAATATTTTTATATACAGTTATCATTTTTGCAAACCAGTTGTTTTTTATCATTTCTGCTTTGTCCGTGCTAAGTTGTTGCTTTTATCATTTTTGCAACAGACAAGCTAAAGCTAGGACAACATGAGTTTTCTTTTCTCCCGCTTAGAACAAGAAAAAAAAACAGTAACAATATTTTGCTATATATATATATATATATCATCATTAGAGCTCATCAATGCAACCACTCGATCCTGCAGGTATCCAACCTACGCGACTGATTATGGCTACCACCAAGTTAGTCTCTCTCATCTCTCTCTCTTGATCGTAGCTTATGAATGACAATAATGCAGCTAGCATGGTAATAGATGATAATAATTGTTTGACACAATATTGGTGCGTGGTATTAATCATTGGCAGGCTCTATATAACACACAAGTACTCCAACAGCCACAATACTACCAGAATTTGTACGGCACATCTTCTCCGGCCTATTACTATGGTTTATCGTCATCCGAATCCCCAATTAGGAGAGCATATTCTACAGTTCCCCAGGACCAACGCTCAGCTGGATCCGGCCTACTCCCTACCTATCCTTCTCCACCATTTCAACCACCCACAAGACATGATCCTGTTCCGTCTTCTACCGGTAACACTCTTTCTTTCTCCATTCTTTCTCATAGTTTAATCCCGGAAAATGATTTCTGCAAGGCTAGGTCGTACAAGTCTCATGCAGCTAGAGTTTTTGGTGGCTTTCATTTTTTTTTTTTCCAAATGCACGAAACTTGTATGTTCTAATTAAACTTATATCTACCATTGCTTAATCAATATCTCTCATTTACAATACATATGTTAATTACTTTTATATACAATTCTCTTACTAAATGAGATAAAATAAAAGAGTCTTGCTGCTAATAATAAGTCGTGTCTACGCACATATTTAACTTGGGCTAAGTTTAAGTGAGTCAAAATATCAGTAGTTTTTTTAATAATAGAATTTTCTTTACGATACAAATACGGGCTTGTGTTGGGGGGCACATAGGAGAATTAAGTACCCAACCCATGTGAATGAGGTGTCGAGGTTTAATTGGGCTATGAGTACTGGCCCTTGACATGTGTCACAATATATATATATATATATAGAAAGTAGTCATGAGACACGAGCGTAATTATTCTGTAAACTAACAGTGACTCCATCTGGTTTCAGTATCAAATTAAGATGACAGTTGATTCTAGAAATTGACCTCTTTGTTGTCGTCGAAAAGAATCCCACACAGTACTGCAATATGTTTTAGATCCATCAGTGGAATATATTCTATAATATTCCTAACATTAGAAACGGCTCTAGATTTAGGTGTTGTTCAGATTAAAAGATGAGATAAGATGGTTTCAATTGAAAGTTGAATAAAATATTATTAGAATATTATTTTTTTTATATTATTATGGTTCTAGGATTTGAAAAAATTGAATTGTTTATTATATTTTGTGTGAAAATTTTATAAAGTTGTAATGATGAAATGAAATATTCTCTAAATCCAAACAAGCTCTTAATCAGATATCAATTAAATTTATCTCGAATGATACGAATATTACCTAAAATAGATACATAAAAGTTTTTGATATGTATATAAGGTTAGGATGATTTGAGTATGGAATATATGGTAGATATAATAAGAGAGAGATTCCCTTGAGTTTTTGGGATATTAATGGCAGGCGTTGAGGAGATTTTTTCAAAAGAAACAAAAATTAAGGAGGCAGTGTTAATATTTTCTATAGAAATTCACCAGCTTGTAAAAATTTAAAAATTTTCAATTTCATAGTTTTTAAATTATTAGGATTTTTTAAAAATTTGAAAGGGCTGAAGCGACCGATCGAGGTAGATGTAGTTCCACCCCTGATCTGTCCCGTTTAATTTGTTAATTGCTAGCTTGAGCTAACAAAATCTTATATCTCATGTGATGGTTTGCTAGCTGCAGATTCACAGACGCAACAGCAAATTGTGTCCACAGAAACAGAAGGGCAAGTCGTTCCTTCAGAAAGTCCTCCAAATAGCTAAAGCAATAATTGATCAACAATATTATATACACGTACATGGTTTGGCCACAAGTTTCAATTGTATAATATTGACAAGTTTAATATGGCTATCATTTCTCTTTTTATTTCTGAAGTTCTCCCCAATTTACATAATTCTTTGGTACAAATAATTTTCTATGGCATCACTAATGCTTCGAGAGACTTTGATGATGATCTTCTCCGCAATGGCAGGCAAAGATGCTCTTTCACAAAATGTAAGAGCAAGATGGGAGAATTTCAATATATATTATATATATATATCCGGCCCTCAACAACATCATGCAAACCTCAGAATATTATCTTGGTTTTCGATAGATCAGCTCAACAAGACATGATACATGGAATATAATCATATGCATGGGCGGCATTGATCTCATGAGAGGTTGCATCGATGATTTAAGTCTAGAAATGCATACATGATTTAGATAAATGATTGTGTTCGATTATGCTTAAATTAAAATTAAAATAAATTAATAAAAAAGAACTCTCGTGCATCATGCCTAGCTAATTGTGACTTGGCAGTGTAACACACAGCCTAACGACGTTTGTATTTGTCCTGCGTGGCTGAATCAAAATCCATGATTCCAAAAACAAAAAAGAAGAAAAAGAAGAAGAAGATAGTAATAGATCGAGATCTTCTTAAAGGCTTCAATAGCCACTGTTATGTTTGGATAATAAGATGAGATGAGAAATTGTCAAAACTTATCACAAAACATAAAAATCAATAGTTTTTTCAAATTTCAAAATAAAAATAATATTAAAAAATTATATCCAATAAATTTTTAACTATATAATATTTTCATTCAAAATTTTGAGATACTCCAAAATTCCAAGTGTTCAAAAGAGTCCACAATTATTAAATATTTAATATTTTAAAAAAGAACCTTTGCAGACAACGTTAAATACTGTAGAACTATATTTTAACACGAGAAAGTTTATTGTTTCATTGAAGCGTATGTGCGTTAGGGGAGCCTGGAGGCACTAGGAAGGAGATCATCATGAATATGGATCCTACGCGTACAGAAGAAATCCGGCCCATTTGATGTGATTCCGGGCCTTAGATTTCGAAGATCTTAGTATTTAGATAGGGTAAAGGGAGTAGTGCAGATCAACCGGCGGACCAAAAGTTTTGATATTATGGGGTAAAGGGATCCAAGCCAGCCAGGGCGATCTTAATATATACACAGATTACTTATATATAGATTATCATTAATGTCTAATAGTAAGAGTATTGTACTGCATTCACATAGGATGTTGATGAAGTGAATTGCGGTTCTCGACCAAGAGATGTACTTGAGTAAAATGTAAGTATAACTTTTAAATGTGCTCACTCATGTATTTTAATTTTTTAATTTTTAATTTTTTTTATAGTTAAAAGAGTGAATATTAATGAATTTTTATTTTTTTAATGGTCGAAGTTTAAAAAGTACTTAGAATAAAAAAAAATTTACACTGGTGTAGCAAATTTTTTTGTGCACCCTAGCATTGTCCTCCATGCAAAAAACCACCCCACCTTGTACACTGTCGTACGTAATTTCCTCGAAAATGCTACGTGGGCATGAACTGCATGCGGGGAATATAAATGTGAGAATCAAACGTAGACGGAAGCGATGCTTAATTATGAAACGTCCACGTGCACGTCACAAACAGAATATAATCTTTTACCCACTGCAATGCAATTCATCTCTCTCTCTCTCTCTCTCATGTGTATGTAGAATAATGTAAATGCTGGTGTTGACTTGTTGAAAGCTCATGAAGGCTATAACCAGACTGAATATATAATACGTTTCCATAGACTTTCAACCCTCTGCAGCGCCATTCTTGCTAAATTCAGAAGCCATGGGCCAAAGGAATTAAATTTATTTTCCTTTAAAATGGAAAAATTGACAAACAGTACTCACAGCTGAGGATTATGATCCCCGCAGCAAAAGGCTCTTTTCGTTCAACTGCAATATTCTCCAGCCATCCTCTATCTCTCTCTCTCTCTCTCTCTATCGCCAGCTTTACGTACCTCAAATCATTATATCTCCCGGCCTCAACCAAGTCTGCCATCTCATTATAATGAAAACCACTTTCCATTTAAAATATCATGAAGTAGTACTACTCGATCACAGGTGAGGTGATGCTAGCTAGTACTATTATTGCGCGCTCGTATATCATGAAACCATTTGAAATTTCATTTAACTTTGGTCTGTTAGCAACCTCTGATCCAGATCATGCTGATACTGAGCCCCTCAATCTTTTTCCAAGCGTGCACAACTATAGTACTGATCTTCATACCCCACCAGTGATGACAGTAGACGACGAATTGTACCCGAGAGCATGCAGTACTAAAGGTAAAGAAGATGTCACCGTACTGGCCCTAAACATTGGCCTTCCTAATTGTTCAAGTGGCTCAATTAATCCAGACATAGCAGCTAATAATTATTTGATACCCACTCCCGACGAAATACACACTGGCTTCACTCATTTCTCGTGCCACGTCTGCTTCAAAACCTTCAACCGCTACAACAATCTTCAGGTGCAATTACTAATTACTTTCATTCTGCATTCCTTTTACAATTTATACCTTAACAAATGAAATAATATAGGGACATTTTTCATGCAAAAATCTCCATGACAGATGCATATGTGGGCGCACGGTTCACAATATCGAAGAGGCCCGGAGTCGCTTAAGGGAACCCAACCCAGACCGATATTAGGCCTTCCATGCTATTGTTGCGCCGAAGGGTGCAAGAACAACATAAGGCACCCGAGTGGAAAGCCTCTAAAAGATTTCCGAACTTTGCAAAACCATTACAAGAGGAAGCATGGGACGAAGCCCTTCGCATGTCGCAAGTGCGGGAAGCTCTTGGCAGTCAAAGGTGACTGGCGAACGCACGAGAAGAATTGCGGCAAGCGATGGCTTTGCATTTGCGGTTCTGACTTCAAGCACAAGAGATCGCTCAAAGACCACGTTAAAGCATTTGGTTCTGGTCACAGCCCATTTTCACGGCCTGTACCTGGAAGTTGTTGAGGTAGGTTCTTCATTATTTGGAAGTACTTTGCCTTTTCCTTTTGTGTATTATTGCCGATCGAGAACAACTACGTCCATAGCGAATCATAAGAACCACATTGGATTAACAATCTCGATTGGTCTATACAAGTCAATAGCTAGAACGGCCATCGGAGAAGACTTATAAATATTTGTTTATAATTACTATTTCCTTTTATCTAATTACTATTAATTGGCATATGAAGTTTTATTGTGGCCACAAACTAATGCAGATCCAAACTCGCGTCAACAAAGGCATCGATGGTACGCTTATTGCGCCATTTTTGCTGGTGAGAAGTCACGCGTGCGAGCATATCGTAGGCCGAATTGAAGGACAGCACATGCTGCACATCTATGACTCCCAGGAATGGAAATAAATATAGGCCCCAGACCCGGATAGCGAGATGAGATGATTTTGAGTGGAATCTTAAAGATTTTAGTTTCTGATTTCAAAACTTAACTCGTGAAAAAGGGAACAGAGGGTCCGTCAGGAACAATGTTGATCAATTCGAAGATTTTTTTATGGATTCCAAGATTTAGGGTGTGTTTGGATGTTGAGATGAGTTGGGTTGAGTTGAGTTGAGATGATAAAATATTGTTAGAATATTATTTTTAAATATTAAAGTTGTTTTGAGATTTGAAAAAGTTGAATTATTTATTATATTTTATATTGAAATTTGAAAAAATTGTAATGATGAATTGAGATGAGTTGAGATAAGTTTGACATCCAAACGAAGCCTAAGATGTTATGAGATCTATATCATGTTGTATCTCTCTCTTTTCAAATAATAGAAAATGCTCCAAAAAATGATAGAAAACTAGTATGATCATGCGTTAACAAACTGATTTTTCGTCCTCTACAGGTAATTGACAAATCTCCCTCATAAGATTAATTAGTGCCTATTTTTTCTTTAAAAAGTACGGGATTTTTCGGTGATTTATTTTTGACAATGGTGATGGGGATGGATGCCGTACCCCACAATGAACGTGTGTGTACATGTGGGAAATTAGTGAGTAATATAATGGGGGGTCCCACATTTTTGGGAGGTATTGTAATATTGCATGCGTTTAGATTCCACACATGGAATTGGTTGACATAACATGGATTTGCAACGTTGATTTGTAGCATTACTATATGCTGCTACATATTATACCAAGCGCTTACAGCAAATCATGATCAGTTTTTTAGAACTGGAGGGTTGGATTCACGTTGGAGATGAAATGAGATGAAATTATTTCTGTATCGACCATGATCAACATAGTACGTCTTGTCACAAAGTATTTTCCAAGAAATCTTTTGAATGATCGTGAGCTGCCTAAAGATTTTACACGAGCCTTTGTATCAAGGAATTTGGAAACAACTTCGTTGTTTGTATTCTAGGGATCTGTTTGGGAACTAAAATTTTCTCTAATTACTTCACTATTATTTGTAAACAGATTAAGTAGTTCACTATTATTTATAAACAGTTTATTATTATTCATAAATTATTCACAATTATTCATAAATTATTTCACTATTACTTACAAATAATTTGAGATACTAGTGAGATAATATTGGAATAAAAGTGTAACATAGAATTTTCCAATCCAAGAGAAATGGAAAGCATTTCAGTTACAAAATATGATGAAAGTAGGTTAAAAATATAGTATATATCATTACTCATTTTAAAACCATTGAGATCTATCCTATTATAACAATCTATTTAAGAATTAAAAAAAGTTATGCCAACAATATCTCAAGAGTGGAGCTCAAACCATTATGGGAATTAATGCATGGCCAGCTGCCGATCGATGCTTTAAATGAGGTGTTCAACTTGCTAACGCAGACAGTGATCCTCTAAATATTGTGTGGTCGAACATACCCTTTAGAGGTTTGAGAAGTGGCCCTTCCTATATTTTTAAAATAAATTCTCGTATTCTAATTTATCAGAATGTATAAAATAGTCAAATCAACGCAGCAACTTTCTTTTGGTGGGCCAAATTCTCGCTATAATTTCTCGAATCCGAGTTGTTCAATTGTGCTATTTCTATCGGCCGTGTACATTATTCCACTGGCGCCATTAATTACACTCTCAACTCGAAAGGGAGACATGATTTGTACAAGATACTCGAAGAGTATGCAACGTAGTGGTCCTCATGAGTTTAAAATAGTTATCCCCGAAAAATTACAAAGTGCAGTAAATTGGTTTGGGTTACATTGATTGTAGAATTTAGATTTAGAAAAACAAAATTTTAAAATTCTATTTTTTTTAAAAATAAAACCAACATTCATTGAGAAAAAACTAGTTCAGACAATACATCAGATCTGATACATACAGGAACAACATCTTCCACATCTATAAGTACTTGATTACAAGATAAAAGCGCTCTTCCAAATTGATTGGCATCCCTTCAATTAATCTTAATATAATTTGAACCAAATCTTAATTTTAGCATAAAATATAAACAGAAGATATATATATAACAATATATAAATCCAACGATGAGAGGACTGCGCACAGAAAAGAATTCCCAGAAACAGAAGTGAAAGAAGTAGAATGATGAGGATACAAAGTTACAACACGATGGGAATAATTTTAGTAATCTGCTGTTGAGTCTATTCTCTTGCAGAACGAATTAGCACTTGATTAATCATTTTGTCTAAATTCGCGTAAGATGAGCCAATCAGTTTACTTGTGGCGGCCTCCTCCGTCAACCTCTTCCATTCTTCAGCTTTCTTCCTCAACTCTCTCCCCTTTTCTCCCAGCATCAGCTCTCTCACAAGGCTCTCTATTTTCTCTCTGCTTGCATCTCCCTCAATCTCCATGCCCACGCCCCATTCATTGCAAGAGAACCTACAATTGGTTTGTTGCTCAGCAAAGAACGGCCAACAGATCATTGGCACTCCGCTGCTCAAGCTTTCGATCGTGGAATTCCATCCGCTGTGCGTCAGAAATCCTCCAACGGACGGATGGCTGAGAACTTGTTCTTGAGGACACCAACTTGCTAAAAGACTCCTTTCTTTGGTCTGTGCCAAGAACTCAGGTGGAAGAATGGACAAATCACCCTCCACGAGATCAGGCCTTATAATCCACAGGAATGTTTGATCACTATTTGCAAGTCCCCAAGCAAAATCAATTAATTGCTTGTTTGTCATGACCGTTATGCTTCCAAAATTCACGTAAATAACGGAGTTGGGTTCTTTTTTGTCCAGCCAGTCCAGACACGAATATTCTTCTTTCCATAGGTTTGATCCAATTGATTTATATTCACCATCCGGGATCTGGTTTACGAGAAGTTGTAGGGGACCGACGGTGTAAATGGGGGGAAACATGGATGAAAGTGCGTCCAAAACTTCTTGCTCTAAGGCCTCAAACGTATTAAAGATAAGAGCAGAAGCCTTTTGAGCTCTCTCGGTTTCGACCATTGCAAAACTTAACATATATATAATCATCAGGATCTGTGGTTCTAATGAAGCTTGGAAGATCCCTGAAACGGATACCTTTCATACCAGGAATCCAATCTATGACCATCTCCAAATACCCATTGGTTAAATAACTCGCATCTGCACATCAAAGAAATTGCACAATCGATACATCAGATCAGTTCATGCCAATAGTCAAAGTTCTACTTACAAGCTTGGTGTTTGGCCGGAGATGAAACGAGAATTAGCGGTTATGAAAATAAAAGAATGAAGTACCTTTGAGTGGTGTTAGACCTTCCTCCACGAGACGGCGATATTGAGCGTAGCCCATGAAACCACAGGCGCTGGTCGTCCAGAAAAGAACCTCAGGGACGCCCAGTTCTGCTGCTGCGTCAAGAGTGAAACTCATGACACCGTCGGAGACTATGCAAGAGACCGGGGGGACGTTGGACGAAGAGGTGTCGTTCAATTTCCGAAGAAGGTTTCTGAAGGGAGTTAAGCAATGTTTTTTCGTGGATTCGCACAGGGACGGAATGTCCTGGGTGGCTTCGGCATCGGACTCAGGAAGGCCGTCGGGAATTGTTGTGAATCGGAAGGAGGGAAGGCCGTCGAGAGAGTTGGGACCTCGGGATTTGAGGAGACGTTTGTGGTTGAACTCTGAGTTGACGAAAGTGATATGAAAGCCTCTGTAGTGCAGGAGTTTGGCCAACTTTAGCATTGGGTTTATGTGGCCTTGAGCTGGGTAGGGGATGCAGACTGCATGGGGCTTCTCCATTAATTAAGGCCTTGGGAATCAACACAGTCTCTCGCTCTCTCTCTCGGCACAGATCAATTGAAAATGGGATAATCTTGGCGAGAGCATTGGCATTGTCTTTATAGCAAGGGAAATTACCCGACTCCTCCTTTCCTACCTCAGCCGCCAGAGATTTGGAAGTCTGCCTGAAAATCTTTAATTTTATAAGCCAAAAAGTACAATGGTCAATCTACGATTCTCATTAAATAAAATACCGACTTAAATGAATCTACACCACCGACGACAAGCTACAGATAAATAAAGATGTCGGAACGGCACGAATTACGAGAATCATGAACCATACGTGATTAATATAATATTTCTCTTACTAATTACGGAAACAGTTCTTCTATAGGCAGTCGTTAGATACAGTCGGCGTACAGTCGTCTATTTCACATCAGATTTAAAATGAATTATTTACGCACCCCCACATGATATTGTCAATTTTACCCTTATTTAAAACTCCACATTTCTTTCTCCAAAGCTCAAAAAACTTCTTAGAGGCAATGTTCTCTTCACGTTTGGGAGGAGGGAAGTTCTCTTCTCCTTCAGCCATTCAACAGAAAATATCCTCCATTGCACATCATTGCACTGAAAACCCTGTCATCAGATGCTAACTTGGTTAAAGATTTTTAGTAGAAACCCATAGTTAAGCCTTCATTGCACATCTCTAAAAATCACAGTCATGGATCTTTTGCTCCACAAACATTCCTAAACGGTGCTGTTGCCCAGATAGATTACTTGGATACATCATCTTCGACAACTTCTGTTTGCCTTTCCCAAAATGATGTCCATTTACTGCAGAATAATTCGACGTCTTTCAATCCACAATCATTTTTGCTCAGAGACACCAACCATGATGGGGAAGTTCTAGATCTGGATTTGGACCTGCCTACTTGCATAAACATTGAGCAGGTTTGGACCCATGTGCTCAGATTCACGAAAACAGAGAGGAAATCGTGGCATGATCAGCTGATATTTAAAAAAAAAAAAAATTGAAGAATATGAATACGAAAACAGAGATTCACGAAAACCCATTTCTTCCCACTTCTGAGACCAAACAAGAAGAACTGGAACTGACCTGCGCGAGAGGAAATCGTCCATCCATCGACTGCGTCCAGCATTTTACCTCTCCGATATAATCTCAACAACCTTTCAAAGCCCATACCTAGTCCTCTCTCTCTCTCTCTCATCAACCATTGCTACACGAGTTACTAGGTAAGGTGGGACTCGTTGCCGAACCAGCAAGTGATACACGAAATCATCGATGCTTTTGAGGCTGAGCTAATGGCGCATGGTAAGAAGAGCGGGAAGAGTAGGAAGGAGAGGAGGAAGAGAGGCTGTCACAACGGGTCGTCTGAGTTGAAGCGGCTGGAGGTGAGTTCGGTTAAGGACGATTCAAGCGAGACGGACTCGCTGGGTGGAGAGAGTAGCAATAGTCTTCATGATGGTGCCAGTGGCGGTAATGGAGAAGATGGGTTCGAGAAAGGGTCCGTGAGAAGTTTGTAAGTTTCATTGGGGAGAGGATTTGGGGCGGTTGGAGCCAATGAAAATTGAGAGGGAAAGTGAAGGTGAAAGAAAATGAAGCACATAAGAGATTCGAAACGGCATCATTTTTAATTATACACGTCAGCGCCGTTTGCATCCCGCTTGCACATATCGACTGCATCCAACATTTTACTTATGGAAATGCGAACATCAAAATCAGATTTGTTTTTGAAGCTTTAATACTCGTTCATCAGACGTGACGCCAGCTTCTAATCATTATTACTGTGCACAATTCGTGATCGAGACAAAGATCTACACGATTTGTTTATTTATAATTTATAAATTCGACTGTAACAAATTTATAAATTATATTATAAATTATCTAAATTTAATATATTATATAAAATTATGATAATTAATAAATGTTTTTATAAAATCTCTCTACGATGATATTAATTTTCTTCAACGATTCTCTTTATAACTTGATGATTTTGTTGTTCATGACTTTGCCATTAACATCGTGATTTAGATGAGATTCAAATCTATAATGATAAGTTGATAACATAAAATGCCGTGAAGACCATTTATCACTTGGCTGTAAAATAATTGTCACTTTATATTTCTTCTCAAATAAAAATGTTTGGAGGTTCAGTCGCTTAAAATTCTTTTGACTACGCGAGGGGATTAGTCCACAATTTGCCATTAACGTTGGAAAGTCACGTCTGCCGAAGGAACAATTTTTTTTTTCTTTTTTTTCTATCTTTTCAAAACTTATCAAAATAAACAAAAGAGAAACAACATGATCGAAACTATGGTAAGATGCGCGTTTACTGTTTATCTTAGACTTGAGGAAACCTCGCGATCGTCTGCTTTGGGTCTCTGGCTCCGAGGCTTGTACAACAGTATTTACAGTGGTCGCACGTACAGGCTGTGGTTTGACTGCAACGTGTGAGTAATAGAAGGGCTCCCGAAAGTAGCTGACAAACACAAGTTTGAAGTTCAATTTTCAACTCATCTTCATCCCCACACTGACAAACATCAGATCACTTTTTTTATTGTTTCATTTTCCATATATCGGTTTCTCTTTCCATCCCTTGATTTTCGTGTTTCATCCGCTGACTTTGCACAAATATGAAAGAATGGAACGCGAAAGCAGGGTTTTAATTTATTTTTATTTACCGGTCGCAGCAGCTGTGACATGTGATGTCGGGGGTTTTATTATTTTTATATAAATATATCTAAATTAATTTTAATATTTAAATATATTTAAATAACTCAACTAAACGTTTTCAAAAAATATTTTATTTTATTTCATTTCGTATCAATTTTATCATTACACTTTTCTAAATTTTAATATAAAATAAAATAAACAATTCAACTTTTTCAAATCCATCTCATCTTATTTCATTTAATCATTATAATTTTTTTAAATTTCAATACAAAATAAAATAAATAACTTAACTTTTTTAAATTTTAAAATAAAAATAATATTAAAAAATATATTCAAATAATATTTTTTTAATTTTAATTTTAACTCATCTCATCTCATCTCATCTTATTTTTAAAAATAAATAAAACCTAAAACTCACGTTTATAACTAACGTGACAATACGTGAATACATTATCCCATGAGACAAATCTCAAAAATTGCATTAAATAATATATTCTTCCTTTTTCAATGGGGGCTCTGCTGGATCACCCCATTGTTCATTATACTTTGTTTATTTTTTTTCTTCTATTTATTTATTTTAACATTTTTAAATATTTTTTTATAAAAAATTTACAATACTACTAAAAATATTTATGAAGGACATATATTAGTAACAAGCTCATTTTAAATAAGAGAGCCTAAAGATGAAAATAGCACAATGTAAAAGGTTCTTAGTTGAATAAAAGAAGCTAGAAGTTCCAAAACCCAATAGAGTTTATATCCGCCTACCACCTTTTACGTAAAGGTATGATCTCATGAAGATACGTGATCAGTTCAGTTATAAGACGTACCAAAAAACTCGACATTATGTACCTAAAAAACTCTGCGACAGATAAACATCACATTAGAGCCTATATATACCAAGTAACCCTCAATAACAAATGGATCTTTTTGGGTAAGTTTTCTGTTTCCTAAATTCTCTTGACTCTTTTATTGACTTAAGTATTGGAGTTTTCCTCGGTGGACCCCGCCGACCATATTTTGATCCTTATGCAGGTTAACGGTTGCAGTCAGGAAGTGGGACACGTCATTTACATTGACGTCGTATGTGGGATTCTAGTTTTCTTGCGTGGTTCTCACATGCCAACTGTAACCCGATCTGTAGCAAGCCGAGCAATAGAACCATCTGTGGAAACACGGCTAGCAGCGACCGAGGAAAAATTGAAACAAGCACTTGAAGCAATAGAGGCCCTAAAAAAGGAAAACGATGACTTGCGGCGGAGGAATGCCGAATCTAGCAATACTGTCGTACCCGCCCATAGAGGGCAGGGTGAAGGGGAAAAGCTGTCTAATATGGAGTCAAATCTGGAGTAAAAGGAAAAAGAGAAGATGCATGACGAGCTAAAAGAAGTGGTAGAAAAATATGACGAAATGAAGAAAAAGATAGGGGAATCTTCTTTAGTGGAATGCTTGCTCAACTAAACGAACCTGCCGTATAACGAGCGAATTATAGTCGTGTCGCTCCCCCCAAAATTCAAAGTACCTCAGGTAGACATGTACAATGGATCCAAAGATCTGGTAGACCATCTGGAAAACTTCAAAACCCATATTTCGCTCCAAGAATTTTCAGGGGAAATAGCGTGTCAGGCTTTTCCTTTGACCTTGAAAGGAACAGCGAGAGGGTGGTTCGGAACCCTTAGGCCACAGTCGATAGATAGTTTCGAAGAATTGGCTAAACAGTTCTTAACACAGTATATGCCCAGTAGAAGGCTCCGGCACCTAGCCGCCTACCTCCTAACAATTAAGCAGGGAGAAGATGAAGAGCTGAAGACCTATCTTACCTGTTTCAACAAAGAGCGTTTGACAACGGACAACCAAGCTAAAAAGATCACCCCTGTTGCCCTCCTAGGCGGAATATGGCCCCAAGTCCCTTTATGGCAGAGCTAGCCAGGAAGACCCCGTCCACTCTCAGGGAGTTCATGGACAAAGCGGATGACTTTGTCAATGCCGAAGATACACTACAAGCCTTGGTGAACCCATGGAAGGCAAGTGGCAAGCCAGAATGAAGAGGCAAGCAGATTGACAGGAAAGCCGGTAACAGTCGTCAAGAGAAAACGCAGGAGAAGACGTCAGATTACAATCCTAGGCTTATACATGATAATTTAAATGTTCGAGAAGGCGAAAAGGAAAGAAAGGAACGGTGTTTGCCCAAAACGGGAGGCGGTCGTTACTACAAGTACCACCAAATTGCATCTCACTGAACGGAAGACTGCATGACCATGAAGAAAAGAGTGGCAGAATTGGCAGGAACGGGAGAGTTAGAACGAATGATTGCAGAACGTTCAAAACCAAGAATATGCCAGGAAACTAGGCAAGAAACCAGAAGAAGTAGAAGTCCTAAGCAACGGCACCGAACGCATACCCTCCAGGATGATGGGAACAAGGCGCTTATAAGAGGCGAGAAAGGTATGCCGCCCATAGGAGAAATTCAGACCAAAGCAGGAGGGTTTGCAGGAGGCGGCATGTCCACATCCAGCAGAAAGGCGTACGCACGGAAGGCTAAATATGAGGAGATTCATATGGCGGACAGGGCTCCCAAACAACAAAAGTTGGGCATCGACAGAAAAATGATCTCTTTCGGAAAGACGGACTGTAAAGGGGTGTTATACACATATGATGACGCTTTAGTAATCACACTTGTGATAGCCAACTACACAACCAGGTAGGTGCTAATCAATAACGGAAGCTCAGTGGATATACTATTCTAGGAAGTATTTGTAAAAATGGGTATTGACGCCAGTAGGCTGAGGCCTTCTCCGACGCCATTGAAGGGCTTCTCTGAAGATACAATCCTACCCGTAGGAACCATTACCCTCCCAGTGACCGCCGGATTTGGGGCATGAACAGCAACCATCATGATTGATTTCTTGATAGTAAAAGCTCCATTTTCATACAATGCTATACTAGGAAGACTTACGCTCAACCAACTAAAGGTGGTCACTTCCACATACCACTTCAAGATGAAGTTCCCGACTGATAACGGGATAGGAGAGTCGCAGGGCGAACAAGCTTTAGCACGAAAATACTATGTACAGGAACTAAGAAAATGTCACGGCGAAGTTTGTGTTATAACAGAGCAGGGTGAGAAATTGACGCCCCCTTCTCCTCCCTCACCGGCAGAAACCTTACAAGAAGGTGTGGAAGTGAGGGATGAGCAGGACCAGCAGCATGCTGAAATCAACGAGCCATTAGAGCTTGTAACATTAAACCCAGACCGCCCTGGATCCACTCCCCGTATCGGGACCCATGTGCCACCAGTGGATAGGGAAGCATTGAAACAATTGTTGATCGAGCATATGAACGTCTACGCATGGAGTCATGAGGAAATGCCAGGCATAGATAACGAGGTCATTGAACACCGCTTGGGCGTGGACCCCACCCACAAAGCAGTGCGCCAGAAAAGAAAGTCGTTTAGCGCGGAGAAGTATGCTGCCATTAAGGAAAATGTTGAGAATTTGCTTCCCGCCGGTTTCATCAAAGAGGCTCACTACTCAGAATGTGTGTAGATTTCACTGATCTAAATAAAGTTTATCCAAATGACAGTTTTCCCTTACCACGCATCGACGTAATCGTGGATGCAACAGCAAGACAACATGTGTTGAGTTTCATGGATGCTTACTCAGAATACAACCAAATATGGATGCACCCAAAGTGAGGGAAAAATGAGGGCCCAATGGGAAGGACCTACTTGGTAGTAGCCAAACAACAAGCCTAGATCATACCGACTAAAGGACAACCAAGGCAGGGAGCTGCCCCATCCTTAGAATGTAGAACACTTGAAGAAATTTTATCAGTAGATTTTACAATATATCCATTTATCGTATTTTTTATCTTTGTTAAGACTCATTTTGTCCATGTTCGGATTATTGCTTTTCATGCTCATAAATGCAGTAGTATTTGTGTTAACTTATTGTTTCTCATAATTTGTGGCGTTTCTCTTTTGCCAAGAAAGAAAAAGGGCACGGAGGTTCTCAGACAACGTCATCCCTTAAACACCAGAAACAAGCCTTAGCAGCTTGTGGTGCCAAGGAAAAAATGGTGCGGAGGTCCTTAGACCACGCTACCCCTTAAACACAAAAAAAAGCCTTAGCAGCTTGTGGTGCCAAGGAAAAAGGGCACGGAAGTTCTCAGGCCACACCACCCCTTAAACACAAAAAACAAGCCTTAACAACTTTTGGTGCCAAGAAAGAAAAAGGGCGCCAAAGTCCTCAGACCACACCATCTCTTAAACTCTAGAAACAAATTTTAGCAGCTTGTGGTGCCAAGGAAAAAAAGGCATGAAGGTTCTCAGACCACGCCACCCCTTAAACATAAAAAACAAGTTTTAGCGGCTTGTGGTGCCAAGAAAGAAAAAGGGCGCGGAGGTTCTCAGACCACGACATCCCTTAAACACCAGAAACAAGCCTTAGCAGCTTATGGTGCCAAAAAAAAAAAGGGCGCGGAGGTCCTCAGACCACGCCATCAAAACATACAAAGTTCCAACAGCTCAAGGGCTAAAAAAGTAAGCAACTCCACAAGCACACACCATTACAAGCTTTGAAACAAACATAAAATCCATTGTTAAAAAAAAGAGGTCGGGAAACTACGAAGCATCATCAAGCGACGGCAATGGGGGAACTCCTGCAAAAGCATCAAGCATCTCTTTCCGCCCAAATGTGTCAGCCCGACAGAGATTAATTTCCTCAGGAAGAAATAGCTCACGATCCAAATTTACAAAATCCATGGTAGGATTAATCAAAAGGCAGGACCTGAGCCTTAAGATGTCAGCACCATAACCGTAACCAAAGGCGCGGTTCTTAATGTCAGGAACACAGGCCAGTTGATTTCCCAAGCAGTCGATTTCAGCCCGGGTGGTAACAAACTCGTTTCTTTTCTTGGCCAAATGCTCCTCCTTAGCCACCGCAAGTAGCATCGCCTTCATAAGTTCCTCATCTAAATTATTGCGATCTTCCTTATATTTACAATGGCGTTCTTTAAGCTCCTGCAGAGTCTCCCGAGTTTCTGAAAGGTCGAGGGTGGTAAGGCGAGCTATCTCCGTAGCAGTTGCCAACTCATGAGTTAGCTCCGGAATACAATCCTGTGAGCAAGCCAACTCCTGGCGAGCTAAGTCCTGATCCTCACTGCGGGTGAGGAGCTCAGATTTGAGGGAGGAAAAATCTCTCTTAGATTGAAGGAGCCGCAAGGCATGGTCATCTTTGTCCTTTGCCACTTGCGCAAGGTGGGAAAATTCGCGAATTCGAAGAATTTCTTCCTCACGAATCTCCAAGTCTCCTTAGAGCGAATGAGACTAACCTTCCGATTGCTCTAGCAATACTTCGAGCTCCTTCATACTCTCAACCAGGGCAGCCCTGTCTACCTGCCACCTCCCGACGGCTTCACACATCTTCTGCCGCTCGAGAAATTTGTCTTCAAGGCGAGCGCGATCCGCCAAGATCCACGCCGCCAAGTCATTGATACTCTACAAAAGGAAATAAGACAACCCGAGTAAAAACTACTAAATAGTACCCAAAAAAAAATAAGGAAGGAAAAAAGAGGAGAAATTCGCCATGTCATACTTTGGAAAACCAATCCTTCAAATGGTTCGTCATCTGAACGACAGCCTCAGTTTGAACATTAGTAAAGGAGGAGAAGGCGTTGCCGCTAGCATCGCCCCCAGGCCCAAGCAAGGGGGCCAAAACAAGCCCCAAGTTTGAGTCTGCCCTCCTTTTTGGCGGACTCTCAAAGCAAGTAAAGGGAAGCGGGAACTCGGTGTGAGTTGGGACGGCCTTGATGGGGCGAACCTCTCCTTGTGAAGGATTGCCCACTTCCTCTTCATGAAAAGAGCCTATCCCTTCCCCAAAAAATAGGGAACAATGAGAATGGATAGAAGACCCCTCATCGCTCCCAACCAGAGCAGGGGTATTTCCCCTAAAGACAGTAGCAGGCGGGGTCTCTGGGGAAGCCTGTGCGCCTCCCCTCTCAACACAGGAGACTTCATTGTGGGATGGCGTATGCTCAACGGCGCTAACCCGTTTTGCCTCACGAGTACCCAAATCTTCACGAGCCCTTAAGCCCGTAATACCATCCAGATTCAGGGCGGCTGCAACTTCGGCATCTAACTTGCCCCCCTAACTCAACCTTCCACAACAAGAAATTCAAAAATGGGAGTGGCTATCAGTGGATATGTCGGCAAGGAGGGCTCGACCTGAAAAGTGGCGGTCAGATCGAAAAGGGTCATACTGGCCAAACTTTCAATGTCTAACAGACTAAAAGACCGCGGCTTCACAGAGGAGTCACGGGGTGGCGGAAGGGCAGCAGTAACTGGAGGGGTGGGCTGTTGAACCTGGTCGCCTCCTGAAAGGATAGCAGTTTCCTCCTGCTACCGAATAGGCATGCACGTCTGGGCACCCTCCAATGGTGCCATAGTTTCTGAGAGCATAGGCATCTTGGCCCTGGCTCCCTCCGAAGCCGCCATGCTTTTCTTTCGAAGAGGTGACGAGTGAGGAGAACCTTCAGTACGAGCCATTTTCCTTTGGCTCACTTTATCATTCTTCTTTTTGCTCCTTACCTTCCTTCTCTCCTCGCCTCCCTTCTTTTCAGATTTCGTCTTTATCTTCTCGACCGTTTCCTTCTCAGGATGACTATCCCCCTTACTTCCTTCGGAAGGTTTAGTCTTCTTAAAAGGTTTTCGTTTGGGAGTAGGAATCAAATATGAAACCATAAATTGACGCCCCTGAACATGGAAACGGCTAGGGGACATTAGAAACCTGTCGATGTTATTAGGCGTCAACAAAAGGTCAGTCTTCAATTCATCATAATTGGCCTCGGCCCAAGAACGGACTATCTCAATTCGGGACAGCTCCCGACGCAATAAGGGTGGCATGGTTGACCACACAGTTTTCTCATTAGGAACAGGGTGCCAAACTGCCCTGATAGGAAAATCTTGAATAAGGGCCTCATCGGTAGAAGACTCCCAGCTCGAACCGAAAATGAAGAAAAATTTAGTATTACATTTGGAATGACGACTCTCGAAATGAGCCAAAGTTGCCCCTATCCTTCTTGCGAAAGCTAACAGTATTACATTTGGTTGGTCGCAAATAATAAAAAGTCAAAAACTCTCGAGCGGTCAAATCAGGATAAAATCCCTAAGAGGCTCTAAAACCATGCGAAAGACAATGCAGGTGCAGAGATAAGTCATCAAAGAGTGAGGATGGAGCTGGGTGGATGCCAACTCAAGTAAGTCCAAGATATCGCGAAGAGGATGACAGAAGGGAAACCTCGATCTGTGGTTAAACAAGGTAGTGGTCAAAAGTGGTCTTACCTACAAAGCCCTCGTCATCGCAGCACCCTGACGGGGGGACCTCTATCACTGCCCTCGCAGGGATGCTGAGTTCTTCCCGAAGAGCGAGAAGGTGTTTCTCTCGAAGAATGGAACACCACCTATATCCTTCAAAGACAGTACCCTCCGAGACGAAGAAAGGCGGGGTATAGGTATTACCTTGGTCAGCCATTAAAATTAGAGAGAAGAAAATGCAAGAAAATGGAGGAAACGAGATGGGCAAATAACAAGAACAAGAAAGGGAACAGGGAACACATGCACCAAGAGGAGGATAAGCAAAGAAGAGAATAAAGAAAGAAAAGAATTGGCGTTTAAAAGGAAAAAAAAAACGGAACGTCAACAGCCGTGAACACCATGGTCTGACACTAAGTGCAAAAAGCAACCATCACACAAAAACTCTCTCCCCTTTCGCAGAAGGAAGAATGTGAAGGGTCTGCGAGAACCCGACGACACATAAACAGGTTGGGCCTATCAAACAGGCTGGGCCTATACCGACAGCCATTAGCTGTCTTACGCACCAAGTGCACCACATGAGCCCATAATTGAGGGCCCATAGCAAGGTTTACAAATAGTTGTAAAGACACAAAATTGGTCGACATTTAATTTCCTACGTCATGAGACGAAGAGAATTAGTGGGTAGCTAGTGGACCTATATTGGTGATAAGCCCATTCTAAATATGAAGGGAACCCAATATAAAAGGCTCTTAGTTGAATAAAAGAAGCTAGAAGGCCCAGGGCCCAACAAAGTCGTACATCCGCCTACCACCTTTTACGTAAAGGTAGGGATCTCATGAAAATACGTGATCGGTTCAGTTATAAAACATACCACAAAGCTCAGCATCACATACCTAAAAAATTCTGCGACAGATAAACATCACGTTGGAGCTTATATATACCAGGTAACCCTCAATAACAAAGGGATCTTTTTAGGTGAGCTTTCTGTTTCCTAAATTCTCTTGAGTCTTTTACTGATTTAAGCATCGAAGTTTTTCCCGGCAGAACCTGCTGACTATATTTTGATCCTTGTGCAGATAAACGATTGCAGTCAGGAAGTGTGACACGTCTTTTACAATTTACTTAATCATTAAGTATTAAAAAAAAAATCTAACAATATCTCACTATGAGATTTTTTTTTTTTTTTTTAATATCAGAGAACCTCTCCAACAATATCTCTTTATGGGAACTACAAGCAGAAAGAGTAGTTCTTTCCTTTTTTTAGTTAGAGGGAGGGTACTAATATCCTTCTGTTTTAATTGGCACCTCCATAAGTTAGGAGTTGGCATTGGGGCCTTGTACTCCGCCGTTCCACGCACGGCAAGATATTGACATGGGCGAGTATGGCCACAGCGGGGCTCCGCACTCAAATTGTTTTTATATAAATATATATTATTTTTACTATATATAACTATATTAATATGTATTTAGCAGAACTATATTTTATTAAATATTTAATATAATAAAAAAGAACCTTTGCAGACAACGATAAATATTGTAGAAATATATTTTAACACGAGAAAGTATATTGTTTCATAGAAGCGTAGGTGCGTTAGGGGAGGCTGGAGGCACTAGGGAGGAGATCATGAATATGGATCCTAAGCGTACAAAATAAATCCGGCCCATTTGATGTGATTCCGGGCCTTAGATTTCGAAGATCTGAGTATTTAGATAGGGTACCAAATTTACACTGCTGTACCAAATTTTTTTGTGCACCCTAGAATTGTCCTCCATGCGGAAACCCACATCCACCTTGTACACTGTCGTACGTAATCTCCTCTCCAAGACGAGAAAATGCTACGTGGGCATGAACTGCATGCGGGGAATATAAATGTGAGAATTAAACGTAGACGGAAGCGATGCTTAATTATGAAACGTCCACGTGCACGTCACAAACAGAAATGATCTTTTACCCACTGCAATGCAGTTCATCTGATCTCTCGCTCTCATGTGTATATAGGTAGAACAATGTAAATGCTGGTGTTGACCTGTTGAAAACTCGTGAAGGCTATAACCAGACTGAATATATAATACTTTTCCATAGACCTCTGCAGAGCCATTCTTGCTAAATTTAGAAGCCATGGGCCGGAGGAATTAAACTTATTTTCCTTTAAAATCGAAAATTTGAAAAACAGTACTCACAGCTGAGGATTATGACCCCCGCAGCAAAAGTCTCTTTTCGTTCAACTGCAATATATATTCTCCAGCAATCCTCTCTCTCTCTCTCTCGCCAGCTTTACGTACCTTAAATCATAATATCTCCCGGCCTCAAGCAAGTCTGCCATCTCATTATAATGAAAACCAATTTCCATTTAACATATCATGAAGTAGTACTCGATCACAGGTGAAGTTATGGTAGTACTATTATTGCGCGCTCGTATGTCATGAAACCATTTGAAATTTCATTTAGCTTTGGTCTGTTAGGAACCTCTGATCCAGATCATGCTGATACTGAGCCCCTCAATCTTTTTCCAAGCGTGCACCACTATACTGATCTTCATACCCCACCAGTGATGACAGTAGACGAAAAGTACCCGAGAGCATGCAGTACTACTAAAGGTAAAGAGGATGTCACCGTACTGGCCCTAAACATTGGCCTTCCTAATTGTTCAAGTGGCTCAATTAATCCAGACATAGCAGCTAATAATTATTTGATACCCACTCCCGAAGAAATACACACTGGCTTCACTCATTTCTCGTGCCACGTCTGCTTCAAAACCTTCAACCGCTACAACAATCTTCAGGTGCAATTACTAATTACTTTCATTCTGCATTCCTTTTACAATTTATACCTTAACAAATGAAATAATATAGGGACATTTTTCATGCGAAAATCTACTTGACAGATGCATACGTGGGCGCACGGTTCACAATATCGAAGAGGCCCGGAGTCGCTTAAGGGAACCCATTAACCCAGACCGATATTAGGCATTCCATGCTATTGTTGCGCCGAAGGGTGCAAGAACAACATAAGGCACCCGAGCGGAAAGCCTCTAAAAGATTTCCGAACTTTGCAAAACCATTTCAAGAGGAAGCATTGGACGAAGCCCTTCGCGTGTCGCATGTGCGGGAAGCACTTGGCAGTCAAAGGTGACTGGCGAACGCACGAGACGAATTGTGGCAAGCGCTGGCTTTGCAATTTGCGGTTCTGACTTCAAGCACAAGAGATCGCTCAAAGACCACGTTAAAGCATTTGGTTCTGGTCACAGCCCATTTGCACGGCCTGTATCTAGAAGCTGTTGAGGTAGGTTCTTCATTATTTGGAAGTACTTTGCCTTTTCCTTTTGTGTATTATTGCCGATCGAGAACAACTACGTCCATAGCTAATCATAAGAACCACATTGGATTAACAATCTTGATTGGTCTATACAAGTCAATAGCTAGAACGGCCATCGGAGAAGACTTATAAATATTTGTTTATAATTACTATTACCGTTTATCTAATTAATATTAATCGGCATATGAAGCTTTATTGTGGCCACAAATTAATGTAGATCCAAACTCGCGTCAACAAAGTTATAGATGGTACGCTTATTGCACCATTTTTGCTGGTGAGAAGTCACGCGTGCGAGCATATCATAGGCCGAATTGAAGGATAGCACATGCTGCACATCTATGACTCCCAGGAAAGGAAATAAATATAGGCCCCAATAGTGAGATGAGATGATTTTGAGTGGAATCTTAATGATTTTAGTTTTCTTTGATTTCAAAACTTAACTCGTGAAAGAGGGAACAGAGGGTCGGTCAGGAACAATGTTGACCAATTCGATGATTTTTTACGGATTACAACACTTAATATTATGTGAATATCTATCTGTTTTCGAATAATGAAGAATGCTCGGAAAAATGGTAGAAAACTAGTATGGTCATGTGTTAACAAATTAACTTTACGTCCTCCACAGATAATTGACAAGTCTCCCAAACAAGATTACTTAGTGCCTATTTTTTCTTTAAAAAGTATGGGATTTTCGGTGATTTATTTTTGACAATGGTGATGGGGATGGATGCCGTACCCCATGATGATCGTGTGAGTACATGTGGGAAATTTGTGAGTAATATAATGGGAGGTCCCACATGTTTGGGAGGTATTGCAATATTGCATGTGTTTTGATTCCACACATGCAATTGGGTGACGTAACATGGATTTGCAATGTTGATTTGTAGCATTACTATATGCTGCTACATATTATTCCAAGCAAACAGCAAATCATGATCAAGTTTTTAGAACTTGAGGGTTGGATTCACGTTTGAGATGAGATAAGATGAAATAGTTTCTGTATCAGCCATAATCGGCATTGTATGTCTTGTCACGAAGTATTTTCCAATAAATCTTTTGAATGATCACTGATTTACTAGTCATGCATGGGCGTGAGATGTCTAAAGATTTTACACGAGCCTTTGTATTGAGGGCTTTGGAAGCGACTTCGTTGTTTGTATTCTAAGGATATGTTTGGGAACTAAACTATTCTCACGCTAGTTCACTATTATTTATAAACATATTAAATAGTTTACTATTATTTATAAACAGTTTATTACCATTCATAAATTGTTTACAATTGTTCACAAATTATTTTACTATTATGTACAGGTAATTTGAGATATTAGTGAGATGATATTGGAATAAAAGTGTAACACAGAATTTTCCAATCCAAGAGAAATGGAAAGCATTTCAGTTACAAAATATAATGAAAGTAGGTTAAAAATATTGTATATATCATTACTCTTTTTAAAACCTGCATTGAGATCTATCCTATTATAATAATGTATTTAAGAATTAAAAAAAATTATGCCAACAATATCTCAAGAGTGGAGCTCAAACAATATTTTGTGGTTTTCAGCAGAGTTAATTTGTCACAGCCTATTCCTTCAACCCTATGAAATAATTGAGTCGATCGGCAGGCAGGCCAGGAAATTCATGTATCGTAAGAAGAGAGCCCCTTGGCATGCAGCAGCACTCGGAGTGAAAGTAGTACACGTGCTTACAAAACGCCAATCTTCTCGACTAGCTACCTCTTTCTCTTCTACGTACAATAGAAATGCATTTTTTTTCTTTTGAGCGCTGTTAGAGACTCCCTATCAAATACTATCAAGATCACCTTTCCTCGGTTTTGATACAAGAATCTTATTCCTTGTTGAGTTACTTAGGACGTTGGGTATATATAAAATGTGTTAAGCAGTCTATATAGCACTGCATATGATGATAAGAGAATAAAAGCTTATCAGGCAAATTAATAAAGAGAAAAGAGACATATATTGAAACTTGGCATGCATGCAGCTTTGAGATGATCATCAAGAGAGTAAATTGACAATGAGGTGCTCAACTTTGGGGAATGCGCATGGCCCGCTGCCGATGCAAATGAGGTGTTCAACTTGCTATCGCGGACACTAATCCTCTAATTGTGTGGTCCAACAAACCCTCTAGAGGTTTAAGAAGTGACCCTCTTCCTATATTTTTTTTAATAAATTCTTGTATTCTAATTTATCAGAATGTATAAGAGTCAAACGCGGCAACTTTCTTTTGGTGGGCCAAATTCTCGCTATAATTTCTCGAGTCCAAATTGTTCAATTGTGCTATTTCTATCGGCCGCGTACATTGTTCCACTGGCGCCATTAATTACACTCTCAACTCGAAAGCGAGACCTGCAGAGTTGTACAAGATACTCAGAGTGTGCAACGTAGTGGTCCTCATGAGTTTAAAATAGTTATAAGTTATCCCTGAAAAATTACAAAGTGCAGTAAGTTGGTTTGGGTTACATTGATGGTAGAATTTAGATTTAGAAAAACAAAATTTTAAAATTCTATTTTTTTAAAAAACAAAACCAACATTCATTGAGAAAAAACTAGTTCAGACAATACATCAGATCTGATACATACCGGGACAACATCTTCCACATCTATAAGTACTCGATTACAAGATAAAAGCGCTCTTCCAAATGATGGGCAACTTGATTGGCATCCCTTCAATTAATCTTAATATAATTTGAACCAAATCTTAATTTTAGCATAAAATCTAAACAGAAGATATATATAACAATATATAAATCCAACGATGAGAGGACTGCGCACAGAAAAGAATTCCCAGAAACAGAAGTGAAAGAAGTAGAATGATGAGGATACAAAGTTACAACACGATGGGAATAATTTTAGTAATCTGCTGTTGAGTCTATTCTCTTGCAGAACGAATTAGCACTTGATTAATCATTTTGTCTAAATTCGCGTAAGATGAGCCAATCAGTTTACTTGTGGCGGCCTCCTCCGTCAACCTCTTCCATTCTTCAGCTTTCTTCCTCAACTCTCTCCCCTTTTCTCCCAGCATCAGCTCTCTCACAAGGCTCTCTATTTTCTCTCTGCTTGCATCTCCCTCAATCTCCATGCCCACGCCCCATTCATTGCAAGAGAACCTACAATTGGTTTGTTGCTCAGCAAAGAACGGCCAACAGATCATTGGCACTCCGCTGCTCAAGCTTTCGATCGTGGAATTCCATCCGCTGTGCGTCAGAAATCCTCCAACGGACGGATGGCTGAGAACTTGTTCTTGAGGACACCAACTTGCTAAAAGACTCCTTTCTTTGGTCTGTGCCAAGAACTCAGGTGGAAGAATGGACAAATCACCCTCCACGAGATCAGGCCTTATAATCCACAGGAATGTTTGATCACTATTTGCAAGTCCCCAAGCAAAATCAATTAATTGCTTGTTTGTCATGACCGTTATGCTTCCAAAATTCACGTAAATAACGGAGTTGGGTTCTTTTTTGTCCAGCCAGTCCAGACACGAATATTCTTCTTTCCATAGGTTTGATCCAATTGATTTATATTCACCATCCGGGATCTGGTTTACGAGAAGTTGTAGGGGACCGACGGTGTAAATGGGGGGAAACATGGATGAAAGTGCGTCCAAAACTTCTTGCTCTAAGGCCTCAAACGTATTAAAGATAAGAGCAGAAGCCTTTTGAGCTCTCTCGGTTTCGACCATTGCAAAACTTAACATATAATCATCAGGATCTGTGGTTCTAATGAAGCTTGGAAGATCCCTGAAACGGATACCTTTCATACCAGGAATCCAATCTATGACCATCTCCAAATACCCATTGGTTAAATAACTCGCATCTGCACATCAAAGAAATTGCACAATCGATACATCAGATCAGTTCATGCCAATAGTCAAAGTTCTACTTACAAGCTTGGTGTTTGGCCGGAGATGAAACGAGAATTAGCGGTTATGACAATAAAAGAATGAAGTACCTTTGAGTGGTGTTAGACCTTCCTCCACGAGACGGCGATATTGAGCGTAGCCCATGAAACCACAGGCGCTGGTCGTCCAGAAAAGAACCTCAGGGACGCCCAGTTCTGCTGCTGCGTCAAGAGTGAAACTCATGACACCGTCGGAGACTATGCAAGAGACCGGGGGGACGTTGGACGAAGAGGTGTCGTTCAATTTCCGAAGAAGGTTTCTGAAGGGAGTTAAGCAATGTTTTTTCGTGGATTCGCACAGGGACGGAATGTCCTGGGTGGCTTCGGCATCGGACTCAGGAAGGCCGTCGGGAATTGTTGTGAATCGGAAGGAGGGAAGGCCGTCGAGAGAGTTGGGACCTCGGGATTTGAGGAGACGTTTGTGGTTGAACTCTGAGTTGACGAAAGTGATATGAAAGCCTCTGTAGTGCAGGAGTTTGGCCAACTTTAGCATTGGGTTTATGTGGCCTTGAGCTGGGTAGGGGATGCAGACTGCATGGGGCTTCTCCATTAATTAAGGCCTTGGGAATCAACAGAGTCTCTCGCTCTCTCTCTCTATCAGCACAGATCAATTGAAAATGGGATAATCTTGGCGAGAGCATTGGCATTGTCCTTGACTCTTTATAGCAAGGGAAATTTACCCGACTCCTCCTTTACCACCTCAGCCGCCAGAGATTTGGAAGTCGGCCTAAAAATCTTTAATTTTAAAAGCCAAAAAGTACTATTGTCAATCTACGGCTCTCATTTAATAAAATACCGACTTAAATGAATCCACACCACCGACGTCAAAGCTACAGATAAAGAAAGATGTCGGAACGGAACGAATTACGAGAATCATTAACCACACGTGATTAATATAATATTTTTCTTACTAATTATGGAAATGCGAACATCAAAATCAGATTTGTTTTTGAAGCTTTAATACTCGTTTATCAGACGTGACGACAGCTTCTAGTCATTATTACTGCGCACAATTCGTGATCGTGACAAAGATCTACACGATTTGTTTATTTAATTTTTTAATTGTAGCGGTAGTTATTCGGCTGTAACAAATTTATAAATTTATTTTTATTTTATATTAAATTTAATATATTATAATAATTAATAAATTTATTTATAAAATCTCTTTACGACGATATTAATTTTCTTCAATGATTAAAGTTTATAACTTGATGATTTTGTTGTTCATGACTTTGTCATTAACATCGTGTTTTAGATGAGATTCAAATCTATAATGATAACATGAAATGCCGTGAAGACCAATTATCCTTGACTGTAAAATAATTGTCACGTCATATTTCTTCTCAAATAAAAAGGTTAGGAGGTTCAGTCGCTTAAAATTCTTTTAACTATGTAAGAAGATTAGTCCACAATTTGGCATTGACGTTGAAAAGTCGATGGAAGAATTTTTATTTTTATTTTCCCATCTTTTCAAAACTTATCAAAAACAAACAAGAGAGAAAAAACATGTTCGAAACTATGGTAAGATGCGCGTTTACTGTTTATCTTGGACTTGAGGAAACCTCGCGTTTGTCTGCTTTGGGTCTCTGGTCCGGTATTTACAGTGGTCGCACGTACAGGCTGTGGTTTGACTGCAACGTGTGAGTAATCGAAGGGCTCCGCTTCGTTTGGTTGATCAACTCATATGAGATGAGTTCAATTTTCAATGTAGTTCAATTTTCAACTCATCATGGGTCACACTGAGAGCAATGGCATTAAATTATGCAAATTCAAAAAATATGAGAAGTTTGGATAATAGAGTCTAAAAATTTACTATATTGAATTATGTAAATGTAAAAAAAATAACTTTTAGTTACAGTAAATTAATGTTGTAGGTCATATTTAGATTTAACTGTAGCTAGGCCAAATGAAATAAAAAATATTTTCTCTCTCCCATTTCTCTCCCAAATGTTTTTGCGTTTAATTGGATAGTATTGACTTCTGCATTTTAGTGGGTACAATGAGGAGGCAGTTGGGTATTTTTGGTTGATGCAAGAGCTGGGAAATGCTGGCAATAAGTTCACGTTTTGAATTGTGTTGAAAAGCCTGTGTTGGTTTGATGGATGTTGAGGAGGGAAAGGAGGAAGGTTGAATATTAATCCATCTACATTTTTATCTAAGTTTCATATTTTATAATATAAATATTAATAGAACAAAAAAAATTGAAAAAAAAAATTATTAAATTTATAATATTTTATTATTATTTTGACTAATATATGCATAATCTAATATGGAATAAGTTTAAAGTGAATTATGCAAATGCAAATCATGTCATATTATGCAAATTTTACATATGCATATGCATAATCTAATGTTAATCCAATGCTAATGCTCTGACAAACATCATATACCTTTTCTATTGTTTTATTTTCAGATTTTGCTA
The DNA here is from genome assembly GCA_029856935.1 of Cyclocarya paliurus. Taxonomy (NCBI): domain Eukaryota; kingdom Viridiplantae; phylum Streptophyta; class Magnoliopsida; order Fagales; family Juglandaceae; genus Cyclocarya; species Cyclocarya paliurus. Next base: position 4,826,080 of record CM056953.1, read on the forward strand.
TTCATTATTCTCACATTTATATTCTATATTTTTTATTTTTTTTTAATTTATTTTTTTAAAAATATTTATAATTTTTTATTCACTATTTATATAAAAATATATTTGATAAAAAAATTAAAAAAAAATAACATGTGAGTGTGATGTAAATAGTAAAAATTGAATTGATTTTTTCTTCCACACTTCGGTTTCTTCTTTCCTCTTTCCATCCCTTGATTTTCGTGTTGCATCTGCCGACTTTATACAAATGTAAAAGAATGGAAAGAGGTTGCATGGCTTTAATTTATTTTTGTTTACCGGTTGCGCCAGCTGTGACGTATCATGATATATTCACAGTTTTATATAAATATATTTAAATTTATTTTAATATTTAAAAATATTTAAATTTATCTTAAATAAATCTCATAAAACTTACTTAATCATTTTAACTTATTACTATTTATAAAAAATTTAATTCAACACAACTCAACTTAAAGATTTAAACACAACATAAGACTCACATTTATAGCTAATGTGATAATGCGTGGGTACATAGCATTAGTATTGATTTATACATATGTAAAATCACCTCTTTTACATATTCATTTTCTCATTTAAGTAAAACTTGTATATTACCTTATGCATATTTGAGATAAAATAATAATAAAATAATTATTAATTTTTTTATATATATTTCACAATTAACATCTACTACATACATTTGACATTAATAATACAAATGTAATAATAAAAAATATAATTTTTTTATATATTATATTAAAAATATAATAAAATGAAAAAATATATATTATATTATAATAATAAAATGAATGTGCAGTTAAAGATTTATTGTATTGTTGAGAGAGTGAAAAAAGGAAAGAATTGTGAGAGAGAAATAATTAGTAAAATAATATTTGAAAAGTGAATAATAAATCTCTAAATTTGTATCGATACTATTCATAACTAGCTAAATATTTAGATATAGATAAGTCAATATAAAGAAATTTAAGTTCATATTATATAAATATGACTTTGCATACACATTGATCAATGTGAATGATATTAACCCATGAGACAAATCTCAAAAATTGCATTAAATAACATATTTTTCTTTTTTTAATGGGTGGGGCTCTACGGTGACAGCTGGAGCACCCGTTAGGCTCCAGTTAGTTCATTTTGTTTTTGTTTTTTTTTTTAATTTATTTTAACGCTTTTAAATATTTTTTTATAAAAAATTTACTACATTATTAAAAAATATTTACTTAATCATCAAGTATTAAAAAAAAAAAAGTACAATGTAGGACTCTTATATTACGCTATAACTTATACAAAATATGTACTAATAATTCATCAATTTTAAATTATAATTATATTTATAAATTTAAATTTATAATTTGAGTTAAAAAAATATATTTTTGATCACTTCTAGATCCAGAAATAATTCGAGCCTAATGGACTGTAGCTTATTATTAAAGTGGGCGGGGAGCAGAGTGAATTGGGAGTCCCCCTCCTCCCGACAGGTACCAAGGCTGGGGGCAACTTGGGGCTATCCCGCACCGTATGGTGCTGGTAGCATCCCTTCCTCGGTTGCTGAGAATTTTCAACAATGACAAATAGATGAAAAATAGAAATGATATATACAATGTTGAAGTACATAAGATGTAAGTCTTTTATAAAAAATAAATTATATCATTAAAAAAAGATGAAAAATTTATTCTGTTTATATATATATATATATAGAATCTACATTTTTATAAAAAAAATTTTATATTTGAAATTTATAAGTAGCATTACTTAACAAAATTTTATAACTATTTTATATCTCACATTTGAATAGAAGCCACGGTCAACAAAAGAAAATTTTTACACTTTGACCGCGTAGAGCATATGTAAATTATAAATATTATAATTTAAATTATGTATATAGTATATTTTACTTATCGATTTGAAAAGAGAATAATACAAAATAAAATTATAAAACTAGTATTATTTTATAAAAATACAAATCATTTAGGCCTCGTTTGTTTTCGAAAACATCCCATCTCATCTCAATTTCATTATTATACTTTTCTCAATTTCAATACAAAATAAAATAAACAATTTAACTTTTTTAAATTCATCTTATCTTCTTTTACCTAATCATTATAATTTTTTTAAATTTTAATATAAAATAAAATAAATAATTCATCTCATCTCAAAATTTTTTATCTTATTTCATCTTATCTCAACAAACAAACGAGAACTTAAAGAGCAATTATTAAAAAAAAATTAGAAGATTGATTATTGAAGTCTAGCCGCCACTCTTCTTCAATAAGTGGCGTTCCCTCGTGGGTGTAGGGATAGAGGAAGTTCAAGAAAACATTGATTTGCGGATATGATCAAGCCAGCATTTCACTATTACTTTAAAAAAAATAGTAAAGTGATGGTAATAGCGTTTTACTCCCGCCATACATAAATAATATTTAATACGTGTGTATCTATCCCTAACAGATAACTACAACTTTAATACGCCATACATAAAGGAACATGTTGTTTCTACGTCGTGTTATTTATTATATCATTTTTAAAATCCTTTTATCTGATTTTCGTTTCTTGTTTGGGTAGTCAAGGCATCGTTTGATTGTATAGAAAAGATGATATAAAATGAAAAATTTATGAATAGTAGTGAAATAATTTATGAATAATAAAAAAATGATTTTAGTTTAAATATTTTATAAGATTTTGAGAAATGAGAGATAAAAAATTGAATAAAAATATTATCAAATTAAAATATTATTTTTTAATATTTGAAAAAGTTGATTTGTTTTTATTGTTTTATTTGAAAGTTTTGGAAAGTTGTAATGATTCATTAATAATTAAGGGTAGGTTCGGATAATGAGTTGAGATGAAAGTTTAAAGTTGAATATTTTTAAAATATTAGTTTTTTGATATCATTATTATTTTCGGATTCGAAAAAGTTGAATTATTTATTGTATCTTGTGTAAAAATTTTAAAAATGTGTAATGATTAGAAAATATGAGATTAAATTCATTTTGTATCCAGACCCAGCCTAAATGAAAATTTTAAAAATTTGAAATTAAAAAGTATTTATATTTGAATGGTGTTTAGATGTAGAGATTGGATGAGATGAGTTGAAGCTATGAGTGACAATATGTGACATGATCCGTTAATCTATTACGAACATAATATGATAATAACAAGTTTGGGTTTAGTCTTAAAGAGTTCGCGTCAAAATAAGTTGACACATTAAGACATGATAACTTAACGGGTTGATAGCAAGTTAACCTGTTTTGACCCGTTAAGAAAGTTAAAATTACAATTATATCCTTATATCTAAAAGTAAAATTGTTGAAATTTTAATTTCGATATTTTTCTTGTTTGGATTGTAATTTTGAATTTTTAGTTAGTTATATATATATATTTATAGATATTGTGAATTTAACATTTATATAAAATTACGCCAAACTTAATCAGGTCAAATGGGTTAATTTCAAGTTTGCTCAATCTATTTTCATAAATGAGTTGAATTGGGTCGGGTCGAGTTAACCTATTTCGTGATATTCACTAATAGGTCAAAACAGGTTATCATGACATGACCCATTATATTAATGAGTCGTATTAAAATTTGAGATTTTTATATGATAAACTTAACGGGTCGTGTTCAGATTAACCTATTTAGTATAATATACATATTTTGATATGATACAAACACAATTTGACACCCCTAGTTGAGACCACGTAAAACCAAATGGGGCCTAGCAGTTTTACAAGTAAAATTAATTTTTGATAGAAAAATGATGTTTTTCATTTTTAATAGTTACAATGTTTATGTCATTCATCACAAATTTGATAAGTGAACTACAACCATTTAAAATGTGTCACTTGAGCGTCATTAAGGATGGCCAAATAAAAAATTAACATTTTTTAGTTTATTTTGATATCATTTCGATCAAGGCACTAGAACAATATATTTTGATATCAATTTTATTTCATGTACTATTTTAGAATAGTCTATACATAGATACATTATACATATATACACACATAAACTATATTTCAAAATAATAATAAAATAAGTCATAAATTCAATAATATTTTTCAATATAAGTCTTAAGTTTTAACAAACACATACTTGTAAAACTAAATAAGTCTCAATCCAGCGATTAAAATAAAATCTCTCATCTTGAAGATCACATAAAAAATAAAAAATAATACTACTAAGTAAAATAAATAATAAAAAAATCATTGAGATTACATAAAACAATAATACAATTATGAAATTTCAAGCGAGGAGAAATTATCATTTTAATAAAAGATATAGGGTGCGTTTGGATGTTGAAGTGAGTTGAGTTGAGATGAGTTTAGATGATAAAATATTGTTAGAATATTATTTTTTAATATTATTATTGTTTTGTGATTTGAAAAAGTTGAATTGTTTATTATATTTTGTGTTGAAATTTGAAAAAATTGTAATGATGACTGAGATGAGTTGAATTTGATTTGGTAACCAAACGAAACCATCATATATCTTTTTATCATTTTGTTTAGAGTAGACGATATTCATATCTCTGAAAAAAAAAAAAGAGACGATATTCATATCTATTTTAAATTAATTAAAAAAATTAAGAAAGTATCCGCAAAATGCATTAAGTTACTTTTTTTTTACCGTCGATTCCTTTTTACTTTTCTACTGCCAGTAGCGATCAACTTTTACTTTTCAATTGCTATGAAAAAACACCCTTGCTATTTTACAAAAATTACAAAAAGCCCAGAACTCGGCCCCTATATATAGTAGAAAAAATCTATTCAACCTCTACTATTCATATCACACTCCACACTCTATTTTTTTTTAATTTTTTTTATCAAATATATTTTTATATGAATAGTAAATAAAGAATTATAAATAGTTTAGAAAAAGTAAATTCAAAAAAAAATTTTAAAATATTAAAAAATATGAAGTGTGGAGAAGATGAATAGTAAAATTCATATATGTATCGGCTGAAATCTGAAATACTGGCCGAAACATCCTGGTACGGCTGGTATTTTATTTGGTAAGAAATACAATATTTCTCTATATCGGCTACTATTTTGGTATGCTATATTTTGACCGTATCGATTGATATGGTATAAAATTTAAAATTTTTTGATCGAGTCGAATGGTCAGCATCCCAAATTATCAATTTATTTATTTGTTTTCTAGTTTATTATTATTTAAAAAATTAATAATAATTAGTTTAGCTAAATTTTTTTATTAAAGAAATTCCTAAATTATAAAAAATAAAAAAAACTATCATTATCCCTCCCAAAAGTGGTAGTAAGCCCTAACAATTGGCATGATGCCAATCACGAAGATGGTAGTCCAGTTTACAAAGGTTAGCAAATCGTATTTCCCTCTCTTGCCCGAAGTTATAAGTTTGAAATAACTTATCTTAATAAAACTTGTGAACTAAAATCACGAAGACCTTTACATGCTGTCACGTTAATAAGGTCGCAGTGACGGCATTTGTTAAACATGCCAATTTTCTGAACCCCAACCATCAATTCGAGCCGAACCTATCCCGTTTTGTTCTTTTCGAAATTCCCATATGACACTGCGGTGATGGAAGTGTTCGATGTTCACGGGCAACCACTATTTTCAATGGGGAAGTATTTAATAATATATTTAATAATAATAAAATGCAGCTCTGACAGCTCTGTCAATGGAACGATTCTCTGCCGGTCAAACGGGGCAGCGCTACAGTCAGCAGAGCGTCCATTCTGACCCTCGTTTTCTGACTTGTCCAACCAAAATAGCAAAAAACCAAAATTGACCCCAATTTCGTTGCCTTTTAATTTGGCTTTTCAAAGCTTGTAATATATTTATTTATTTACAAATTATTCACCGAGAGCAGTGGCAGCAGTCAACCTAATATATATATATATATATATATATATATATATATATATATATATGCGTGAATTTTAAATAAAAAATACTTTGTAATGGATTAATCAAATACTTGGTTTAAATATCTTTCGCTACAATACTTCCACATATTTATTTGCAGAGTAATTTTATATAAAAATCTTATATCATACGTCTCCACATAATTAACATGTAATTTATTATTTTATTCTTTATATTTTAATATTTTAATATATGTATTTAAATAAAAAAAATAAATCGCATATTTATTAAATGAAAATTTATAAATTTATGCTGTAAATCTTTTTTTTTTTATAATACTTCTCATAAATTGGCTCGTTTGGTTATACAAAATTAAACTATTTTATCTCATATATCTTATATAATAATTACAATTTTTTTAAACTTCCACACAAACTATAATAAATAATTCAATTTTTTCAAATCTCAAAATAAAAATAATTTTAAAATATAATATTATAATAATATTTTATTCAACTTTCAACAAAACATCTCATATCATTTTATCTGAACTACATAACTAAACGAGGCCTTATTGCCCTTTCCTTTCAATTTTACTCCCATTGTCGAGTGCAACAGTTATTATGAGTAATATTAAGTACAATATTTAAATAGATAAGTCTCATTCAAGTTTAAAAAAAAAAAAAAAATCTCACTACTAAAGAATACGTTTTTGTACCCCTTTTAAGTTTATATGGAATTTATGTATTTGAAACTTTTAAATAAAATAAAATGGAGGATCGGGGCTTTTCTGTTTATTTCAATAACAGCCTGAAACAATTTAAAAAAGGCCCTAAGGAAAAAACCGGCTCCAAGGGTTCAGATTCCAGAATGGGCTCCATTGAATTAGGCTTTAAAGTACTCTCTCTCTCTCTCCTTTTCTCAAAAAACAATTAAAAAAAAAAAAACAGAGCTTCATTCAAATAGCAACAATACATCAATTAGTATCAAACTATAGTGCATGAGTCCATGACTAACAAAAGAAGGGATAAGCTCCCACCAAACATTAATATCAATAAAGTTCCATGCATATCTAATTAGAGAGTGAGCTACCCCATTCCCTATCCTTTTAACATGTTGAACTTGAACTTCCTGAAAATACCTCATTAAATTCTTGGCTTCATTGATCAAGTTACTAGCACTTGCAAATGACTCTTCTGTTGATTGTAGCTCTTGAACCACATTAAGACAATCACATTCAATGATTAAATTCGATATACCAAGTGAGAGACATATCTGAAGTCCTCTCAACATAGCAATGGATTCAATAGTGGCTGCCTCATCCACTTCCTCTTCATTCTTGCTTGCAGCTATCACAATTCCTCCACTCATATTCCGTAGGACTATCCCAGCTCCAGCTTTCCTCAAATCAGCAAAAATTGCACCATCTACATTTACTTTGAGATACCCATCTTGTGGAGCTTGCCATTTAGAAAACTTATACAAATCCCTTGTTATTGTTTGCACATCATTGAAAGCTTTGCAAAGTGATTAAGCATGTTTAGCTGCTTGAACAAGTTGTATCAAATTATTTTCCATTTGCAAGTGATTTTGCTTGTACTAAACTCCAACATAGAATAAAAAACATAGTTAACTCAGCTTCACTTCCTTGAATCATAACTATTCTCACGATATCAATAAAAGTAAAAAAGGATTGAAAATTTTGTAATATTGGAAGAAATTTCTGCCACAAGCTATAGTTAGAAGAATAAGTGAGCATAGCATGGCTAATATCTTCCTCATATACATGGCAGAAACCAGATTGAGTCTCCACTACAATCTTTTTCCTCTTGAGATTCGTGAGAGTTGGCAATATATCCTTGCAAGCCTTCCATGCAAAATTTTTAATCTTCATGGGAACTTTCATGTGCCAAATCCTCCTCCAAAGAGTTCTATCTTGCATTTGCAAAGATGTTTCCCCATCACATCTGGCCACTGAATTCTAAATTAGCTTATAAGCACTCTTGACAGAAAATTTGCCATTTGCTTCCTTATCCCAAAATCCATCTATCCAAAACCTGAGTTGGTAACAATAGAATCTTTAGGATCTTCACTGCTTTATTTGGATTAAAGAGAGCTCTAACCAATTGTGCATTCCATGTTTTAGTAGTAGCATCAATTAAATTGTCCACTGTCTGTTTTTCATCAACAATTTTCCCATTTCTGCCATCTAAAACATGCTATAAGATTCTAGGGCCAGGTAACCATAGGTCCTTCCAAATCTTCACTGTCAATCTCAGATACAAGGAAATCATCGATTTTCTAAAAGAGAATGTAATTTTCTAAATATTGGAGGTGATTGGTAAAAAATGGCAAATTAATCAATAAAAATAAAAAGAACTAAAAACTTTCAAAATAGTAAACTAACTCAGTCCGTACATAAAAACAACACCAACTAAAATTCAAATTATTCCATTAACGACATTTTTTCCATCACTCTTATTCTAACATTTTCACATGTCATCTAAGTTCTCTTTTTGTGTTGCTCCTCTTCGACATCTGTAAAATAAAATTTTATAGATGGAAGGTAAATCCATGACTTGTTAAGTAGGAATGATTAAATCAGGTGTAAGATATGAGCCTCAATTTAAAACAAGTGTAGCTTATAAGAAAACAATTGGAAAAATAGGTGCACATTTGGGTTCAGTACCGAGAAGACAAATTAGAAACACGACCAAGAAGTTCCAACCAGTAGTAGAGCTTTAATAAGAGACTAACCAATACGATTACCGATAAGAAATTAGAGTCAAATAGCAAAATCCTTTAGCCCTCAGACACATGCCGACAAATTGTAAAATAAATAAATAAATAAATAACTGCAACTTTGCATTACCACGCAGCAGAAATTCTTCAACTACAATGCACCATACGTGAACCTCATCATCAATTTATAAAGATTTTTTTTTATAACCATGTATATATCAGAATTATGCTGAAATCATAAACAACAATGTAGTAGTTTTAATAGAAACAATCATCACACAACTAAGAAATGGGAAAACCAAAGAATTAAAAGCATGGGGCTTGCAAGGGCTCGCCAGAAAAGAGAGAGGTTCCAAACCAAAGATAATATCCCAAGAGAGAAAAACCAAGTGAGTAGGACTGTAAATGAACCAGTCTACTTGATAGCCCGCTCAGTACTCGCTCGGTTAAACTTGAATCGAACTCAACTCGTGAAAAAAAAAAACTCGTTCGTGAAAGCAGATACTCGCTCGATTTGTAAATGACACATACCTGACAAAACTCGACTCGACTCGACTTGACTCGGTTAAGGCTCGCTCGTTTATGCTCGAGTCGACTCGATTAAAACTCATTCATATATTGATAAATATATACATACATCTATGTATATATACATATATATATGTATTAGCTAATAATATAAGCATACCACTTTTATAATTAAATATATAATATGTAATCTAATTACTTATTGTTTATATAGTGAATATACTTTATAGGTATATTTTATAATTTGTATAATAATTAGTCGATAAAATTTAATAATTTCATATACTAGTATGTGGAAACCATATATGAAATAGATATATGCTATCATATTAAGTGTATGTATTAATAATATATGTAGACTAATATATTGTTATTTTGGATAAATATCAACCAGTTAGATATTTTAATTATTTATAAATTTTTTAAGATTTTATAATTCAATAGAGGTATACTTGTTAGTTGTATAAATTTAATATTAGATCTTTTATTTTATTTATTTATTTGATTAATTATTAAATCTTATTAAAAAAAACAATTCGAGCTCGGCTCGACTCGAATTTGTTTGTGGGACAAGCTCGAGCTCGAGCTCGAATTAAGAGTTTATCTTATCGAGTCGAGTTCGAACAACGAATAAAAAAAAATCTCAAACTCAAACTCGAGCATTTTGAAACGAACTGAACTCGGTAAGTCAAAATTCAACTTAGCTCAACTCGATTACAGTCCTACAAGTGAGAGAGGTTCGAGCCTATTTTTAGGAGAAAAATCAGTCCTTCACTGGATTCGCGTAGCAACCTGCATACTAATTCTTATTTCAATAGTTGTGTCAAATGTTATTTTTATTAAATAAAAAGAAAAAAAGAAAAAGAAACCACGATGGAAGACAAAGAAACAACGGACGATTGGAAACTAAGCACTTTTTTGCGTGCGCGACGGTCTTCTTTGGGTATCCTCGGTCTTCTTCGTCGACTATTTTGGGACCCCAAATATCAGAGAACCTGGATCCATCCATTTATCTTGTACTGGAGGCTAGGGGTGAAAACCGACGTCGTCGGCTCGGTTTTTGGGCAAAACCGACGCCGACCGACGTCTGAAAAAATGAGGGAGCCACCGACCGTAACCGTTCGATGGGGAGGAGAAAACCGATCGAGGCGGTTCTCGGTCGGCGTCGATTCTCTGGTCGGCGTTATCCACTGTGAGAGACTGAGAGAGAGAGAGTTGCACAGGAGAGAGAGAGTTGCAGAATTAGATTCGGGAAGAAGAGGGGATGAGAAGAAGAAGACTAATATCGAAACGACGCCGTTCAACTTAAAGTTGAACGGCGTCGTTTCAGACTTTTTTTTTTCTTACGTCCTTATTAAAACGACGCCGTTTGGTTTAATGCCAAACGGCGTCGTTTCTATATCTGTTGTAATACTTATTAGCTAAAACGACGCCGTTCCAGAGCCACTTAGGCTCTTGGTGGCTACTTGCTTGATTTACTTCTCTTCATTTCTTTTGTCTTGTTGTTCTACAACCCTTTCTCTGAGTTCTTACTTTGTTTCGATACTTGACTTCAAAAGACCTAGAACCTTGTAAGACCCGTTTGCTAGGAGTGTATGAGGGCAATTAGGTATAGGGTAAGATGAGAGTACCTAGGCACTGAAGTGCGAAGAACTGGTTTGTTTAATTAACAAAATGAATAAAATGTTTAAATCTAATTCAACAATTAGTTCCAGGACGTCTTTACCACCTGATATCATTAATGAAGAAGATTGTTCTTTTGATGATACTCCCAGTAATTTTAGAAACTAGAATATCCCAAAAATTGCTTCAAATGATATTTACGAAACCTCTTGGGTTCAGAATGCTTTTGGTATTGCTTTTAATGTTAGAACGGTTGAACAAACCTATGCTATTTCAAAATCTCAAGAGAAATGCTATCTTTTTACCAAGAAATTAATCCAAGATTTCTTGGCAAAAGGATACAAATTTTTACATATTGGTTCTGTTCAAGTTGCTGTCAAACCCTTAACAAGGTTAGGCATCAATGCTTCTGTTCTACTGTGTTTACGTGATGCTCGTTTTAATAATTTTGAAACCAGTATTCTTGGTATAATTCAATCCTCCTTATTTGGAGGACCAGTTCATTTTAATTGTTTTCCTGATATTACAATTGCTTTAGATGATCCTCATATCATTAAGGCTTAACTTAAGTGGAATGACGTCGTTTTAGTAAAGACATATTTAAAAAAAATAAGTTTTATTATATCGGTCGGTTCAGCGGTCCGGTCCAGCCTCAAACCGGGACCGAACCGCTGAGTGTCGATTTCTTCATAATTCCACTGCACGCCGATCGGTTCTCCACCGATTCCGGCCGGTTCCTGACGCGGCCGGTCGATTCGCGTCGGTGGCGGCCGGTGGCGTCGGTTTCTGTACAGCCCTACTGGAGGCATTACAAACCAAAAGCTTAATCAACAACCGCTATAGCAGGGTCCATCTTCTTCTTCCTCCCGCTAAAGATACGGCATGAGATCTAGCTCGAAAGGCAACACCGCACAGGCCTAAATGGTTTCTCCTTCTCTGTTAAGAGGTGTCCATTAGGGGTCCTCTCACTACTAGATACAAAGTTAGTTTCATAAGGGCATCCACATTGACTTGACCAAATGAAAGAATTAGCTAAAATTTAGATGATTGATGTCAAAAACACTCTACATTGGATTGACCAAGTTTAAAATAAAATAGACTTTTGCTATAATGATTGGCCAAAGATGAAGAATCACTATTGATTCACCAAACATTAAAATATTAATTTCTTACTTCAAGAAAACATTAAAATATTAGTTTCTCACTTCAATAAAAATACTATTTGGTTTGTAATTAAGAAATTTAGATAGAATTTTAGATGAGTTTAATCAATATTTTTTATTATTAACATTAAATAACTTTTAAAAATATTAATTTTTTAATATTAATTTAATTAGAATATAATTATTATTAATATTCAATTGATAGAATTATAAATTGTGATACAAATAAATTAAATAAAAAAATTATTAATTTAATAATATTTTATTATTATATAGAGAGTAAATAGCTAATCCAACGTGGGGATTGAATATAAATAGAATAGGTAAATGTAAAAAGGTGTGATATTAACTAAAATTTAAAAATATATTTGATCAAACTAATGCTAATGCTCTAAGGAGTGCCATGTGCTGACTTTAGAGGGAGGTCGAGTACGGTTGAATTGACTTCCATCTTTCCGTTGGAAATGTTCTGGTTGCCTAAGGTATTTAGATTGTCGACATCTTGGTCCCGTTGGATGCTCTCTCGGAAAAGTTAAACTAATTTCTTTTTTGGGGTTGGTTCATGAGTGGACCCAGTTTTTTCGAGCAGATAAAAAGTCAGCACCAAACTAAGAGCACTAGCATTGGTCTATGCATATCTATATGCAAAGTCATATTTGCATAATATGACTCAAAAAACATCCACATTGGCTTATGCATATGCATAAATTTGGCTAGCAGTGAACAGTTGTTATCCAAATTTGGATAACAACTATTCACTCCATCAAACATATTTTAATTATTTTTTCTCTCTCCTTCCATTCTCTCTCTCAATCTTTTCCTCTTCTCCCTCCCTCAACAACACAACAAATATTCACATACACATTCATTTTATTATTATAATATATTATATATATTTTTTCATTTTATTATATTTTTAATATAATATATAAAAAAAAATTATATTTTTTATTATTGCATTTGTATTATTAATCTCAAATGTATATAGTGGATGCTAATTACAAAATATATATATAAATTTTGATTTTAGAAAAAAATTAATAATAATAATAAAATAATATTTTATTATTATTTGGTCTCAAATATGCATAAGCCAATGTGTGAGTTTTACTTATGCATATGCAAATGGTCAAATGGTTATGCAAAAGAGGTAATTTTACATATGCATTTGCATAGACCAATGCTAATGCTCTAAGGGTGATGCTACATCCCCCGCTCCCAGTCCCGCTGCGTGTAATACATATATTTTTATATATTTTTTTGAGTTTTTTTTATATATATATATTTTTAATAATTTTAAATATTTAAAAAAATAAAAAAAATTCACAATATTATTAAAAAGTACTTTCTTAATCACTAAATAAAATAAAAAATATTTTTTTATAATTTTTTATTTTACTTCATGATTAAGAAAGTACTTTTTAATAATATTATGATTTTATTTTTATTTTTTTAAAATATTTAAAATTATTAAAAAAAAGTATATAAAAAAAAAACTCAAAAAAATACATAAAAATATATGTATTACATGCAGCGGGACTGGGAGCGGGACTGGGAGCGGGGGATCTATCATTTTCCCCAAACTAATAGGCTTGGGGGGCTGCTCCTAAAGTTTTTAAAATTTGATGAAAATTAAGTTTTAAATTGTGTTTTTATAAAGTAGACTATATAAAAATTAATATTTTGACCCTTCAAAAATATTTCTTTTTAACTTGATCCCCCAAACCAAATTTTTTGATTCCGCCCCTAAACCTAAGTGAAACTAGCACACACTTCACATTTTTTTATTTTTTTTAGAGAAAAGGGTTGAGCTAGGCATAAAGGAATTGGGTATTACAGAGAAGATCTATTTAGAAGTTTTATTTTTAATACATAGTTGATGTGGAAGTTTTTCACACAGACTATACACTACAAAATTTGCCAGAAAAGGGACTTTCTGGCAATTTTTTTTTCCAGCAACTAAAAATTGTCAGAAAAAATTTAAAATTTGCCACAAATACTAATTTCTATCTATTTTCCATCCCTGAAAATTAGCCATAATTGTTGAGTCAAGTAAGCAAATTTCTAGCATTTTTTTGTTAGCAGCAAAGTATTGAGTTTTACTCGCGAGTATGTGTCGCCATAATAGGCCTTAAGTTTTGCTGCAAATATATGTTCAAACATGGTTAATTGTCACCGGAAGAACTTTTTCCGGCGATTTTTTAAGTGGGAAATACATATTTTCCCCTATATGAAGCGAAATCAAATTTTGCCTCTATTTGAATGGATGGAAATAATTATTTCAAGAGTTTATAGATCACTGTAAATACTCTTAATTATAAAAATTACTTTTCACGTATTGTTATCGCCGGAAAAGATCCCTTACCAAAAAAAAAAAAAATACTAAAAAGGAAATGTGAAAAATATAATAAACGTTCATATTATAGGCTCCCTATGAGACTAATGTGAAAACTGCCTCCTAGGATCTGCTCCAAGCATATCATTCTTTTTGGTGCCTCTGAAGTTGGAGGATTCATCTAGAAACAAGTAAAAACCTGGTTAACCAAATGTATGAGACTTTGGATAGTCAAGTACTCTTAGTACTCTCAAATACTCTTACTACTATTCTTTACTTTATTATTACTTTTCACCTATTTTTTCTACTATTCATTACTTTTCACTTACTTTTTACTATTATTCAATATTTTATTATTACTTTTTCACTACTATTCACAAACATTTTCAAACACTTTCACTACCCAAACCCAGCCTAAAACCCTCAGACTATAAGAGGCATCTATAGGAAGGTGAAGATAAAAATATAAGGAACAAACTCTAAGTCGTCTAGAATTTAAGCAGGTATTTGAGCATCTAATCAATAATGAAATCCACAACATGCCTCAGCAAATAAATTATGAAATATTCTTTTAGCTGTGCAGAGCACACTAAATAAAGTAATAAAAATTATCAATCTAAAAATAAATAATTTCCATTATTCCATCACTTTCCAAATAGATTACCTCCAAATGAATTACTTTAAAACATAAACTAATAAGGTACACTTCCAAATAGATAACCTCCAAATGAATTAACTTAAAATAATATCGACAATTACCACGAGAACAGAAGAAGGCACCAAATCCCCTTCATTTTTTTATCTGCACAACCAAGTACATAAATTTACTTGTAATACCATTGCTGAATTATTTTTAAGGATCTTAACCTCTAGCTAAGAAAATTAATAGATTAGGTCAACTAAACAAAGACATCAAATCAAGAATTGAATCATAGTAATGAGCTTAAATCAAAATACATTTTTTTTTTATGAGTAATCTTAAATCAAAATATGGGAAGGAATAGTCATTCTGACTTGTTTATCCGAAGCATAAACATTTTCATCATATTGGGAGTATACCAATTAGTGAGCCTGGCAGGAATAAAAAACAATGAGTTCCCTCAAATACTACTAACGAGTTCGACTCAATCTTGTATCATACACCAAGGAGGTATTGAAATTGCAGTATGTCTCATTGGGTGAAGAGAAACCACTTGAGCACAAACTTATTGACCTCTAGGAATGTCTGCCCAAATTATAAACAAGAAGCTTTATTATTAAGCTCTTTGTGAGAGTTGCTGGGCTAAAAGCAAACCAAATCAGTATACAATAAAATCTTCTAACACATTTTTTTGAGATGTGGAACAAAGGCAAAAATCTAAGACCACTTTTTTTTTTTTTTTTTGATGCTCTTTCTGTGTATAGAAGAGATACAAATATATCAGGATCTCCTATAAGTTTAGTGTTCTTTCTTGGTTTCATAAGACAATTTATCATCTTTACCTGCGCAGTTTGGTGGTTGACAAAAGCAAAGAACCATAATCTGTTGTTCCAATAACCAAACAGGATCACATTTACAACAAACACAATTCAATGAACCAACTAAACCGTTATCAAAGATTTCAAATAAGAAATACGAAGCAGACAGGCACGTTGATTAGTTCACGAGGTGGGAGGGTTTTGGTAGAGGGATTGCACTTTGGATTCTAGCAAAGACGCATACTTATCGAGCATCGAGATGACAGCTTCAAAATCTGTCACTTGCCTCTCGATTTCACTGATCTGCTGGACGTACTCGTCGAAGCTGCTGCTCTTGTTCTTCAACTGCTCCACGAATACTCTCAGCCCAGAGGCCACGTCGCCGAAGCCATTGTACTCTTCTGCCACTCTCAGATTCATCTTCTCCAACAATTCCAGGTGATTATTTGTACCTTGGAGCTCGGATTTGATCATAGTGGAGACGCTGGTGAACAGGTCGTTGAGCGAGTCGGCGAGCTCATCCTTCCCAGCCATGAAGTTTGCTTTGGACTGTTTGGCCCAAGAAAAATCTCAGACCACTTGAAAGGACCAAATATGAAACATCACATCATATAGCAAGTAATAACAGCTTAAACAAAAGGAACAAAAGGTTGAAAGCAAAACACAATTTAGGCAAGGAACAACCACAAATTAAGATGTCTTAGTTATGATCATAAAAGAAACATTCATGCAGGCACATCATGTAAGAACAAAACCTGGCAACCCCATCAAGCATCATGAAATTCTCACCTAAAAAAAGACTGAAAAGTAAAAACGAAACTTCAATGGGTAAAGTGAAAAACTAATGCTATAAAAGTATTCTATAAGCATTATGGAGAGACTGCTAACAATCACACCAGCTGATTCAGTGACAGGAAACAGCACTGGCACACTGATGGGAAGTTGCAGGGGGAATCAAATACCCACAAACTTTGAGAAGAGAACGGTCAGATGCAAAAGAGATGTTTCATATTATGTTCCATTTCATCTTCTGTTTTATGCCACATCAGGCCCAATTTTTTTTTTTTTTGATCAGTAGGCAGGCCCAATTTTGCTCCAGAACAAGAGTAAAAATATTCTAGGAAATTCCTCCAGTTCATCAAAACATCAAAGATTCTCAAGCTGCAAAGGATACACAAAGGAGAAAAGGAAACTGGAAAGCATTCATACACATACCTGGAGATTAATGACAAGGATGAATAGAAGCCTTTTTCCAATTTCTGACTGAATTTGAGAAGCGAATGGTCAGATGGAAAAGAGAAATTTCATATTAATAGCCAAGAATAAGATGCCCAAATTCCAAAATCACAATTTTAAAAGTCTGAAAGACTCCAAAAAATCACATTTCCACAAGTCTGAAAGAAAAAAGTTTTATCCCTAATTTCCCAAGCATTTCTTTCAGCAGTTCTGTTAGACCCACATGAAAAGTTAAATCTATATACCTGTTATGGTTATAGGAAAAAAAAAAATCGAAAAAAGAAATATCGATATCAAACAATACAAAATATAAAAATACCAAGCAAGTAACAAACTTGTAATGAGCAAGCCAGTTGCTAAGCTACCTACCAAGAAAAAATAACTTTTGATTTGCTAAGCAATACCTCCCTGATGGAGAAAGCGCCTGAGTGCAAAAACCAAACCAAAGGCCAAGACAGTTACTCCTACTCCAATCTGTTCCATGACAAAACTGAGTTTGAGATATCTGTACCATTAAAGAAAGTAACAATAATATCATGTTTCAAGTTAGAAAAGTGCAAACAGCTTAAAAAGTCTTACCTTGATACCAAGTCTAGTTGTTTTCTTCAATTTGAATAAGTCATTTGTGTGTGAATTTGGCAGAAAAAATTTAGGAGTCCAATAATCAATAAATAGTCTTTATTATACACAAAGGAAACCAGACTCTCAATCGATGGAATTGTGAGAGTTTTTTCAATATACCGGCATCATTGCCAATTTGAGTGCTTATCATTATCATCAGTACACATAATCATTCTCTTCGTGCTACTTTCTATATCGCGTCATGTTATATTAAGCATCTTTGCTGTCTACTATCTTTGATGGCTGGCCAGTCAAAACAAACAACATAGTTAAAAAAACATCCTTTAATCTTCACGTCATAACCACAATAATTTTTTTTTTATAAGTAAAAATATTATATATATATATATATATATATATATATATATATATCTAAAGGAGTAACCAAGTACACTGATGTATACAACAGAACACCTTGCCTATAATAGAAAACCCCTAATAACCCAAAAAGCCCGTGAAAAACAACCAAAAATACACCAAGCCCAAGCCCAACCCCTTGCTTCCCGTAGAACTAAAACTCTGCCCAAAAACCCCACCCCAACCCCTTGTTTCCCGTCTTCACGATGCCCTCCCCTTTAGAATTCCCTCAACCACAATAACTCCTATATTTCATAATAATATATAGAAACTGAAACAAACCGTGTGAGAAGATATTTCTGATCTCTGCTATCATGGTAAGATCTTCTGGTACTGGCTACTAACAACAGTACAAAAATTAGGCTCACAATATACAAGAATTCACAAAAACCAGCATATACCGCATGCTTTATCAGATACTTAAAAGTTGCAGTAAGCTGTATACGTAATACACAAATGTGAACTGAAGTTAGAACCATTACAGCCTAAAACCAAAGAGTAAGTCTCAATCCCAACAAAAAAAGGCTCATCTGTAGTCTAAAACTCAACTTCAAGCTATCAGAGAAAAAATAAATGAATAGAGAGCAAAAACGAACACAAAGAATCAGCGTGAGCCAACAATAGGTAGGTTTGAACCCCAAAACAAAACATCGACATCGACAACGACAACTTGAACCAACTTCCAAGCTAGAAATCAGTGAAACAACAAAAAGCCATTAACCAAAACAAAGCAGAAGAAGAAGCATAAAGCCAAAACAAACACGCCGAGAGAAATAGAAAATAGAAACTCCAATGTCGTTGGTTGAGATGTAACGGTTAGGGTTTTTGAGGAAATAAAAAAGAATAGCAGAGACAGGGAGTGAGATAGAGGGAGATGGATGTTTGATAGACTTACTGGCTTCCCTCAGTGGCGACGGCACGACAAGCGCACGACAATGGTAAGGGGCCGCGGAAAATTTGGAAAAATGGAGAGAGAGTATCGGGTTGGGGAAGAAAGGAAGAAGGGGAGAGTTTCATAAGAGAGATAGGAGTTAGGTTTCATGAGGGCGACTCACCGGAGAGGGAGAGAGAGACTCACAGGCTAGGGGAAGCAGCGATGGTGCGACCGTGGGAAGGGGCGGTAATGGGCACAACGTGAGGGAGAGGGAGAGGGAGAGGGAGAGAGAGAGACTACAAGAATGACAGAAATGTCGGATAGGGAAGAAGAAATACAGGCCCAATCTTGAAATGTAACCTTTTGCGACGACAAAACTCGCCGCAAAAGGTCTCTCCGCACGAAACTGTTTTTCTGGCTATCAAGTATTGCCGTACAAGGTTTACAATCACCGCAATAAGTTGCGATGAGAGTATTCTCGTAGTAAAATTAGTGAATTCTATCCCTTTCGCGGCAGGTTATTTTGCGGTACCATAAATTCGCCGCAAGAATTGAATTTGTGGCGATTTTTCCGTCGTTGGAAAGATAATGTCGCTACAGTAAAAATCACTTTTTACGATTAAATTTTAGTTATCGAAAATAAATTTAGTCGCAAATATATATATATTTTTTTATAGTGATACTAAAAAATATTAATGTCTTGATTTTATTTAAAGTTATAATAGATTCTAATATAAATAGTATGCCAAGACACCGACTTATACTTATGTAAAACAGAACTCTTTCTAAAAGCCTACCTCTGTTTAGCATATATGTTTTGGATGAAAAGTAACGGCTTAATAGCATTCTCATTGGTTTGGTTAAATGAGAAGGTTGGCTAAAATTTATATAATTGATGTAAAAAAAATCTCACATTGAATTTGACAAATTTAAAATAATTTAGACTTTTGCTACAATAGTTAGTTAAAGGTAGAGAACCACAATTAATTTATCAAATATTAAAATACTAATTTTTCAAACTAAACAAATATTAAAATATTAATTTTTCATTTCAAACAAAAATACTATTTGGTTTGTAATTAAGAAATTTAGATAAAATTTTAAATAAGATTAATCAAATATTTTTTATTTTTAGCATTAAATAACTTTTGAAAATATGATTTTTTTAATATTAATTTAATTAGAATATAATTATTATTAACAATTAATTAGTAGAGTTACAAAATGTGATAAAAACAAATTAAATAAAAAAGTATTAAATTAATAATATTTTATTATTATATAGAAAGTGAATGGTTAATCTAATGTGTGGATTGAATTTAAATGGAATAGAAAAATATAAAAAAATGTGATATTGATTAAATTTTAAAGATAGATTTAGTCAATCCAATCGAAATGTTCTAATAATTTAAAATTAGAGTAATGTTATTTATTATCTATTTTTTTATCATTTTATAATATAGTATTAAATGATAAATTTATAAGTAAAATATAATAAATAGTTTCTAATTATCTAATGCTATATCAATGATCAAAAAAATAATAATAAATAAAAACTAATATGAAACTCTCTCAACATTTTATTTGCATATGTACACACATATATATATATACAAACATCGTCACAACAATCCACGCGTCTCTCCCAACTGCAAACACTCACGCAACCGTTGCACATTGTGAGGTAGAAGGGTCAAACACTGCAGGCAACAAGTACTTCCTCCCGCTCACACCGTGCGCATTGTAGCTTGCACCAGTTACCGAATCCCGCAGCAGCTCGCCGGCATAACCTGGATAGGCTCCCTTACCGTACACGCCTGTACAAGCCGACGCCGCCTCTAATGGCACCGCGTCAGATCCGATGTAATATCCGTTCCCGAATGGATTCGTCACGGTCCCGGCCAAAAGACTCGCAATATTGACGATCATGCCGTCCAACCCCACGTCCCCGTTTGGTGCACCCAGCGGCTCGGTTTGTGGCCCGTAGATGGGTTGGTGGAAAGGCCACGCGCACTGACCCGGGCACTGGATCACCGAGTTACCGACCCAGATGAAAGCCGATTTGGGCATTGTGTCCGAGGCATGAAACCCGCAGCTACCAATGCAAAAGCCTTCAACCACGACGTTATTGGATGTAAGAACCAGGTTCAACCCACCGAGTTTTGAGTTCGCCCTCCCAGCCAACATGGAAATATGGGATTTCTTTAAGATCTTGCCTAGTGAGCAGTTCTTGTCTGAGATTTGGTTTGCTAAGACAACTCGGGTTTCTCTTTTTCCAGCTTTCTTCACGTAAATTTGGAGGGTATTCCACCACTGAGAGACTGAGGGCTTTTGTTCTTTTCCTGGGCTAAGAGATAGAAGAAAGTCTGAGACAATGGATTTCTGAGCTGGTGAAAATTTCCCGTACCAAAGAATTGATACCGGCAGGTCTCCCTCAAGCAAAGCTCCATTGTGGTAAGTTGCAGACATGGGTGGTGGTTTATAAAGAGAATTCAGCTTTCTTGCACCGAAACACAAGTAAACCAAGCTTAATTGAACAAAAAGGAAGAGGAGAGTAACCTTTTTCGCCAATTCGGAGAAGCCCATTTCAGAAATTTGAGAATGATAGGTTTTGAAGTAGGCAGAGATCAGAGATCAGAGAAAATTGATAGCTTTCTTATTGAGTGGTGAAGGAGATGATCAGGGAAAATGAATTATATATAGGTAGGTGGGTGCATGCACTGAGCTAGCGGGGTTTTATCCATAGCTTTCAGTTGCGAGTTCAGGTCATAAATTAAAACGTTCGCGAGAACCGACAAAGCTAAAGATAAAAGGGGAAAATATGGCAAGAATCTTCTTTAAGGTTATGCTTGGAAGATGAGATAAGATGAGAATTTTTAAAAATTTTATGAATAGTGTTAAGATGAAAGTTTAAAATATTATTTTTTAATATTATTATTGTTTTGGGATTTGAAAAAGTTAAATTAAAATTTGAAAAAGTTGAATTGTTTATTATATTTTATATAGGATTTGAAAAAGATGTAATGATGAGATGAGATAGAAATGAGATGAGATTTCTCATCTTTGTTTCCAAACATAACCTAAAGCTTCACGGATGATCAAGATCCGTGAGTTCCCGTCCGCAGTACTCCAGCCATAAAATACTTGTGGATCATGGGTCATATACTATGGGATTCTAAGAACTTTGAAGCTCTTTAACGTCGTTTTTAAAATTCCGCCTCAGTTTGAGTTTTCTAGCCCCCGATGTTACGATTTAATTGTTTACTACTCTTCACTTATTTTTTATTATTTAATATTGTTTTTTTCTTCATTCTTAGTTAGCCACGCTTACCGGATAGCTTTCTCATTCAAGGGTGCAACACATGTCATATATCCTTGTGAGTCGCGATCGGATCCCTTACAATTATTGGTAGTAAAATTTTTTTATCTTTGGTGAAAGGATAGACGTCTATCCTTTGCACATAAAATGTTTACTTCAATGCATTTAATATTAAGATCGATTCATATTACTAAGAGAAAATTAAATAATTAACTGATGATCAAGATCTCGCTGCCATGTCTATGTCATGAGGATGAGTCCATTGTGTGTGTATATATATGCATATATATACATATATGTATATATATCATTTATTGAGATAAATACCAAGTCATCCTGAGCAACAAACTTAAATTCAAAACTAGAAAAAAATTTGGAAGATAACTCCAACCGGATGAGTTTAACTCATCCATCTCCTTTGTCAAATACAATGGATGATGATAAGATTAGATAATATATATTTGTTTTTTGAATTTGATGAAGTAACAAATCACATGTATATTCATCTATAAATAATACACCTAAGCTCTTAAAATGATTATGGGAAGCACACTCCAACATCTTTGCATGGTATCAAGAGCCAATTGATCCCTACTCGCTACTATGTCCTCC
Organism: Cyclocarya paliurus; assembly: GCA_029856935.1. NCBI lineage: Eukaryota > Viridiplantae > Streptophyta > Magnoliopsida > Fagales > Juglandaceae > Cyclocarya > Cyclocarya paliurus. The sequence continues at coordinate 4,848,811 of CM056953.1, forward strand.
TCCACCACCTCCTCCTCCATATATTGCCCTTTAGCCTCTCTCATTCATCCTACCCATCAGATCAACCTTATGCTAAATTGTGACAACTACCTCTCTTGGAAAGCCCAGCTCCTTGCTTACTTACGTGGCCAAAAACTTTATTGCCTTGTTAATGGCAGTCATCCTACCCATCCACAGTTCTTACCCACCTCCTCTCCCTACGAAGCTCCTCTCCCAAATTCTGACTATGAGTTCTGGTTTGAACAAGATCAATTGATCTTGAGAACCCTAACCTCCTCTCTTTTATAATATGTTCTTACATAGGTCGCCAATTTTGAAACCTCTTGTGAGGCCTGGATTACTCTTGAGAAGATGTTTTCCACTATGTCTCCTGCCCGAAAAATGAACACCTTATACCAACTCAGCATGTTGAAGAAAGTTAATCTCTCAATCCAAGATTATTTTCAAAAAGCCAACATCTTTGCCGATGTGTTATTTGCTATTGGTCAACCCCTTGGTGACTCTGAACTCATCTCTTATATTCTTGCTAGATTACCTAGCGAATATGATCCTCTTATTACCTTGGTCAACACTCGCTTCAAGCCTATGTCTCTTGATGAACTTTATGGCCATTTGATCACAAATGAACTTCGTCTAGAGCAAATTGATGTTGCTTTTGATGTTAGCTTTCCATCTGCTAATATGGCTACTCGAAATTTTTCACAAAATGGTTGTGGTCGCAACAATTCAAATGTCCTCCCTTGGCTTTAGTGGACACAATCGTGGTCGAGGTCTTGGTTGCTTTAACTCTTCTTCTTCACCAATAAACTCATCTGGCTCTTCTTGAATATTTTACCAAATTTGCCTCAAAGTACTTCCCATTATCATTTTGGGAGCTGAGGTATATTATTTATAGAAGAATATGAATGTAATTTTTTACAACAATCAAATTCAAAAAACAAATATATGTGTTATCTAATCTTATCATCATCTATTGTATTTGACAAAGAAGATGGAGGAGATAAACTTGTGCTATTGAAGTTATCTTCAGAATCTTTATTTGGTTTTGAATTTGAGTTTGTTGTAGATGAGGATGACTTGGCCTTTGTCTCAATATTGTTGAGACATATTTTGTAACCACTAGCTCCGAACCATGCCAAGGGTTTGCAAACGAATGAAAAGGGGGTGGTCCGGTGTGTCCGTGACACCTCCAAAGTTAAAGTTAAAAAATAATCTTACCGGAAAAAAGAGAGAAATGGTTAAGAGTTTGATGATAGTGATTAACCTATCTCATTTGCTTGCAACTGATCTTGTAGAGACGAGAATATCCCAATCGGCCTTTCCCATATTAATGTGGCGTGTATGAGAGTATGTTGCTTGCTCTTCTCTTTCTGGGCCGGCCTGGTCTCCTTCCTTTCACTTCTTAGATCGCCAAGTCACATGCCTCACAAAGTGGGCCGGGCCTGGCCCTGCTGGATACAAACACTCCCTTCCATATATATATAAATTCTATGTGGACTCGTACGTGCTTAACCTGATCTCGAGCCATTTTCTTGCCTAGGGTTTCTTCCCATTTCCAAAATTGGGTATGCCAATTATGCTTTCTTTAATACCAACTTCTAGACTCTAAACCAAGCCATGCATGCGAAACTCTCAACTGTTTCATGCATATTATATTGCGAGAAACGTAATTCTAAGGATACAAAATGGGCAGAAAACTTTATGAATTTGCATGCCGCTAATCAGTAACAAGATTCTCCAATTTAATTAAAGTCTACAACTTAGATTTGTAGAGCCTTGTTAATTAAGCATATATGTAATATTGTTTGAGAGACCTATGTATAGGAATTACAAGAACAGATATTGTAGAATCTACACAGTTAAATACCTCGCTCCAGACCTAAACTGTGGTTTCTCCCGTTCTTCAGGTTTTGTGCAGAAGTTCACTGAACTGACACATCATGGGATTCTAAAACTTTAGCTTCGATATTCGGATAATAAGAACTCATGTATATACTTAATAAACTTCAGATATATAGTTGTGTGGGGATCCGACAATAATGCCATGCAATATGCCTGGTTTGTTTGCCAGTTGCACGCCAATTTATAAGCATATATTGGTGTAGATGTACGTGCATTACATGATCACTCATCCAGTGAGTTAAGTTTCATCCAGTACTGAGTTCGATTAACGAGATATTATATATGAATATTCTGGAATAATATAGTGGCCCGCTACCCATGCATGCTTCCGGCCTCCAATGACTGTCTGCAGCCTGCTGAGCGACATTCAATGCTACAATATTCTATTGAGTTTTTATCTTTGTCACTATGATTCCACCAAGGATTTTATCAAACCTGAAATAATCTTGACTCTCTAAAATCTGAGATCTCAGCCATGTTAGCTAATTTATAATTTGAGAAACCATAAGGTACAGTAATTACTTGAATGATCCCTTGTAGGGGCCGGGGGGAAAAACAGTTCCTGAGGCGTCTCAGCATTTCTGGCTGCGCAAGAAATGAGCAGTACTGCAGACTTTTTGTGGATATGTATTCAGAGTTACGTTATGTATGTATGTGTGTATATACACACACATACACGCCAATCCGCGTGCAAGTATAAACTACTCGGATCATCATTTATTGAGGAGACCATGGGTACTGTTTGCAAGCATGCGACCGTGCTAGCCAGCTCTTTAAGCTCATCGACGTCGACCTAAAGACAGGCTAGCAGGATGCTCTGATTGTGCTTGCCGGAAACTGGTCGCATCAAAGGAGTCTAAATCCGCTGCTAGTGGAATTTAAAATTTCCCTGACTGCATGAATGTATGTACGTATAAGAAAAACCTTCGAGTACTCTTCGGTTGTAATATCAATCATATATAGTTTATGATATTAAGAGTTGTAATATCATATTTCTTTTAATGACACTTCTTATTTTAGGTTCCTCTAATTCATTTCTTTATGGTGGTCAATATTATTAAGCTTATTACTTCTCATCTCATCTGCAGTACCGATCTATATCTTCAATTTTAATATTTATATTAAACTAGGACGTTGTACATTACTTTTCAATGTTTCCCCTAGAGTTTTTACATACACACAAGACTGTTATTGTCTTTCGGGGAAGACGTGTTGGTACTGACTTTGTGCATCAGGGCTTGTTCCCTTGCTCAGATTAAACAACATGCAGCATCAGCTATATGTCTTATAAGTTCCACTAAAATGAAACACAGCTACGTTGAATGGTGACAAAATGCATAGATCAATAATATTCTATGGGTTTAGACAAGTTTCTTATTCCTAAAGCACCAGACATATTCTGCACGACTATTACATAGAAATTAATACTACTGGTGCGAGGCTAAACATCTGGCCTTGCGCAGCTTTAAGCCCATAAAAAAATGCATGGGCAAACGTACACAAAGACATTATGATCTCTAACTACTACCTAATTTTCAATCGTCTCTTAAACTATAAATCTTGACAATCACTGGCCTTCTCAAATCAAGAAAAGGAAAGAATGGATCGAGTATATTTTTCACAGACCTTTATGGCTTAATTAGGCTTGTCATCTAGGAACTTGTTCAAAAATAATGTAATGAAAGGAACATAAATAGGAGTTACAGCTAGCCAATTAAAATTCTCGCATGAAATATCAAAAAATTGCAATGACCGTCTTCAAATTACCTCAAACGTAGATGCTCTAGGCTAAACGTCTCTCTCAGTGTGGTTCTATTTCAGAAAGTTAGATGGTAGTTTGAGGGTACTTTCTGAAATGTTTATATTAATATATTCATATACTTTTTGATATTTCACACTCAAATTATATTATACACACTCAAATTATATTATATTATACACACTCAAATTAATATGTATATATAATAAATATATTCATCATCATTTTGCTCATCATTTCATGATGTGGTATTAAATGATAGGTTCATAAGTAAAATATATATAATAAATAGTCTCAATCATCTAATATCACAATATAATGATGAAAGAATGATGAAAAAAGAAATGATGAGTAGCATTACTGATATATATAACGACCATGGTCACAAAGTAAGTACTCAAACTCAAGATACACTCTGGAATACGAAAAGAAATATAAATAGACGAAGAAGCGACAATGACAACCATAAGCCTTTGACATCACAGACAAAAAGAATCCACGATGGACATAAAACTTCGTAATCAACATTCGCTAATTCTATAAACATGACTCCAAAGGTTTTTAGGTGGGTTGGATTCGTAGGACCTCGTCCATCAGACTACAAACCATGTTAAACTGTTTAATGGGTCGTGTCATGTCTCCAAAGTTTGAAACAAAGGCAGCTATATATATGTATATCTCCAGCGATGAATTCCACCATCAGACACGCTGCTGCACATAATATCTTTCGCTTCTATCGAGAATTTAGGACATTGTAAGTGGACGTGCTGCTGAACGTTACGTTTGATTTGAATATATAACAAAAAGAAGCAAGAATCTCGTAATTAACTATGTTAATAGTGCCTCCCTCGTGAATGCCATGGTTTGATTAATTTTAAATTTGATCGTAAGCTAGCTCGTGAAATCAGGTTGTGGATAGGATCGATGATAATGGCCTTTCCATCTAACTACATGTGACCATTTTATTTATGTGCCAACTCCAAATAATAGAAAGAGGCATAAAATATTTTGTTAATCACTATGTAATCACCATTTATCTCTCTCAATGAGTAATTTAGGGCCAACACGTGAAGTATTTAATTAAATGGAGTAGAGTGTAGAGTCATGGTTCGAACTTAGGACGTCTGCTTTGATACTATATGTAATTACCACTTATCTCAAAAGTTTAAGGTGATGGAAAAATGTGAATTTTATTATTTATTTTATATCTTAATAATCAATTAGACATCTATACTATACTCTCTATTAAAGTATTATGTATTACCTTGAAGTTATTCGTGTTATTAAATTCCTTGTCATGCATATCGTAATTGGGATGTGAGAATGTTTAATTCACACGCAAAATTCAAACTTTTTTAATAGAGATTATGCCCAATTACTTGATAGAATTTGATTGTCTGGTTATAGAGAAAAATAGATGCATTATTTAGGTCTTACATACAACATTTAACGATGCCCGTATAGGAGTTTTGGACAGTGTGAATCCTTAATAAACATCTAATTAATGTTGTATCTTTTTTTTTTTTTTGCGTTGGACTATTTAATTCAATTAAGCAATTTGAGACGATCTCAATTGAAACCTATGTTACACTTAATCAGAAAATATGAAATAGCTTACAAATTTGGAGGTTGTACTCCCATGATAATAGAAGATAGTAGACATGTTATAGATGCCCAGCCACCAGTCCCTTGTATATATATTGTTTCGGCTAAAAGAAAAAGGTCGAACCCAAGTTTGCAATTAGAGCTCAACTAATCGAGCATGTGTCTAGTGCAGTGTTCCCACTTATTTCATTTTAATAATTTTTGTGCCTTCTGCCTTTTTTAATCAGTAGATGCAGACATTTAGCTAAACCACAAAGTAGTTTTCAGTGTTCCCTAGTGGGCATGATGTCACTTGAGATAAATAAAATATTTTTAAAATATTTTTTTTAAAATTTTAAAAAATTAAATTATTTATTATATTTTATGTAATAAATTAAAAAAATTATAATTAAATAAAATAAGATGAAAATTTAATTTTATAGAACAAACGAGCACCGAGAAACGGACATTGGACCCAAACTCAACTTGCTGTAATCCACCTGCCCTCGTGGCTCCACCAAGGTGCATTCATGACACGGTAGACCCTGTGAAGTGCGGAGGAAAGTAAGATTTCGTCTTTTAGTTCAGTGAGTTGTTACAAAACTAGCTAGGAAAGAAATACGCAGGAAAATTGGCAGGTGCCAACAAAAATAAGGTCATATATATATTCTATTCAGTTTAAAATACTGGATTTTTGCTTTTATCATTATATTTAAAAAATGATTAAATATATAAGTTAAATGATTAAAAAAACCCCATATTTTATACAGTACTTATCTTAGTTGAAATGGAGATCACGGTTTCTATCTTGCTGTAGGAGTTTTGTCTAACTAATTTTCTGTACCATTTGAAGGGAAGGGATTATGTTTGGATGTTCCATCTTCTTCAAAATTTTCATCTCATCTCATCTTATCATTACAACTTTTTCAAATTCATATATAAAATATAATAAACATTTCAACTTTTTCAAATCCCAATACAACTTTTTCAAATTCCAATTTAATTTTTTCAAATCTTAAAACTAAAAAATAATATTTTAAATTTTAAAACAAAACACAAAATTCTCATCTCACCTTCCAAACATAATCTAAAAACCAATCCGATGCTTCATTCAATTGGGAAGTAGGTGATAAGGCTGGACTGCCTAGTGCCTGCCTGCCTGGCTTGATAGCTTGATCCAACTGGACTGGATCGCACCACTAAAAACCCCCCAGCTCACTCTCACGAGTTTCGTATTTCTACCATAATTTTGGCAACGTTGCGCGTCACATCACATCGGATCCCCACTGTCTTCCTGCCAAACGCTTGACCGCCAAATACCCAACCCAACACTGACGGCCAGTTGGATCATTCCACGTTTCCCAATACAATTAATTTTTATTCATTCAAGGTAGCCTCCAGCCTGTACTCCTCCTAGCGTCTTCTTTTCTAAACCTTCTCTTTGAGGTCCTTCTCACCTTTTCCTGCGCAGAGTTGGGAATTAGGATAATTTCGTCAATAGAGAACTGCTGCATTCTGTAGCTGAGCTGTGATGCTTTTTGTTTTGTAGCGAGGAAAGGGTTCTCCTCCTTTTCGAACTCACGAATCCACGGATTATCTCCTGCTAATCCCCTCACGCTCCGCAATTCTATTTTCTGCTTTGAGTCATGTAATTATTATTTGAGCGACAAAATCCATATTTATGTGTTTGGAGCGTGGAGACGGGCGGTGATGATAGCGTGAAAGAAACATTTTTCTGTTTTTGAGATAAAGAAAACGCGCTCGGGAGTACCGTTGGAGGGATCTCTTTTCGTTACTTACCGGCCAAGTAGCTACTCGTAAATGGGAAAGCCATCTCCCATAGACGCATCGATACACGCACTGTCTTTACCCCTCTTTCTGAGCAGATTCCTTCGCTAAAACCAAACCCCCCCGCTTTCTTTAATTCAAAATTACAATCTAATAACCAGCTCCGTCTCAGACCTGTATATAAACACACACCACTCCTTCATTCCCCATCCCAACACGAACACCAGCAATATCTACCTCTTCTTTCTTTATTACATTGAACCTGATTTTTTTTTTTTTTTTAAAATGGCCTCTTCTGCCTCTTTTGTTCTCCCAAAACTACTGCTTTTAATCTCTCTGTTCCAAATCTCTTTGGCTACGAGAAAGCTTAATGGGCTTGTGCAAGACAAGCCTCAGCTATTGCAATACCACAATGGCCCTCTTCTTTCGGGCAGGATCGCCGTTAACCTCATCTGGTACGGCAAGTTCAAGCCTCCCCAAAGAGCCATCATCTCCGATTTCATCACTTCCCTTTCATCTTCAGCATCCCAAAATGCCCAACCATCAGTTTCCACATGGTGGAAAACCACCGAGAAATACTATCACCTTACCTCCAAGAGACACTCATCTCTTTCTCTCAATTTGGGAAAGCAAATACTAGACGAGAGCTACTCCCTGGGGAAGTCACTTACAACCAAACAAATTGTTGAATTGGCTTCCAAGGGGGACCAAAAGAATGCTATCAACATTGTTCTCACTTCCTCGGACGTGGCCGTTGAAGGTTTTTGCCTAAGCCGATGCGGTACTCATGGCTCCTCATTGGGGTCAAAGAGCGGTCACATCAAGGGCAAGAACTACAAGTTCGCGTATATCTGGGTGGGTAACTCGGAGACACAGTGCCCTGGCCAATGCGCCTGGCCATTCCACCAGCCCATCTACGGACCACAGAGCGAACCCCTGGTCGCCCCCAACAATGACGTGGGTCTGGACGGCATGGTTATCAACCTGGCTAGCCTCTTGGCCGGGACCGTCACGAACCCATTTGGCAACGGCTACTTCCAGGGCCCGGCCGAGGCACCTTTAGAGGCTGCATCGGCTTGTCCAGGCGTTTACGGCAAAGGAGCTTACCCAGGTTATCCGGGAAGCTTGTTGGTGGATCCTACGACGGGAGCTAGTTACAATGCACATGGAGGTAATGTGAGGAAGTACTTGCTTCCTGCTTTGTATGATCCGTCTACGTCATCATGTTCGACTCAAGTCTGAAAAAGGAGTTGGCAGATTAGTATGTTTAGAGTAGCATTTGGAGACGCTATATTGAGAGTTCTAGATACTGTAATTCATTTATTTGTTATATTGTTTTGGTTTTCGAACTAATAATGGAAGAGAGCAAATTACTTTGGTTTGCTTCATATTTTGCATCTTCTCTTTTTGGTAAAATTGACATCAATCAATTATAAAAAATAAAAAAAAAAATCGTTGGGTACAGATTAAAAAAATTGATCAGAGCAGAATACTGGAAAAAAGATTTGGCTCTATACTGAAGGGTGGCCAACTATAACATCCAAGAAAACCAATAAAAACAAGCATATATACCAACCCAGAAGCTAGTACTGTGACGACTTGATCAATGAAGACGGGCGGTCCGATTAATAGGAAGGAAGAAAGAAAAAAAATTAGGTGATTATCTTCTAATTTTTGTGCCATCGTTTCGCAGTTAATTGACTTCTTGTGCTCTCTGAAAAAGGGCAACCTAATTTATCAAGAAAATAAATGAAACAGGAAAGAAGTGTTGTAGTCTACAGTCACGAAAAGAATTTACAAAAGTAAATTTATAGATTTGTAAAATTTTATATGAATTGTTATATTTATTTTACAATAAAATTAATTTTATAATATGAGTTATTATGTTAAACCATAAACCACATTTAATTTGTATATTTAATGTTACAAATTCATTTCGTGACTAAATCATTTCTCAATTCTAACATTTATTATCATGAAGTCATTCATAATACTGAATTAATTGACAGTAAACATATTAAGTGGAGACCACTTTTTAAGAAAACTGTTTGTGTTAATTTTAAAAAGTTGCACAATAGGATTAAACGGGAGAAATAGTCATTTCCTACCATTAAAGTTGTCCGAGATTAGATCAGATTGTCCAAAACCTACGATAGCAATCTGAGGCAGTGGTACGATACCCATACATGCAACTACAGAAAATAAATATAAGAAATATAAATAGATATGCAAATACATATTTACGAGATTTATCACAGGGCCTACGTTTACGGATTGTTTGGAGGGCAAATGGAGGTTTGAGACCTCTTTTCTTGAGAAGATCCTCTCTCTGGAGCTATCGTTATTCGGTTGAAGATAATCTCTATGTTTTCGTAATCGTCGCTTAGCCATTTGGAAGTTCCATTTCCTCATATCTCAAATCTTTTTTTATTGTGACCCTGTCAGTGGTAGGTGAGAAAATCGATTTTATGACACTCCTCCCATCAGTGTCTAACTTGCTTTCCTCCTCATTTCTCAATTTTTTTCTCTTTTTACCTTCTTTACTCTTTTCATTTGATATTTATTTTTACTTATCTCCTTCCTCTCTCTTCCCACTTGCCTCTTAAATGTGGCCCTTTGATGAGCTGGGCATGATAGAGGTATAATCGCTCTAGTTCGGTCCTAGGGAAGTCATAGACCGAAAATTTTGGTTTATCATTTATGTCGGATTGAACCGTTAGCTATTGGTCCAATTCAGTCCAAGAACATTTTTTTCCTCAATTTTCTTTTATTAACAAAATATTAATACAAAAAAAAATTAAATTAGTAAAATTAAAATTAAGTGATCTTTTTAACATTTTATATATAGTTAATCAATATTAAACAATTTCATTGTATATATGGTTAATAGTGATACCTTGGATAAAAATTACATAATTAATTTATACAACTATTATATAAAATAATTCATTATATATATAATATATATTCGGTGGGTCTCGGTTTGACCCAATCCAAAAAAAACACTCTCTGAAACTGACCAATAAGACTATTGGTCCGGTCCGGACCGATAGGCTTACACTTCTCGAGCCTCATATGGCTGGACCTACTATTTTTATTCCCTTAAATTTGCATCTCTAAACTTTTTTTATTAATCTTTAGTTTACTTAATAAATCGTTAAAAAATAACAATTTACATCCTAAATCTAGCAATTTAGGGTTATATCACTTGTCCAATTTTTGTATTGATATTGTATAAGGCAAATTTCGAAGACTTGCAAATTGAAGAACCATTAGTTTTAGGATTCAAAACGGCATTCCCTTCTTCTTTAATTTTGGTGGCCGGAAAATCACAAATGAATGTTAATTATAATAAGCCACTTATTGAATAGAACTTTCGCATGAGACCTTACCAGCATGGGGTTTTTAACTCATTTTTCTTTCAATTTATAAAGCTACTCATTTTTATGGGAATGAAAACCGGATACGTCAAGGTGGCAGTACTCGTTGTTACTGTTGAGGACAAGTTTTGGACTCAGTAGTTAATAATTGATTGGATAACTTAATTCAGTATTAAATATGATAAAAATCAAAGTAAAATTGTAAAAAAATATAAAATGACACTAAGAATTTACATGGGAGGGGGTGATCATGCTGCGTGTAAATGCCGTCAAAAAGAGCTTGAGTGGCTTTAGAGAACTAGTAGTAGAGTTGACAAAATTATAAGTTTAACTAGATTGTATAAAAATTTATACCTAACAAAGTTAAAATATTTTTAAGTTTGATCATTTTCACTAGTCAAATCTATTAAGTCTAAGTTGCTGGTAAAATATTATTTTGGCATAAAAAATTCATTCTCCCGTGTGTTATTCATTTCGCGCGAGCTCACAACCTTAAAAAATTCCTCTTCGTCTCAAAAGTATCATCTTGCTAGAGTGTTTTAAGTTTTAATTCTACAATAGAATGATTAGGTTATGCCAATTTTTTCCTCCAAAATCTAATATTAACGTTAGAAAATTAATGTGTACTTTTTTAATAACAAAAAAAATATTCAAATTACAATTAGAATTAACATAAATGAAAATGTCGAAATCAATATTTTAATATTGTAGTGATAGATTTTGAGAATCTGTTATTTAGTGTTGTTAAAAAATGACTAGCTAAAATTATAAAAGTGAATTATTTAGTCAAATTTTGGCCAAACTTTATTGAGTCCACTACTAATGCTCTAATGGACTCAATAAATAAACAATAATTTTAGTCCAAGATTTATTCACTAGTTAAGGGGCTGGCAAAATGTTATTTTCACCATAAACAATTCTCTTCCTGCTGACTGTTGTTCCTCCTGTGCAAGAAGAAAAGATAAAGAAAATGTCATCTTACTCCCGCACAAGAAGAGAAAGAGGAAGGAACACCAACTACATTTGTTGTGCTTTTTCCTAAAAAAAGAAAATTGTAAGAAAATTAAATCCGTTAAGAATAATATAAACGTTAGAAAATTAATGTGTACTTTTTTAATAACTAATAAATATTCAAATTACAATTAGAACTAAAATAAATGAAAATGTCAAAATTAATATTTTAATAGAATAGTAATAAATTTGGAGAGTCTGTTATTTGATGTTATTGAAAAGTGATTGGCTAAATTTATAAAAGTAGATTCTCCAGTCAAATATTGACCAAACTTTATTGAGTCCTCTACTAACACTTAGGAGTGTAAAATGGTCGGTTCATACTTGAGAAACCGACCGGTTCGGTCCGGATCGAAAATCTCCATAGTCGGTTTCGGTCCAATATAAGTAAGGGTATTTCGATTTTCGATCTGGTCCTAGGGTAGGGATTTCCCGGACGGGAACGACTGAACCCAAAAATTATTATTTTTATAAATATATTATTTTATATAATAAATTATATAATTTTCATCTAACCTATCCCTATTTACAATATACAATTATAATACATTCACATTCTCTAAGTTAGTAACAAAGTAACAATTAACATCCTCAATATAATTATATAATTATAAATTGATAACTAAACTAAATCAATATAACTATAGTCTATAATTATAAAGAAATCACTATAAGTCTATAAGACTATAAGTCTGTAACAATATATAGTATTAAATTATTAATATCACTATGACTAATGACTATAAGTTTATAACTAATACTAATATATAACTATACTAATAGTATAATATTAATAATATTATATAGTCTAATACATTATATAGCTTTACTAAATCACTATAAGTTTATAACTAATACTATTAACAATATATCTTCATCTAACTTATCACTATTAACAATATAAAATTTTAAATATGTTATTAGCACTTGTTAATATTCTATCAATTAACTGATATATAATATTAATTAGTTAATTATATAATAATTATATAAATTAATAATGTAATTTTTATCTAATTTATTATCATTGACCATATAAAATATTTTTTTATTAAGTTTGTTACATAATCTACATTAATAAGTCACTTAGTTTAACTTTATATGTTTAATAATTTTTTTATTAATTGATTTAAAAAAAAAAGCCAGACCGATAACTACCGGTCCGATCTGATCCCTATGGGTGTTCGGTTCGGTCCGATCTGAGAAAAATGGTAGACTGAAAATGTTCAGTCCATAACTAGACCGGACCGATCAATTTACACCCTTACTAATACTCTTATCATCTCAGGATTATTATAACATGAGAAATAATATTTATAATTATGGAGTTCATTTAAAAATAATAATAAATAAGATATACATATGAAAAAAAAAAATCTAATTTTTTAATAATAAATCTCTTTTTTCTAAGAAAAAAAATATATATATTACACGACGCTTTGCGAACTGCGACTATCTAACGTTACTCAATAACACATCCGGTAAGCATTTTTGTTCCCCGGATATAGCTGGCCGGTTTCGTCCTCTTCCATTGCTCAAAGTGGGCACGGTTTCGTCCTCTCCCATCCTAACGAAGCTGGGTTTTGTCAAATTACCCTAATAGCTGGCCGAAAGGCGAAAGCTGTTACGTTCTGTTTGACTGGAAAGTATCGATGTGGCTGAAAGCGAATTATAAGGCTCGGAAAATTCGACTAAAAAATAAGACGAACTGGCGCTATTCATCATCTCTACAAATTACTTTTTATTTATTAGTTTTTATTTTATTTTATTCTATTTTTTATTTATTTTATTATTTATTTTATTTTATTCTTTCTAAATTTATTAAAATTTTCAACTCATCATCCTTATATCACACATCTATCCATATTTTTCAAATTTTTATTGTTTTGAGTTAAAATATCAATATTTTGTTCTGTTTTATCTTTTCTATTTTTGAATGAATTTTCACTTTTTTGTGATTCTTCGTAGAAGTCAAGACCAGTAGCACTCCTTTTTTTGGGTCCCCCTGCTATTGGCTGGCCTAAACCTGTAATGGTGGTGATACTTTATTGACTCAATATAAAGTAGATTACGCCGAGAGCGAGAGTAGGTTGCTCACAAATCGTCTTTATTTTTTGGTAAAAGATAACGCGTTACCTACGGCTGGCTGGCATCTCACGCTCCAGCAATATTAATTATCATGTTCAATGTCAAATGCCTCTGTTCGGTCCCTTCCTCGTAGTTTCTCACCCGTGCTTTCGACCCCTATATATATTCCTCCCCACTTGTTCCTCTTCTCCACATCTCAACTCCACATAGCTTTCTCTCAATTCTTCCTCATTTTCTGCAGTTGCTTATAACCCTGTCTCGGAGATTTCAGTCAATAAATTTATAATGGCGTCTTCAGTTTGCACCAATCTATTACTTCAACTACTCCTGGTCATCTCCCTTTTCCATTTCTGCTTGGCTGCGAGGAGACTCGTTGAGTCGGATGAAACCCAAAACACTCTGCTTTTCCAATATCACAATGGCCCTCTTATTACTGGCCAAATTTCTATAAATCTGATATGGTATGGCAAATTTAAGCCATCTCAACGAGCCATCATCTCAGATTTCATTACATCCCTTTCTACTTCCAATCCGACGACTGCTCAACCGTCGGTTTCCAAGTGGTGGAAAACCACCGAAAAATACTACCACCTCGTTAACACCAAGAAGCCTTCCGCTCTTGTCCTCTCATTGGGTACCCAGATGGTCGATGAGAGCTACTATCTCGGTAAATCACTCTCGAATAAGCAAATAGTTGAGTTGGCATCGAAGGGAGGCCAGAAAAATGCCATTAACGTGGTTCTGACCTCAGCGGACGTGACCGTGGAAGGGTTCTGCTCCAGCAAATGCGGTACCCATGGATCTTCCAAGGGTGCATCCGTGAAGGGTAAGACCTACAGGTTTGCTTACATTTGGATTGGCAATTCGGAGACTCAGTGCCCGGGACAATGCGCGTGGCCATTCCACCAGCCCATCTACGGACCCCAGAGCCCACCTTTGGTTGCTCCCAACAACGACGTGGGTCTGGACGGCATGGTCATCAACCTGGCTAGCCTTTTAGCTGGTACAGCCACCAACCCTTTCGGTAATGGCTACTTCCAGGGTCCAAAGGAGGCGCCACTCGAAGCTGCTTCGGCTTGTCCTGGTGTGTATGGCAAGGGAGCCTACCCCGGCTATGCTGGGGACCTTTTATCAGACCCCACAACTGGTGCTAGCTATAATGCAAATGGTGCTAATGGAAGGAAATACTTGCTTCCAGCTCTGTTCGACCCCTTCACCAAAACCTGTTCGGATCTGGTCTAAGAGAAGATCCTGTAACGTGCAAAAATGTAGCGCATTAAAGTATACATGATAGTGGACCGTAGAAAATAGAGATAAGAAAGAGATTTAATTGTTTAATTCATTATTTATTTTGTAATCCCATGAAATAATAAACATTTCCATTAAATTTATTTCTTTTTATCGTGCCCAAAACCTAAATGAATCCTAATCTTGACTCATTTCCATTAAATTTACAAATTCATTTTGCAACTAAATCATTTCTCAATTGTTTACTGAGTAATTGACAGTAAACAAGTTAAGTGGAGACCACTTTCTAAGAAAACTAATAGTTTGTGTTAATTTTAAAAACTTGCACAATAGGATTAAAATGAAGAAATAGTCATTTCCGACACACTAAGGTAGACCAAGATTAGATGAGACGATCTGAAACCTACAATGGCAATCTAAGGCAGTGGAACGATACCATACATGTAGTTATAGTAGTGAATAAAAAATAAATATAACAAATAGAAATAGATATGCAAATATATATTTATGTAATTCACCATATGGCCTGTTCACGGATTGTTTGGAAGGCAAATGGAGGTCCGTGAGCTCTTTTATGGAGAAGATCCTCTCTCTGGAGTTCTCGTCATTCGGTTAAAGATAATCTCTGTATTTTTGTAAAGGTAGCTTGGTCATTTGGAAGTCCCATTTCTTAATATCTCAAATCTCTTTTTACTGTGATCCCGTTAGCAATGGTATGTGAGAAAATTGATTTTATGTCACTCCTCTTATGCGTATCTGACTTGTTTTCCTGCTCATTTTTTATTGTTTCCTCTTTTTCCTTTCTTTACTTTTTTCTTCCGACATTTATTTTTTCTCATCTCCTTCCTATATATTCACACTTGCTCTTAAGGGTGGCTCTTTGATGAGTAGGGCATGATAGATGTATAATCAATCGCTCTAGTCCGATCCTAGGGAGGTCACAGACCGAAAATTTTGGTTCATCATTTTTGTCGAACCAGACCGTTAGCTATCACTCCGATTTGGTCCAAGAACATTTTTTGCCTAATTTTTCTTTTATTGACAAAAATATTAATACAAAAAAAATAATTAAATTAGTAAAATTAAAATTAAGTGATCTTTTTAATATTTTATATATGGTTAATGAATATTAAATAATTTCATTATATATATGATTAATGGTGATACCTTGGATAAAAATTACATAATTAATTTATACAACTATTATATAAAATATTATATTATATATAATATATATACATTCGGTCGATCTTGATTCGGTCCAGACCAATAGGCTTACACCTCTGGGGCTTGATATGGCAAGACCTACTATTTTTATCCCCTTAAGTTTGCATCTCTAAACTTTTCTGATTAATCTTTAGTTTACTTAGTAAATCGTTAAAAAATAACAATTTACATCCTAAATCTAGCAATTTAAGATTATATCACTTGTCCAATTTTTGTATTGATATTATATAAGGCAAATTTCGAAGACTTTTAGTGCAAATTGAAGAACCATTAGTTTTAGGATTCAAAATGGAATTCCCTTATTCTTTCATTTTGGTGGTCGGAAAATCACAAATGAATGTTAATTATAATAAGCCACTTATTGAAGATAACTTACGCATGAGACCTTACCAGCATGGGGTTTTTAACTCATTTTTCTTTCAATTTATAAAGCTACTCATTTTTATGGGAATGAAAACCGGACACGTCAAGGTGGGCAGTACTCATTGTTACTGTTGAGGCCAAGTTTTGGACTCAATAGTTAATAATTGATTGGATTACTTAATCCAGTATTAAATATGATAAAAATCAAAGGAAAATTGTAAAATATATAAAATGACACTAAGAATTTACATGGGATGGGTGATCATGCTGCGTGTAAATGCCGTCAAAAAGAGCTTGAGTAGCTTTTGAGCACTAGTAGTAAAGTTAACAAAATTATATTTTGGCCAAAGTTTAAGTAGGTTGTATAAAAATTCACACTCAACAAAGTTAAAATATTTTTAATTTTGATCATTTTCACTGATCAAATATGTTAAGTCCAAGTTGCTGGCAAAATATTATTTTGACATAAAAAATTCCCTCTCATGCGTGCTATTCGTTTCGCGTGAGCTCACAATTCTAGAAAATTCCTCTTCGTCTTAAAAGGCATCATCTTATTGGAATGCTTCAAGTTTTAGTTCTGCAATATTATGATTAGTTTATGCTAACTTTTTCCTTTAAAATCTAATATCAATATTAGAAAATTAATTTGTACTTTTTAATAACGAATAAATATTTAAATTATAATTAGAATTAAAATAAATAAAAAAATATCAAAATCAATATTTTAATATAATAATGAAAGATTTGAAAAGTGTATTATTTGGTGTCGTTGAAAAGAGGTTAGCTAAATTTATAAAAGTAAATTCTTTGGTCAAATTTTGATCAAACTTTGTTGAGTTCGCTACTAATGCTCTAATGGACTCAATAAATGAACAATAATTTTAGCCCGAGATTTATTCACCGGCTAAGGGGCTGGCTAAATGTTATTTTCACTGTAAACAATTATCTTCTTGCTGCCTGGTGTTCCTCTTGTGCAAGAAGAAAAGATAAAGAAAATGTCATCTTACTCCTGCGTAAGAAGAGAAAGATGAAGGAACACTAACTTCAGTTGATGTGCTTTTTAAAAAAAAAAAACTGTCAAAAAATTATATCCGTTAAGAATAATATAAATATTAGAAAATTAATGTATACTTTTTTAATAACTAATAAATATTTAAATTACAATTAGAACTAAAATAAATGAAAATATCAAAATTAATATTTTAATAAAATAGTGATAAATTTGAAAAGCCTGTTATTTGATGTTATTGAAAAGTAATTTACTAAATTTATAAAAGAAATTCTACAATAAAATCTTGGTTAAACTTTATTGAGTCAACTACTAATACTCTTAACATCTTAAGACTATTAAAACATAAAAAATAATATTTCGGGTTTTGCTACACAACTTTCTACTATTCATCAACACTCCACACTTCATATTTTTTAATATTTTTAAAAAAAAATTTTTTGAATTTTTTTTTTTTAAATATTTCAAATTTTTTATTTACTATTCATATAAAAATTATTTAATAAAAAAAATTAAAAATTTTTTTTTTAAAAAAATGAAGTGTAAAATGTTGAGAGGTTGAGAAGATTTATTATACTCAATAACACATCCGGTAAGTGTTTTTGTTCCCCGGATACAGCTGGCCGGTTTCGTCCTCTTCCATTACTCAAAGTGGCACAGTTTCGTCCTCTTCCATTCTAACGAAGCTGGGTTTTGTCCCATTACCCTAATAGCTGGCCGAAAGGCGAAAGCTGTTACGTTCTGTTGACTGAAAAGTAGATCGATGTGGCTGAAAGCGACTGAAAAGTAGTCGCAAAATTCGACTAAAAAATAAGACGAGCTCACAAAATTTACCACTCATCTTCAACGCATCACATTTTTTTTATTTTTTTATTTTTTTAAGTTTATTAAAATTTTTAACTTACCATCCATTTATCATACATTTAATAAAAATATATATATGATATGTAATATGTGAAAATAATAAAATAGAATTTTCTTTTTTTATTTCTTTAAATTTTCAGATTTTTATTGTTTTGGGTTACAATATCTCCATAAATAAAAGAGTTACAATATCAATATTTTGTTCTGGTTTATCTTTTCTATTTTTGTCCTGGTTTATCACTTTTTTGTGATTCTTCGTAGAAGTCATGGCCAGTAGCACTCATTTTTTGGGTCCCCTGCTATTGGCTGGCCTAAACCTGTAATGGTGGTGATACTTTATTGACTCGATATAAAGTAGATTATGCCGAGAGCGAGAGTAGGTTGCTCACAAATCGTTTTTTTTTTTATAAAAGATAACGCGTTACCTACGGCTGGCTGGCATCTCACTCTCCAGCAATATTAATTATCATTTTCAATGTCAAATGCCTCTGTTCGGTCCCTTCATCGTAGTTTCTCACCCGTATTTTTGACCCCTATATATATTCCTCCCCACTTGCTCCACTTCTCGAATATCCACATCTCAACTCCGCCTTGCTTTCTCTCAATTCTTACCTCATTTTCTGCAGTTGCTAACCCTGTCTCGGAGTTCAGTCCATAAATTTATAATGGCGTCTTCAGTTTGCACCAATCTATTACTTCAACTACTCCTGATCATCTCCGTCTTCCATTTCTGCTTGGCGGCGAGGAGACTCGTTGAGTCGGATGAAACCCAAAACACTCTGCTTTTCCAATATCACAATGGCCCTCTTATTACTGGCCAAATTTCGATAAATCTGATATGGTATGGCAAATTTAAGCCATCTCAACGAGCCATCATCCCAGATTTCATTACATCCCTTTCTACTTCCAATCCCACGACAGCGCAACCGTCGGTTTCCAAGTGGTGGAAAACCACCGAAAAATACTACCACCTCGTTAACACCAAGAAGGCTTCCGCTCTTGTCCTCTCATTGGGTACCCAGATGGTCGATGAGAGCTACTATCTAGGTAAATCACTCTCGAATAAGCAAATAGTTGAGTTGGCATCGAAGGGAGGCCAGAAAAATGCCATTAACGTGGTTCTGACCTCAGCGGACGTGACCGTGGAAGGGTTCTGCTCCAGCAAATGCGGTACCCATGGATCTTCCAAGGGTGCATCCGTGAAGGGTAAGACCCACAGGTTTGCTTACATTTGGGTTGGCAATTCGGAGATTCAGTGCCCGGGACAATGCGCGTGGCCATTCCACCAGCCCATCTACGGGCCCCAGAGCCCACCTTTGGTTGCTCCCAACAACGACGTGGGTCTGGACGGCATGGTCATCAACCTGGCTAGCCTTTTAGCTGGTACTGCCACCAACCCTTTCGGTAATGGCTACTTCCAGGGTCCAAAGGAGGCGCCACTCGAAGCTGCGTCGGCTTGTCCTGGTGTGTATGGCAAGGGAGCCTACCCCGGCTATGCTGGGGACCTTTTATCAGACCCCACAACTGGTGCTAGCTATAATGCAAATGGTGCTAATGGAAGGAAATACTTGCTTCCAGCTCTGTTCGACCCCTTTACCAAAACCTGTTCGACTCTGGTCTAAGAGAAGATCCTGTAACGTGCAAAAATGTAGCCCATTAAAGTATACATGATAGTGGACCGTAGAAAATAGAGATAAGAAAGAGATTTAATTGTTTAATTCATTATTTATTTTGTAATCCCATGAAATAATAAACATTTCCATTAAATTTATTTCTTTTTATCGTGCCCAAAACCTAAATGAATCCTAATCTTAAGCGGGATTTGCTACACAATTTTTTACTATTCATCCACACTTCACACTCCATACTTTTTAATATTTTTTAATATTTTTTTTAAATTTTTTTTTAAATTTATTTTTTTTTAAATATTTCAAATTTTTTATTCACTATTTATATAAAAAATATTTGATAAAAAAAAATTAAAAAAAAAAAGGTGGAGTGTGGTGAATAGTAGGAGATTGGAAAGATTATTTCATCTTAAGCGACACATGAGGCAAGGTTTTACGACTGCAGGTCCCTTTTTTCCCAATCAAAACAAAGAATGCTAATAATGTTTGCAACTAGTCATTCAATGAAGTTTTCTTCTATTTCTATTTACAAACCAGAGAGACTCATTATAATTTTTCAAAGAAGTCAAATATAATTACTTTTTATACTGATCGACAATATGAAGAAGGTAAATAGTCTTGCAATATGTGAGTTTCGTCCATTATTTAAGCTCACATGCCACCTAAACAACAGTTTAGCGTCCAAGTCCTCCACCACCTTTATCCAAAAAAAAAAGTCCTCCACCACCTCCATTTTTATGACCATCACGCAAGGTGCGTGTAGACTATGCACCTCCCTTCTGGACGACACTGCACGCTCAGATTTGTTTTCTTCACCATTTTCCCTGAAAGAGTTCTTCCTCACTTATCCATAACATGATATTATTTTAAGACTATAATTGTTTTTATTAAAAAAGTAATTTTTTCACATGACAATCAAATTTATACACAGATTTCACACGTGTATAGGTTGTGTTTGGTTATTAAACCAATTTTAACTCATCTCAAACTAATCATTGATGAGATTTATTACTTTTTTAACTTCTTATAAAAAAATTGAACCTATTTCAACCTATTTCATACATTTCAACTTAAAAGGTTAAATCCATTTCAACCTAAAAATGTTAAACCCATCTTAAGGGACCTACAAGATACTATTATTTACAATTTAACTTAATTCAACTCATCTCTACATCCAAATGTAGCCGATAATAGTGCTTGATGGGAAACTTAATGGAATGACTTCTTAATCAATCATATAATAAGAGACTGATTCTATTGGAAAAAAAAGTTTGCATGGATGAAGTCTTAAGAAAACAAGTGCTAAATTCGCAAATAGATGTTGTAAAGACGGTATGGATTGGTTGGGAGCGCTAATGAGTTGAGTTGGTATGGATTAATCCCGCACAAAGTGAATTCCAGCTGTAGCCCCTAGAAGCAAGGTTTTAAAGCGCCATGTCAATAGACACTGTGAGTGGACCACAATACAGGAAAAAAAAAAAGAAAATCCCACCAGCTTGCCAGTGAACCATACGCTACGCACCATTATGCCGCCCCATGCACCCTGCTCAAACCCCAATAGGCAATGCATTGCTTGGACAATAAGTTCGCCGATGCTCCACCCGCCCCCACGCGTAAGTCCATAGTCCTGACATCCTCAGAATGTCAGCACCAAGCACCGACCATCCTTCCTCGACTTGGAGTTTCACTTTCACCCGGCCCCCCCACCTTTCCGACACTTCTAAACAATTGGTGTTGGTGTCTCAGCCTTCCTTCCAATCTATGACATTGTCAAACACTTACACCAAATATATATATATAATATTCGAAGATAATTATGAAGACTTTCGGCATAAAACTAATAATTTGAAGCTATGAGTGCCTTGGTGTGAATTATGGAAAGGGTAATAATTATTTAAGTCAAGGAATGGTTAAAAAAAAAAAAGTATCGGCTTGGCTGAGCTAAAACAGCTATGAGAATAACAGATATAATACCATCTTTAAAAAAAAAAAAAAAAAAAAAGATTCACCTGCCCCCCCGTTTAGGAAGTTTTGTGATTCCTCATAGAAGTCTCAATAAAATAAAATAAATAAAAATAAATAAGCAAATTGACATTCAGACGTGTATGATCGGTGTATCTGGGTTCAAATGCCCCCGTTTAGAACGTTTATACTTTATAGTGATTCCTCAAATAAATCCAGACCAGTAGCACTCATTTTTTGTCCCTTACCATCCTCCTCGTCTTTGGCACTTGCCCAATGGGCAACCTAATCCGTGCTATTCCTCTTAGCTGTTTAAGACCTGTAATGTTAGTGATATATTGTTGACTTAAAAGTAGATTCGGCTGGGAGTGCCACAGACGAATTGATTAAAAAAACAACGCGTTACCTGCTGGCATCTCACTCTCTACCAATAAATTTCACTTTCGAATGCAGCTGCCTGTTCGTCGTCCCTTCCTCGTTGTTTCTCATCCATGCTTTTGACCACTATATATATATATATATATATATATATATATATATCTCCCCCAAAACTCTTAATTATCCACATCCCAAACTCGATCTGCATAGCTTTCTCTGCTTTCTACTCATCTCCTCTTTTGTACCGGGTAACCCTCTCTGAGATTACAATCCTGAAATTTATAATGGCCTCTTTGGTTTACATCAATCTATTACTACAACTGCTCCTTGTCATCTCCCTCTTCCACTTCGGCTTGGCAGCGAGGAGACTCGCTGAGTCAGATGAAACCCAAAACACTTTTCTCTTCCAATATCACAATGGCCCTCTTCTTACTGGTCAAATTCAAGTAAATCTGATTTGGTATGGCAAATATAAGCCCTCCCAACGAGCCATCGTCTCAGATTTCATTACCTCCCTTTCTACTTACAAATCCACCACGGCGCAACCTTCAGTTTCCAAATGGTGGAAAACCATCGAGAAATACTACCACCTCGTCAACTCCAAGAAGTCCTCCGGTCTTGTCCTCTCATTGGGTTCTCAGACGGTCGATGAGAGTTACTATTTGGGTAAATCACTCTCGAATAAGCAAATAATTGAATTGGCATCGAAGGGAGGCCAGAAAAATGCCATTAACGTGGTTCTGACTTCAGCGGACGTGACTGTGGAAGGTTTCTGCTCAAGCAAATGCGGTACCCACGGATCTTCCAAGGGTGCATCCGTGAAGGGTAAGAGCGACAGGTTTGCTTACATTTGGGTTGGCAATTCAGAGACTCAGTGCCCCGGACAATGCGCGTGGCCATTCCACCAGCCCATCTACGGACCCCAGAGCCCACCTTTGGTTGCTCCCAACAACGACGTGGGTCTGGACGGCATGGTCATCAACCTGGCTAGCCTTTTAGCTGGTACAGCCACCAACCCTTTCGGTAATGGCTACTTCCAGGGTCCAAAGGAGGCGCCACTCGAAGCTGCGTCGGCTTGTCCTGGTGTGTATGGCAAGGGGGCTTACCCTGGCTATGCCGGGGACCTCTTGTTGGACCCCACGACTGGTGCAAGCTATAATGCAAATGGTGTTGATGGAAGGAAATACTTGCTTCCAGCACTCTTCGACCCCTCTACGAAAACCTGTTCCACACTAGTCTGAGAAGAGATCTGCCTAAATATCGGTTGTTAGTGTATACAATATAGTAGACAGTAGACGAAAGAGAGATCGTTACAACTCCTAGTTTGTTTTCACAAAATTCTTTTATATATCTTATTGATATGATGCTTAAATAATAAAAAAGGAAATTTCTTCATATGCCATGTTCAATCTTGGGGTTGTTATAAAAAAAAAAAAATTCTTGGGGTTCTTTTCAATCTGTGTCTCTTCATTATTCCAAAAAAGTCCTAGCCATGAAAATTAAGGCTCTATTCTAACAGCCTTATAGGGTCCCCCAAAATTTGAAAAGAATATCAATGCCAAGAATAGTTGTAAGTAGTAAGTACACATTACAGATACATGCTAACTTTATACATTATTTGGGGTCCCAAGTACGTGGGCGCCTAGGCCCTCCCATATGAAGAGATCAAGACAACCTTTGCCAGGAAACATTTTTAAAACCATTCTTGGAGAAGGTAAAAAGGCCGCTCCAAGAGTATGAGATCCTATGATCCAAAGGGAGGCCCATCGGTCTGACAAAGTGAAGATGATACCCTTTGGTGGGCTTGTCCCACTAAGTGAGAGGCTTGTTCGGCCTAGCCCAAGACTAATGAGATGCCGACAGAGGTTGACAGGGGTGACATATGTCGGCCTGTCAGCCGCCTTGAATGATCACTAGCACGTAGCTACCAGGAAGCGTGCAGAAGGAGCTATAACCACCATTCACTTGGAAAAAGGAAGGTGGGTGCTGCTAGGACAGGCAGAAAAGGTGCAAACTCCTTAAGTCCCTAGATAAATGCTGCTAGGAAGCGTGTGGGAGAGGTAACCATGACTCCTACACTGAGGAAGGAAATGTGGGCGTCGCCACAGAAGGTTGAGAGGCAACCAAAATGATGGTTGTGAAGTAGTAGTCTTAGGATGTGTGCCGAAATAATAACCATGGCGCTCCTTGTAAAAAGAGAGAGGGACTCTTTGAACCTGACTGAGGGGGCGCCAAGACATGAATCAAAGCTCAACGTCGCATTAATTATTTTTCTCAGGGTATCACACCCCCTAAGTAATTCGTGTGCATGAGGAACGAGGCATGATGAGACACCTCATTGGGATGAAAGCAACAGAACTCCAAACGGCCTAGTATAAAAGCCTAATCAAAGTATGATCAAACTTACAGAATTTACGAGCAAATTTAACACTTCCTTCAAAAAAAAAAAAAGCATCGTAGGATCCTCTGATCACCCTTGAGCTCCATTCTTTATTTGTATGTTTGTAGGTCCTTTAGTCCAGCTCCTAACTGTCCGAAGAGTCCTCCTGATAGGTATGAAACATGTCCAAAACAATTCTAACAATTAATCTTTTATAGGATAATGATAAAGTTACTACCCATTTACTATTCTTTTGATTTGATTTTTTTTAATTTATTATTTTACTTAATAGTTAAAGAAGTGACTATTAGTAAAATTATATATATTTTTAATTTTTTCTTAATGATTAAGAATTTTAAAAAATACTTAAAAGAAAATAATAAAAAAATAAAAACTTTTAAATACATTATAAGTTGTAAATAGATAATAATAAGATACTAACCTATCACTACCCTAATTGATAACGGTTTGGTTCAGATACAGTTAATGCTGGGCAGTTGGCATAGAGTTCAATTTGCTATTGCTACTCACCTTTTTTCAATGTTAATGGTGGTCCAATACATAGAGTGGCCCATCCACTTATAACTCAAACCACGAGCCGTAACTTGGAACACAAGTGCATCATTGTTCCACGCGTAAACCCATAAATGACACTCTAGAATATCACTCACGTATTTTGCTACACGTAGCTAGCTTACCATCAAAACAAATTTATATAAAGGCAAACCTCAAAAGACCGATTAAAAACTTTTCCATTAAAAATGAAATAAAACATGATAGATACTTATCAGGTAATATTTACACACACACATATCCGGTCAAAAGTGATTCGAATTAATGTATCTTGTTCCTTTTCTGTAGGGTTCGTCATTTTTTTTTTCTCCCAAGTAGTATTTGGTAGTATCAACTCTTGGGATTTCGGCCGTAGTCTGTCGATCAGCAATACCATTGGATTCTTTATCGTCAAGCTGGATTTGTAGCATTGCCACTGGGCTTGTTAATTTCCAAGGTCTCGATTAGTGAATTTATATTAGGTGAACCCCCAATTTATACGACTGCACGATTGAGAATCAAAAGATAGAGAAGTGGGCTTGGGTCCCTTTACGATTGGACTGTAATGATTATAGGCCACAGAATTGGTCTGATAATTGGGCTCGGATTGCTTTATGAGATGGACCTTAATGGCCTATTCAGACTTGTTCTGAGAACGTGAGTCAAGAATTTGGTGGGTTAAAACCCAAAAAGTTCAAGAAAACCTAAGTACGAGTCACGACTCTAAATTTTTGCAAAGTATGGAACCGTCTTCTTTTTGTGTATTTCATCTTTATAGTCGTTTGTTCATCTTTCCACGTAGGATAATGCTATAAAATCCTTCGTTTGTGCGTAAGAGTTTTTTTCGGCGTTGATAAAAAAAAGACGAACTAAACAACGTGAACTATTCTTTTTTTTATATAGTAAGGACGTTATGGCTAGAATAAGCAAGAGAGGGATCTATTACAGAGGAGCAACATTAATTCCTTTGAGCTATAATCCCCCTTTAAGCACCGTGTCTCCCACGAGGTACTTATAAAACGAGAGAATCAGATCAAATCCTCGATGTATCTATATATCAATTATCAAACATAATAAGAGTTGACAAGTACTCCTTCCCAGGATACAGTTGTGTTATTATAAAACGGTTATGTTTTATTGTTATAAAACAAATTTTAGTTTTCTTAGTGATAAAAAAAATATTTTCGGGTTTCTTCTTCTTTTTTTTTTTTTTTAATAAAACCTTTGTTGGTTTTATCTCAACCAGAAAACTTAAGAATCACACGAGTTCAGTTTGATACTCACCAAAACCACAAATACAACAATATTCCAAGATCTGACCAAATTATAGAGATTGAACAATATAGAATAATAAGAATCAAGAATCAACAAGAATAGAGCAGTTTATCAAAGAAATAAAAAATAATAAACTATAAAGGAAATAAAGGAAAGAACACACTGATATACGTGGTTCGACTCTAATGGTCTACATCCACGACAGGAATGGGCCTCAGAGATCTTTATTGATAATCAATACTTCATAGAGAAGCCACAGTACACTTAGCATTACAAAGCCATCACAGAAATCTCAATAAATCGCACAGATTTCTTCCCTCAAAGGACAAACCCTAGAAACCCTAGGTTCAGCCCTTTTCTCCTTTCTGTTCTCACTTCTCTCTCTGCCTCTCGATTACATGATATGTACACAATGAAAATTGATCCTTAGGGTTACAGCATAAAGATGAATATATATGTTACAATAGATGCTGCCACGTGTAGAAATCCAACGACTCATCCAACACTCCTCAGATGCAAAGTCACGCGCTTCTCACATGCTTGATTAAAATTGCCTCTGGTTGCTTCAAGAGCCCAGATCAAGCCACATGTTCATCATCTAACATATCACTTAATAAAAACATTAGTAATCACAGGCAACAAATAAATGTGTTGACATACAAATTACAAGCTGCCACAATTAAACTAGTCAAACTCATGCCGCCTCACCACAACATGCCTCTCACTCCGATTTTAGCCCAGTTGTTCCCATGCGTTCGACAAATACATACATACATACATATGTATATAACACACTCCCACATTCTCACCTCAGCAAGCAATACCTAGTTGTAGTACTCTCAATGGCTTCTTTATACCGCTTCATCCTTATCCCGCTTCTCATCATTTCCTTTCTGCCTCACCCTTATGCCATCGCCACCTTGCACTCGCACATGCTCTCTTTGGTAGAACAACCACCAATTATTCTCAAGTACCACGACGGTCCACTTCTCAAGGGAAACATTACCATTAATCTCCTCTGGCATGGGAAGTTCTCCATTGCCCAACGTTCCATACTCGTCGACTTCGTACTTTCTTTTAATGCCCACAAAACCCCACGTCACCCTTCCATCAAATCGTGGTGGAGTACCACGGGACAATACAAAGGATGCCCATGCACCCTCGTCCTTGGGAACCAAATCCTTGACCATAAATACTCGCTCGAAAAATCGTTGATGAACAAGCAAATTACACTTCTGGCTTCTAGATCAGCAGATCGCAAGAGCAATGCCATCAACATCGTGCTTACCTCAACTGACATAGCTATTGAGGAGTTCTACATGAGCGAGTGCGGCACCCATGGGTACACATCGTACAAGAAAGTCAAGTACGCATATGCTTGGGTGGGTAACCCGGCAACCCAGTGCCCTAGGCCAATGCACTTGGCCGTTTCACCAGCCAATGTACGGGCCTCAAACCCTGTCGTTGGTTTCGCCTAGCGGAGACGTTGGGGTCGATGGAATGGTCATCAACCTGGCAATAGTATTGGTAGGAGCGGTGACAAATTCATTTGATAACGATTACTATCAGGGACCGTCAGAGGGGTCGTTGGAAGCGGTGTTGGCGTGCACTAGTATATTCGAAAACGGGGCTTTTCCAGGGTATCCAGGGGAGGTATTGGTGGACAAGACGACATGAGCTAACTTTAATGCAGTCGGGCTGAATGGCCGCAAGTACTTGCTACCGGCGATGTGGGACCCTCATACCTCCAAGTGCAAAACGTTTGTATGAGATATGGATGTATGTCAAGAACATATTTTAGAGTTGCGTGTTTGAGTTAGGTTTGAGAGTAAGATGAGAATTTTTTATTTTAGATGAAAGTTTAAAATATTATTTTTTAATATTATTATTGTTTTAGAACTTAGAAAAGTTAAAATGAACAAGAAAATATTATATTCATATTAATTCATTTTTTTATGAATCTATATATCTTCATTCCATCTTTGAATCAATTTCGTATTTAGAATAGTACTAGTTTGGTTCAGGTCGTCATGGTTGTGATGATTGTTTCTTCATCATGAAAAAATTACAAACACATATATATAGCAAGAAAAACACATGCTCAATAAACTCTATATAATTAGAACATTTTAGTTTTTTATGCTAATTAACCGCACTATTACTTGGTTTGTATAACTCAGTTATTTTGTTCTGGAATTGAGTCTTATTTCGTATGAACAAATCTACCTAATTGTTGTCAAGAAAAACCACCCAATTATATTGGAACAGAGATGATATGATAATCCTCATATAATGTAACACTCCAATCCAGGAAGTTTACGGAGTTGGCTCTTATTACCTAAAATCATTTTCCATAACACATTTATATATACTCCAAAGACTCCATAAAATATAATTTTATTTGTTTAACACAAATATGTATGTTCCTCCTCAGAGACACCAAAGAAATACCTCAACATAACAAATTAAAATCTCCACAAAGACTCAAAAACATCCATGTCTCAAAATACCCAAAATAACACAAAATAATAAATCTACTAAATAGGACTCTTCAACAATTACTTGTGCCATTTGATCCTTATTCCTCTACAAATATCAAATCTTGTTAATACTTCCTACTTTTGATTTCTAGTCGAACCATCACAATTATCTGAAAAATGTTGTGGAGATAAGGGGTAAGTTATCACAAACACAGTAAGCAGAGAACATATACTAATATGTAAACACGAGTATTTACAAAGTTAAGAATGCAAAACAAAATATTTTTAATTTCAAAATGCAAAATCATAACATGTTATACAACTACCATAGCTAAAGTTCATAAATATATTTATTCAAAAATATCATTTGGCATAGCAGAACAGAGCATCATCATCATATCAGACCAGAGGCCATACTTAACCCCTGTGATAATGTTGTGCATTTGCGGATTGCCAACCAAAATTTTGTAATATGTGGGATGGTTACCATACTTCTTCAATTTATGGTGCTCATTGTTTTCTTACAATTGTTGATGATTTTTCTCGCTCCACTTAGATCTATCTCATGCGATACAAATCTAAAGCATATACTCATCTTATACATTTTTTTGCACTTATCGAAAATCAGTTCAACACCATGATTAAAATTATAAGAACTGATAATAGACAAGACTTTCTTTCCCACAAATTTCAAAATTATCTCCATAACGCCGGGATCATTCATGAACGTACCTGTGTTGAGATTCCACAACAAAATGGTATTGCGAAATGCAAACACCGACACCTTTTGAATGTCGCTCATAGTCTCCAATTTCAAGCACATTTACCCTTACAATTTTGGGGCGAATGTGTTGTCACTACCACTTATCTTATTAACCGCACCTCGAGTCGCATTCTTCAAAATAAATCCCCTTTTGAACTTCTTTCCAATACCCCACCAAGTCACGCTCACTTACGTGTATTTAGATGTCTTTGTTATGCTCGAACCCTCCATACTTCCCGCGACAAATTCTCACCTCATGCCTCAGAATGCGTCTTTCTTGGATATCTCGGTCAATATAAAGCTTATAAGCTTTGCAACCTGGATACCCAAGCTATCTTTTATTCTCATGATGTCACTTTTCATGAACAAATATTCTCATTCCAAACCGCTTCTTCTCCTCCAAATACATCACTACCTATTATTCCTCTCCCCATCCCCGAACGCATATTACCACTAGCTTCTCCTCCCCCCTCCACTACTATTTCTGATCCACCACCACCTTCACCATCTTCTCTCTCCCTTCATCCTAGACGTACCACCACTCAACCTGCATATCTTCAGGATTACATCTGTCCGACCATACATATAAAGTCCACTGCATCCTCATCAGCTGCATCAGCTTCAAGTACTGCTCATTCTTTATTTGCTTTTCTTTCATGTTCTTGTTTTTCTCCTTCTCACCTTACCTTTTTAATTGCTCTCACCACATATGTTGATCCTTCTTGTTACTCTATTGCCATCCACCACCCTCATTGGCGCAAGGCCATGTCTGCCGAGATCCGAGCCTTAGAGGATAATGCCACTTGGACTCTTGAACCTCTTCCTCCTGATAAGAAATCCGTTGGATGTAAATAGGTTTTCAAAACTAAACTCAAGGCCAACGGATCTGTCGAGAGGTACAAAGCTCGGTTAGTTGCCAAAGGTTACACTCAAGTTAAAAGGTCTTGACTATTATGAAACATGTGCTTTGATTGTCAAAATGACCACTGTCCGCTGCTTACTGGCAGTTGCTGCCACAAAAAATTAGGTCATCCACCTACTTTATGTCAACAATGCTTTTCTACACGGTGATCTTGATGAATAGGTCTATATGACCCCACCACCTGGATATTGCCCTAAGGGGGAGACTTGTGTGTGTCAGCTCTGGAAATCCCTATATGACCTCAAGCAAGACTCCCGCAACTAGTTTTTTAAACTAACCACTTTGTTTCTTGATGCAGGTTTTAATCAGTCTCAGGCAGACCACTCTTTATTTACTCTTATCACTCACACCAGTATCACTATTGTCCTCGTTTATGTTAATGACATCTTAGTTGCTGGCAACGATATTTTTTAGATCGATGTTTTCAAGAGCATTCTCTCTACACACTTCAAAACAAAGGCTCTCAGCTCCCTTAAATACTTCCTTGGTCTTGAAGTTGCTCGCTCTCAGAAATACATCTTCCTCAACCAACACAAGTACACATTTGATATCCTGACTGATAGTAGCCAACTTGGTGCTCGGACCGCTCACCAAAAGATCCACCACAGGGTCTTCATTTAGCTTGGCACAAGCCCCATTTCTTGGCGAACAAAAAAAAGACAACAATGGCACTTTCCTCTACGGAAGCCGAATATCATGCCATGGTAGTCACTACTTGCGAACTCACTTGGCTGAAACAACTCCTCACAGATCTTGGTGTCTCTCATTCTGAGCCTATTAACCTTTATTGTGACAACCAATGCTCTCTACACATCCCTCACAACCCTGTCTTTCACAAGTCCACCAAATATATTGAGATTCATTGTCACATTGTTTGTGATAAAATTCGGGCTTACAACCGTTCACACCTCTTCTCATGAGCAAGTCGCAGACATCTTTACCAAAGCGTTCGGACATGACCTTTTTCATCACTTTCTACACAAATTGGGCATTACGGATTTTCATGCACTAGCTTGAGGGGGAGTATTGACAAGATCGAATCCCACAAAATTAACAATCCCTTGATATTAGGAAATTAGTCATTTAATTGTAATTGTAATTATTTCCTTTTTAATAGTTACCATAAAAGGGTTAGGTATGTATCTATATATTTTACACGTTCTTATACTGTAAAAATAAACTTTCAGAAATACAGAGTTCAATTCTTAACAAAAATGGTGTGCACTCATACAAAGACCATTACTATCACCCGTGGCAGGGCTGTATACTTCTATTATTACCTGTGGCAGGGTCGTATATCTCTGTTGTTACCTGTGGTATGACTGTATACCATTATTATTACTCTCAGAATAGTCGTATACCACTATTATTACTCGTGGTAGGGCTGTATATCACTATTATTATCCGTGGTAAGGTTGTATACCACTATTATTACTCGTGGCAGGGCCTTAATGAAACCGATCAAAAACAGAATGTCAGGACCACAACAAAATCATATACAAAATCAAAAAGTCATGTCAAAAGTTTTCAGATACCACACCATTTCAAACAGAATACATAATGAATTCATATCATCTTAACAATATCAAAAACAGATTTAAAGCATCTTTAATCAATCCATAAATTCTCAGATCTCATATTTGCTCTTTTTGCACAGTTCAAAAGCAGAATGCCAAAAATAAGCTAATGTCTACACCAACCATGACAAAAAAATACTTTCTTCTTTTACAAAGTTTCATGAGTAATGTAAAACACATGACTGAGGTTGTTTTCACATTTTATTTGAAAACATATGATGCACATTTTTAAAAAAATCAACGTGAGTCCATCATTTTATACAAAGTCTAGCATAAGTACTCTGCTTACCTGAATTTTTTAACTTTTTAAAATTTTTTCACAATAGCGCCAATGAATATCAGTTACCACCTTTAAAATAGACACATAATTTATTTAAATCTTCTATTTAAACACGCATTTGGATATTGAAGTCTAAAATACTAAAATAACCTATTTTTCCTAAAAATATAAAATTCTCTTAATCCTAAAATATCATAACTTTTCAATTGCATCAATATCCACTTAACTTCTTTGCTAATAGATTGAAGTCTAAATTATTTTTGTAAGATAAATTGCATATCTAACATATTTACTCAATTAAA
Organism: Cyclocarya paliurus; assembly: GCA_029856935.1. Classification (NCBI taxonomy): domain Eukaryota; kingdom Viridiplantae; phylum Streptophyta; class Magnoliopsida; order Fagales; family Juglandaceae; genus Cyclocarya; species Cyclocarya paliurus. The sequence goes on from CM056953.1 coordinate 4,881,533, forward strand.
CTAAGCCCATGTAAATCAAGCCCAAACCCACACAAGATATTATAGGTGTTTTGTAACAAATACAATCGGACTCAACATCCGACCACGACCCACTGGAAACATAATAAAACTATCTGCCATCACTTTGAACTAAAGGGCATAGATGTAATTAACATTAAAAAGGATTAAAATCTTCCATTGGGAGCTATATGCGTGATCTTAAGGGCTTATGTAATCTATTTAATAATATAATAGCCAATTTTTAATGGTTGACATGTCATTCTTTCCGCACAATTCGGCTTGAGCGTGTCAAGTTGCAATCGGTTTGCATAGTTTCTGCAATATTCGGCTTAAGTGTGTAAATTTGCAATCGGTTTGCAAAATTTCAAACTGTGCAATGATTCAAACCGTGCAAATTTCATTGGCTGACTTTCAAACCGTGCAATGATTTAAGCCTTCCAAATCTCATTGGCTGGCTGGATTACATGGATAATTTAGTCAATAAGTCAATTGGTGGGCCTATAATAATAGTATACATATGTTTGATACAATCCATTAATAATCCATATATTAATATTTCAACCTCAATTAGCTCATTAACATTAACCTATAATACACATACACATTAACTCATAAACGACACCAAAGGACCTTATCAATAGACACCTGTAAAAGAACATTAACCAATAATACATATACACATTAATTTCCCAACCGCCACAATTTTCAGGAGAAATTTAAAAATGCCAAGTGATGCAATGGCCACCGAAATAACTGCCAACTAGTTTTCTACTTTTCTAAAAGAAACCGCAAAAGGCTTCTTTCCTTCACTCTCTATTGAAAATTGTTTTCCTCTCTTGCACTTTCTTTTTTGCTCTCTCTCTCTCAAATAAACTGAGGCCACTGTACTTTTTGCATTAAAGTGCTTCTCTGGTGTGGAGTTCCTGAAGTTCAAAAGAAAATAAAACAAGTCAATCCGATTGTCTTTTCTGTGTTTATGGTATATATAGTATATCTATGTCTTTTGTGTGTTTGTTCATAGTCCTAAGAAATGAAGTGTCTGATACAATAAATTCTGGCAATATATCTGTGTTTGGTGGTTGAAAAATAGTGAAACCATCAATCTAAAACAAAATAAACATTGTTGAAACATAAACAAACAAAATAGTGTACTTACTGAAGATAATGTTTGTCTTCATTTGTTCTTCCTTTAGATTGCTTTCCCACATCAGTTTCCTAAAATCTCAACCAAAAAATTCATCAATTTCCACATCAAGTCTATAACACCATGTCTATAGAACAACTACTAAATTTTAAAACAGAAAAAAATAAAGCATAAATAGCAGGCACAAAAGCAATGAATCCACTTCTGTCTATAGGAATGAAGACATAAAATGTATTAGTTCTGAAATGCATACTACCATGCATTAACCTTCTTTGTTTTATATCAAAACTTACCTTCAAAACTTCCAAGAAAATATAGAAGTATAGTTAAAGAAAAATTATATTTGCCTCCCACAAACTACCCTCATACTCACACTCAAAATCTTCGACTCCGTGCAAATCAGATTACATTTTGAGGTTTCAATGTCTGTTTGCCTCCTCCGTCAAAAAAATCGTTAATAAACAGAAATAAAAAGATGAACCTTAGGTTAGCTTTTAACCTGATTCTGTTGAAAAAACTACAAACTGAAACTTCTCCCTCCAAGACAATGTAGGATCATTTACCGCTCCCTTATACTCAATTTGTGAATCAAGTAACACAAATAGAGGAATGGAACTATAAATTTTTGCTAGCTTGGTAACTACCAATTTAAAGGCCACAGTTATGAAGATACATGTAGATTACTAAAATAACTACATAAAATAGACTCTATCAAGAACACATGTTGATTCCAATTAGTTTAGCAGTGGCAGATATGCACATAGTACAAAGGGGAGTAAGGGCAACCATACCTATGGGATCACTATTGCCAGATTTAGGACACCCATTACTAAATTTTAAAATAGAAAAAAATAAAGCATAAATAGTAGGCACAAAAGCAATGAAGCCACCTCTGTTTATAGGAATGAAGACATAAAATGTATTAGTTCTGAAATGCATACTACCATGCATTAACCTTCTTTGTTTTATATCAAAACTTACCTTCAAAAACTTCCAAGAAAATATAGAAGTACAGTTAAAGACAAATTATATTTGCCTCCCACAAACTACCCTCATACTCACACTCAAAATCTTCGACTCCGTGCAACTCAGATTACATTTTGAGGTTTAAATGTCTGTTTGCCTCCTCCGTAAAAAAAATCGTTAATAAACAGAAATAAAAAGATGAACCTTAGGGTAGCTTTTACACAAACAAAAAACAACACTTTTAATAATCTATAAGTAGTTTTACCAAAGAAAATTATACAAATACAATCTCAAATTCTGGAACTTCAGAAAAGCTCCCAAGTTTCTGATTTGGTTGTTTGAAAGAAAGTCCCAAATGCATGAAATGCCTCATAATCACCAGAAGGACCCTTTTAAGATAGTGATGAATGACAGAACATATAACATGCCAAGTAAGAAATTCCAGATGTGAGAAGCAGATAGGCCTATTTCCATTACGAAGCATCAACAAGCCAAACGTACACCAAATTGAACTAAATCCAGCAACATTGAAGCCAAAAGAATGCTCAGAAAGATTAAAAACTGATTTATTTAAAATACTTCTCATCTGTCAAAGCACTAAGACAAGCTGCTCCACCTCGCTCATTAGCTCGGCCAGTTTCAACCTATCATGAGAAACCTTCAGACCGATTGACGTAAAATATACAATTTTAAAAAGATAAAATAAATAAATACAACCTCAAATTTTGGAAATTCAGAAAAGCTCCCAAGTTGCAGATAACTCATGCTCCTCTTAACTAATCATTTTATATAGGCGTGCAATTTCAAGCAAAGAGCAACTAAAAGGCATTTAACAACCTATAATCCTTAACTGACCTTTTGGGTATGCATATTTATGAGAGTGAAGAATGAAAACTAAAAACAAGCCATTGATGGAATAGATGGAAATTACTCACAGGAATAGTCGGATTCACGGCGAGGAAACACTCAAAAGCCTAAACTTCCGTAAGGAAAAAGGAGATGATAAGTGAAATCCTAATTTCACAACAGAAAACCCACACATTAGAGTAATAACACACAAACCCATAAAAAAACGAATACACGTTTAATCTTTCTCAAGAAATAATTCACGAAAAACCCGAGAAAAGCAAAAGACATTCAATTTTTTTACCTTACAAAATTCGAGCCAACTCACCATGCCGATTAGCTTGCCGAGAGGGAGGAAAATAAAATCTATAGCCTCGGGAACAACTGTAAGTGAAGGAGAACGACATTGTGTCGACGTCAAAGGGCTGTTGAGTCGTTGACGGTGTTAGAGAGGGGTTTGGCATGAGAAAGGGCTACGTAAGAGAGGGGTTTGCCGTGAGAGAGAGGCAGAGCATATATGAGAGATGAATTGTGTGGCGCAAGGGCTTGGCGTGAGAGGGGTTTGGAGTGAGAGAGGGGTTTGGCGTGAATGGGGTTTGGATTGAGAGAGAGGCAGAGCAGGCGTGAGAGATGGACTGTGTGGCGCAAGAGACAGAGGGGAAGGAAGAGAAGAGAAGTAAATATGGTGTTCATTCCTATGGCCAAAACACTGCCGTTTAGGTAGCTGAGGATTGAGTTTCATTTTTGGGCTAGACTGTTACACGAATTGAGCATTTTCAAATCTAAAAATATATTATTTTTAAAAATAGCCAATTTACAAATTATATCATAAATTATATCAAAGAGAAACTAAAAGCTATTTATGTTCATAATGAAATATCTCACCATTTTTGTTCATTATTTAAAAGTTTCGGTTTGATATAAATATTTATATTGTTGTTTATCTCAAATCATTTGTTTCATGGTAACCATTCTCATGCATTTATTCGTGATATAATTAATTTGCTTATGTTAAGTTAAACTATTGATTATTGTGATGCAATACACTGTGTTTTTTATATATGCATTTAAATTTTAAGATATATTTAGTATATGTATTCTTCTCAGGATATGGGAAAGCGAAAAACAAATTCAATCTAGAAAACATTGGAAAAACTTTAAAGAGACAGATTCTGAGTTTATCAACAACGGTTCACTATATAATTATCACCGATCCCTTCAACATCCCAATGATAAACCATTGACAGCTACTGTGGGTGGAATCCATTATATTGAAAATGTAAAAAGTCTGATAAAGAATTTTGAACATGAAGAAAGATATTGGAGAAAGTATTTTAAGAGACAAAATTGTTCATTCTATGCAATCTCAGAGGAAAATTCGGATGATGGTAGTAATGACATAGACAACCAACGCACCCATCTACCAAGGATCGAAGAAGTTGGTCATATCAAAAAATGTGGTCAAAATGATGGCATCTACACAAAACATTACGTTGACTATGATGGGTGCAACACTAAACGGCGTTCTATTTTTCTAATGCCTTTAAATAACCATCAAAGTGGTACTGCATTTATATCATTAACGAATCCTCAATATGGCACCGCACCTCACTCTACACGATTTAATTCATGCATCAAGACCAAAGCAAGAATGCGCGTTATACCACCTACTCAACGTTTTGACTTTGACATACCCAGTGATGATAGTCCAACTCCAAAAATAAAAGCAGTGGTTGATCCTGGTCCAAGCTACCGATCCAGGTTAGTTAGCAATACACAAGATGATTTTGAGACTTGGAATGATTTTGAGGAATGAAGCCGTGATTAGTAGATTAGTGAAGACATATGATATTTATTTTTCGACTAAAACTATGTATTTTTTAATTTTATGTTTGTTAGCAATTTTCTGACAATAATTTATTTGATGAATATGTAATGTATCAATGTATTACCATTTTATTATAATTACTTGCAAGGACTCTACTATGCACGGTTGAAATGTGTAGTGTAAGTGAAGATATTTAATGGAAAGTTGGTGCGATTTTATTTTCCCATCCCATGATTTTTTTTTCCTTAAAAAAAAATACATGTCATAATTTCTGGTACTAACACTGAAATAACAAACGAAGAATGTGTGTTGATGGTGAACGAAGCAGATATAGTATAACAGATGAATATCTAATATATATTTATAAAATCTTGTATAAATAATGGTCCGCGCATTGCGCGGGTTATAGGCTCGTTGTATATAATAAGTGGGTAGAACTCAAGGCTAGAACTTGAAGAAAAACAAGGTTCAAAGGAAGTACATCTGGTGAGGGAGGGACTGTGTGAGATAACTCACCTAGAGAAAACAAAATCCGTGCGACAACAAACCTGGTGGCCAGACAGAATTGAGTTTAAGGAGGCATGACACTAAAAGAGAGAGAGAACAGAGAGAGAGCACGACGTGAGGGGGAGAGAGATTACTGAGAGAGTCGAGGGCTATGCACTGGGTGCTCGGCGATGGAGACTCACTGTGTCGCAGCGATCAAACATTGTAGCTTCCGTCGTCGGTTGAGATGTAGGGACTTGAAAGTTCTGTGTGTCACGGTGGGGGATTAGGTGCTCTATTTTGAGGAGCAAAAATAGAGCCTGCCGCATGGGGTTAGATGCATGGAGGTTGTTGGCGTGGAGGAAGAGGATGTGCGACGAGGCTTGGCTTGGCTTTGGGGTGCTAGTGCATGGTTAGTGGTGTGAAACGGGGTTGTTCGTGCAATGAGTTTCACAGTGGCTAAGCAGAGGAGTGTTGCAGTGGTGGTGCACTGGTGTAACGATGCTACGGGTCGTGACAGAAGGTTGTGGGGAGACCGTGAGGGTGCAACATTGTGAGACGTGTTGGCTTCTTTTGGCTGTGATGGAAGGCTGCGTGTTGGTGGAACTAGCTACGGCCTCACGGCTTTCCAACGTGAACCTCTGTGCATGTACTCCTTCAATGGAACGACTATATGGGGATGGTGGTTTTCTGGCGATTGGAGGTCATCACAGTGGCGTGAAGCTTTGCAGCACAGGAGCGTTGACGACAACCCTAGATTGAGGAAGAAAAAATGAGGTTTGCAGGAATATGTGGGTATATATATATATATGCCATGTCGTGAACCCTAGTGGGATGGAGAGGTGCATGGTGAGGCAACGTGCACGGGCGTGGAAACGAGCGTGAGGTGGAAGCTGATCCCTGGGTTCTCACGAGCTTGTGTTTTGGGCATTTTGGACTTTTTCCGTGAGTTATGGGCCCCAACTTAGCTTCTAAAAATAATACAATTTGTCCCATAAATCTTTCAGTCAATTCACACTTGGTCCATTAAAAAATTTTAACTTAATTATCAAGTCCAATAAAATCTATACTTTGCCAAAATAAATTTTGCATCCATAGCTAACAAAAATTTTACTCTTTAACTACCAAGTGAGTTTTTCATATATATTAACCCAAAAGAAAAATTTTATACAACTTGAGATTAGCTTGAGCTTGGTGCTGGAGCTGAGTGTTACAATATTTATATATATATATATATATATATATGTGTGTGTGTGTGTGTGTGTGTGTGTGTATTAGATGAACAAATAAGCTTGGTTTTATCCCCAAGAAACATAGAAAACAAATAAGCTTGAAAGTACAAAAAACTATTAATCATTTCTCTAAGTTCACAGTTTTGTTTCCAAGTTCATGGTCATATATATATATGTAATCTGAGTAAACAAAGTTAATAAAATATTTTCTTGTTCTTCAATTTTGGTTAAAACTTTGATTGTTTCACTAAAAAGTTTGCAACAAGAATCATTACAACTAAGCTTAATATTGGGAGAATCCGATGATTCAGTTTTTGAATGATACTTTAAATCACTTGAACTAAATTCATTAATGTCGGATGATGTAGAAGATTTTATTTTTAAGAGTCGTAACAGATCATTTTGATCATTATCATTATCAGATGATTCAACAAAATGTCCATACAGATCATTCTAAAACTGCTTCTAGTTATTTCCCCACTAGTTTTCACTGGATTCTCGAGAATCCTGTAAAAAAAACTTGCAATACTACTTTGCTATCTTATCCAAACAAAATCCCTTATTTTTAAATCCATTTATGATAAAATTGATAAAACCAAATGAATTTATCACTTTGCCTACATCTTGAATATTGTTACTGAAGAAAAATGGGAAACCTATTCCTATACTTTAAAAAACTTCCTCTTTTTGATATTGTTTACTCACTACAAGAAAATGTAGCATTTGGGGCTACTTTTATTTTCGGCGAGGTAAATATTGCTGCTAAAAACATGTTTTACTGTTTGGGTTATTTCTTTGTGTCGATTAGAAACATTCTCGGAATAAAGAACTATTTCCTGCAATATAATATCACCGCAAATATTCTGGTAGGAAATAATACTATTTATAGCGGAAATTCGTTGTCGCAATTGAGTTCATGCAGAACGGGAAGTGTTTGAGATTTTTTGGGTTATTTCTTTGTGTCAATTAGAAACATCACTGGAATAAAGAACTATTTTCGACGATATTAGATCGTCGTAAATATTCTGGTCGTAAATAATACTATTTACGGTGGAAGGTCGTCATCGCAAATGAGTTCATGCAGAAGTTTGAGATTTTTTGAGTCAATTATAAAAATCGCCGGAAATAATATAATTCCAAGTAATACTATTTACGGTGAAACTTCATCGCCGCAATTGACTTCGTACATAAAAATTACGTATGTCACTTATTACGACGAAATAAAAATCGCCATAATGCCTCGTTTGTTTTTCAAAAAACTTCTCAACTTGTCTCATCTCATCATTATAACTTTTTAAAATTTTCATACAAAATAAAATAAACAATTCAATTTTTTCCAATCTCAAAATAAAAATAATATTAAAAAATATATTCTAACAATACTTTATTCAATTTTCAATTTTAATCTCAACTCATCTCATCTACGAAAATAAACAATCTCCTCAGGTCCGTTTAGATGTTGAGATAAGAAATCTCATCTTAAACACCACTCAAATATAATCACTTGTCAATTTTAAATCTTCAATTTTTTATCTAATCATTACTATTTTTTCAAATTTAAAAAAAATACAAAAAAAATTTCAACTTTTCAACTCCCAGAGTAAAATTATATTTTAATTTTATAATATTTTTATTCAAATCTTTTTCAATTTTTCTAAAATTTCATAAAATATCTTAATTCAAACACTTTCAATACTGTTCATAGATTTTTCATCTCATCTCATCTTATCTTAGCATCCAAACGAGGCCTGACATGCATATGGAGTGAACCTCATGGGTTCTAATTTGGTGTTACAATTGCAAAATTCAAACAAAATTTTTGGGAAAAGTTTAAATTGTTAAGTTCTTTGGAAAATTACAACTTACCTCCATTAACTTTATTCCACAAAGAAATTTTACAAAAGTAAATCTACAAATTGGCATGATTTGATGTAATATGTTAGATTATAAAATTATTTTTATAAAGTAGATATAACGTATCATAAAAAATCATATCAATTTATATGTCTACATTTTTCGATCTAATATTTTTTTTATTAAAAAATTATAGAATCAGAATCACTAGTGTCAATAGACTCGCTACTTATATCAAGATTTTACCATGCGAGCCCATCTAAGATCAACAAATCTAGCATAAGTTGCAGCCCAGCTAATTAGGGGTGGGTAAAATTTTAGAGATTACAATTCCGGCCGAATTCTGACGAGGCTCCGACTCTTTTGAAGTCGGAGTTGGCGGAATTCGAAACTTCGATTTTTTTAAAAAAAAAATATATGATCAAAATGATGTCGTTCCACTTCAAGAGGAACGACGTCGTTTCACTTAACAGGAGACATTTTGATCACATAAGTGTAAATAAACGATGTCGGCGTTGTTTAGTGAAGAGGGGTCCAAAACGCTGGAGGCTCCTAATTCATTTTGCATAAAATCGTCGATTTTGCAGTATAAGAACTCATTTCACCTTTAAATGGTCAAATCAAATTTCCTATCTTTAGATTGGCCTGTATGATACTCAATCCTACTATTATTGGACCCAACTGACCAATATAAGTTGGGTTGCCTGCAATAATTGTAAAACCATTTTTTTCCCTTAATCTTTTGGACATTTTTTTTTTTTACCTCTGAGCGGTTCATTTTTCAACACTAAAATTCTTCTCAACCTCCTGTACATGATTTTTTAGCTGGTAGAATACAATTATTTGTTTAATACATTTCGACAGTTGACTCTCTTGATCAAGTAGAATACTCATCCTGCATTTTATTTGAACAGGCTCCGTTGAGAGCACTCTTTGACGTGCATGAGCAAGAAGGAAGCCACCTGGGAGGAGTTCATCTAGAGATGACGGGCCAAAACGCGACGGTGTGCATTAGTTGGTCACAAACTGTGACCTTCGATGACTTGGGTTCATGTTACCACACCCACTGTGATCCCTGTTTCAATGCTTCACAATCTCTTGAGCTGGCTTTCATCATCGCCGAGCGCCTACGAAAGAGGAGGATCACATCTCAGCAAAATCTCTTGCCTCCTTAGGGATCTAGACGGCTTTAAGCACCCACCGACATGTTTGTTCTTTAAGTCATTAGTATCTGTATTACCATTATCACTTTTGTATTTCGTCTATGTTATGTTGTGTACTGAATGTGTATACTAGAAGAAAGCGACAATGTGAGACCAACAAATGGAAGCGGAATAAATGCAAAAGATATAACTACAGAAAGGGTTGGTATGTGTACGAGGCTGTAGGAAGACAGGCTTGCTGCATAATGAAGAGCTGAGGAAAGGGCTAGTTCTACACTATTACAGGGGCCAACTGGCTGAATCTGGAGATTAATCTGATGACGAGTGTATAATATTTATGAAAGTTTTTTTTTTTTTTTTAATCTCCTTCACTCTATATCATTTTCAAAAATTCTATATAAAACCGCCCTGTGTCTTCGTTGCGGCATTGCATCCGACGTGGCAAAAATTAACATCGTTTCGTAACAATATTGCAGCTCAAAGGTAGAAGGGCCTCTCGTCTCCCCATTTCACTCCACATTTTGTCTCTCTTTCTTCCATCTTCTTCTTCTCCCTTCTATCACAATTACCCTTCGTCTTCGAGAAAGCTACAGATCCACCCACGAACTGTTGTCATCTTCTTCTTCTCGGTTTTATATAGAATTGTTGTATCATTTTCGTGCCTAGCTAGAATCGCAGGGTCATGGACTCATGGAGCTGGTTGGTGCTCCTATTCTTGATTGGTGTGGGTTGTCATCTTTTTGTAAGAATGAAGCATCTTCGTTGCATCGCGATGGTTGGCATACCATTCCTCCTCTATAGCCTAAAGGAGATCCAAAAATGTTGAACTTAACCCGTAGTAATGCTCTAGTTTGGAACTAAACTAGCTGAATGATTACGACGCCAAATATGCAAGCTATGTTACGAGAAAATGGCAATGGGATGTAATTGTGACATTTCGAAAATTATATTTACAGGATATATTCTTACACTGTTGGAAGAGCATGAGTTGATTTAAAAAATAATTTAATTTTAAATTTCTCTTACAAGACATTAACACCTTAAATTGGCACTGCCACAGAGAGACTGGAGATGCCCTAGACAAGGTCTTTTGATACATTTTATGAACTCAACTAGGATCTCTTTTTTGATAGAGCATCTCATCACTATTCGGTAAAATAACGTTGAAAGACTTCAAAAAGTATCTATAATATAGTGGTCATAATCATTACTAAGCAGCATTTGGAGAAGCTCCATTATAAGAAACCATCAACATGTCCTCATTGCAATCTAAAAAAATATATGTTTACCAAATTCAATACTAGAAAATCTCATAGATACTCAGTCTTCATCTTCTGCTCAAAATTTAATCACTTGCCCAAAGAGATGCACGAACCTATGCCACAATAGATGGCTTAGATGCGGCAGAGAGCCTGGATCGTTTCTTGGCTAAGCTTTCACTGCGACGTTCTCTTTGCTCCTTCAATCTCGAGGCAAGGAGCTTCTGGTACTCAGCAGCCTCCGACTTGGCCTTGGAAATTCTCTTCTTCTTCTCTGCAATCCTTGCTCGCTTCCTCTGCAAAGTCAATGGGGTGACCAACCTCTGAATTTTAGGAGCTTTACTCACTTTCTTCCCTGCCAATTGCACATGGAGCATTATGTTAACAACTAACAAAAACATGCAGCTAACCACGACAGTGACCGAATTAGATATTTAACTTTCTAAATGCTTTTAAACAAGCAAACAAAAACATTCACAGGCTCTTCTGGCCCAAGAATTCAATAACGATTGCAGAAAACTTACCAGCTTTTGTGGTAAATGATCTGCGATAGGTGTTGACATACTTTCGAACATCATCCTCCTTTGAGAGATTGAAAAGTTTACGGATCTTTGATGCCCTCTTTGGACCTCGCATTCTTGGTTTCTCAGTGTCAGTCAGACCAGGAAGGTCATTCTCACCCTTCTTCACAATAACTAAGTTCAGAACAGAAAGGTCTTGGCTGACAATGCATCCACGTACAGACTTCCTCCTTCGCTCTCCATTGCGCCTACCATACCCACGGAAGCAAGGGGTGCCTGGAAATACAAATTTAAGTATTCCTTATAATCTTACTTCAAAGGCAATCTAGCAAGTCTCCAACTTGAAAGCAATAGCATGCACTAAGAATAGAAGTTTGGCAAAACCTCTCCGAAGCAAGAGACGAACGCGACCCGGGGTTAACACTCCTTGCTTCATTGGGAATCCTTGCTTATCACAGCCTCCCATGATTTTGAAAACATAGCCCTTAAATTCCTGTCAAACACGTGTTTTTTTTTTAGATATTTGGAATTAGTAGCAGGAATTGGGAAATGCAAACATAATGGATGCATACCTCTCCAAGAGAATCTCCACTGACTTCCTGTGAAATCCTCTTGTCAAAAAATGCTCGGCTGCAAGGTCGAAAGAAACATAAGGGATTAGGCAAAACTTTAATTAAAATAAATTTGTAATTTCAATGACTTGCATAAGCAAGTGACACACCACATCAGTTACGATTCTGACATTTGGCCTCGAGGTTAATCTTAAGAAGTTGCAAATCCAGGTAAATCATTTCTAAAAGGTTAAAAATGCTAAACAAATAACAGATATCAATCAAACATAGAAATGATAAATAATCATTCAGCTGATTACAACAGAAGCTTCAAATCATGGTCTTCCTAGCTAGTAACATCTGTGAGAATTTTTTTTACAAGTATGAGCAACTCTCACTGAAGAAAGTTGAAACCTAGCTAGTAACATTTTTTGTTCTCATCAAAACCTACAGTTTTTTAAAAGAAAAAAACAAAGCATCGGAAGGGTAGAAATGCTCACCATTAAGAGGCCAGAAATAAATATGTAACTGATCATATGTTATCAGCACCTTTTCTTTTCAAAGCAATATATGTAGTACAACAATTTAAAACTTTTAGTCGAAATCATTGCACAAGAACATAGTATATTTTGTGGAATCCTTAGAGATGATGCCTCCCATTAACATTCATGAAGCTAGTACATATATCATTAATTAATAATGGTACGCAATTAAATACACAAGAGTCCAAATTATAGGAATGATTGCTGTCAAATGAAAGCAACAATAAAACGTGCTAAATGCCTACGACTTTCAGGGGAAACAGATAATGGCTCTGCATTCACGAAGTTCAACAGAAGATAAGATCTGCAATTGGAAACTCGGAATGATAGTGGGTTATCTTTGATTGGACAATTCCTGGCAATCTGCCTTAAAAAGCATTAGGTAGAACCGAAAAGAAACTGCAAAAGATGTCATGCACAACCGGTTGGAAAAAGCATCCCTTTGAATTTGACTGTGCAATGCCGCATTGAGCATGACTATCATCTAGTAAATCCACTTTTCAAAATCTTTTTTAATTTACGTTATATTTACAGCCCCTACTTCTATTTTCTAATTTATTTTGCCTTTTTCCCTTGAGAAATAGAGCTTGTAATAATGAACTATAAAGCTCACACAACTCTACATATCTATATGGTTCTATTCGCGGAGTTTACATTAAAGAAAAAATCCTAGGAGAAGAGAAAGATATATTAAGCTGGGCTAATGTTCTTTGACTAAACCGATTCAAAAAATGAAACTAAAACGAGTCCTGTTTAGAGTGAAAAAATTAAAAAAGAAATAGCAACTGAAGTAAAATGTAAATAAAAACGTTTAATTTCGTAAATGGGAGATGAACTAACAGTTTCTGGTCATCGTCGATTTCAAGTTTCTTTTGGCATCCCGTAGTTGGGTTTGCAATGTTGAACTGCAAAACGCAAACAACGCCACTGTTAAAAATGTCTATGAAAAAGAAAGATAGGGAGGGAGACCGGGAGATTTAGAGTATCAGATAGGAAACCTTCATCTTGGATGAGATCTCGAGTGGCTGGAGCAGAGTCGAGCAGAGGCGGCTGAAAATGAAAGATAAAAAATAGAGCCCTCTATTCCTCTATTTTTAGGGTTTTGTACAATGCGCTCGGAGCAGCTATTTATTGCCCTTTTATTTATTTATTTTTTATTTTATTGACTGGTTATTTATTGGGCCAAGGCCTAACATTGACAAGTGGAGTCCTCTGCTATAGAGATACGAAAACTATAGTGGGTTACAAACTTACAAGCCCAGTGAAATTATTTGGATTTCAGCATCAGAACGTTGCATCCTCTTTTTCATATTTTCTTTTTATGATTTTTAAGAAAAATTCTATTTAGCAGTCATATATACCTGCTGAGGAGGAAAAGAAAATCCATATCAATAGGTGTGTGGTGTAGAACTACTAAGTAGATGAACTCAATTTTTAAACATATTTTCTTTTCTTAATTTTTATATTTCTTTCTTTTCTATTTTTTCTCAAAGATACAATGAGTATGATTTCATTTTATTCGTACACTAATCTGAATCTTGCTTTACCTAATGACTACCACTATTAACCGATGAAAACAAGCAAACAGGGTATTTTAAAAGGAAAATGTTTGGGTGGCTCCCAAATGTGCACACCAAATATGTCTCTTAATGTATTTTAATTTTTTTTAATGGTTAAGGAAGTGATTATTAGTGAATTTAAATTTTTTATTTTTTATTTCTTAATGATTAAAAATGTTTGAAAAATGTTTGAAAGAAAAAAAAAAAAAAGTAATTACACTATGGGCCATATTTGGAGTGCACATATGGGAGTCGTCCTAGCATTGTCCATTTAAAAATAACGTGTATTAGAAAAGCTTATTTATAGACAAATAAGGTGAATTGAATTAAGGAACTACAATATAAAATGATAAAATACATAAATAAAAAATATTCTAATCTAGGATATTTACGGCATCTAAGAATATTAGTAATATGCTTGCTAAAATAAGACAACTAAAGATCTATACTCCACGATTGTATAGAGTGCATGACATGACTGAGCATTACTCAATTCAAGTAGCGTAGAAAAATTATATTATCAAGTCTGTGGATAGAGCATACTGAGTAAACTATATAAAATAATTTAATTTAAAATATAAATTTTAAAAATTAATTACTATAAATTAAATATTATCATTTAGATAATGTAATTGTCGTCTTCTTCTTGAGAATATAAAATGACACGCAGCACAATAAAATGCAGTAAAGGTTGTTTGCTTCTTCAACCCAATCGTTTGTTGCCTTTGCATTAAAGAACGAGCCGCATTGAAATTACCAAACTCTTATCTCTGACCGCCATCCAATTTCTCATAAAAAAATTTATAATTTAGGTGAAAAATATATTTCTTAAAACTTTTTTTTAAATTTTTTTCATTTTTAAAAAATCTCTTATATTTAATTCCATATTATTTTTCTATTCTATTAAAATAATATTTTTTTATTCTTTCTTTATTATTTTTCTTTCACTCTCATTTATAAACTTAACTATTTAATATTTTTTTTTATATTTTGAATTATTACTCTAGTGAATATTTTAAACAAAAATTTAAATTATTTTTTTGTAGATATGATAATATTTTTTATATTTTTATATTTTCATAATTAATTAAATTATTTTTCAAAACTATAACAAATATGAGTACGAGAAAAAATGTTAATAATTAGAAGAAGAATTTATTTTATGTATTAGAATAAAATATTGATAAAAATGGTTTAGGGGATGAATAGTGATTTCTTATATTTGGAGAACAACTGTTCATTCTCCAAACATTTTTCCTAAAATGAGAATTGGGATATAGAGAGTATTTTGATCAAAATCTTAAAATAAATCTCAAATTATAGAAAAAGTAGTGTTTTGAAGCATGGAATGTGAATGCTCTTGTCCCATTGAATTTTCCGAAACTTTATACCAAACTTTATCATGTACCAAACTTCAAAAGAAGAAAACAGCATCAACCCATCCAAGTGTTGGTTCTTTCAACATTTTTGTACTCTTGTTATTACCTGATAATCTGTTTGTTCTGGCTGCTATAGTCATAATCGCAACCGAAGCATTATACTGTTTAAAATCATATACAAGCTTAAACATGGTTACTCTCTGATTTAAACTTTGAGGACACCTCCTGAACACAGATTCAACTCGAGTTTGTAAAGGATCGTTGTGCCCCAATTATTGTAGGGTCTACCATCTAAAGCATCAACCATTTGCATCGTGGCAAGTGCAAAGCCAACTAGAATTGTGAGTGCTGCCAACCTTCTCTTGGATTGGTGTAGATGCAAGAATTAATCATCTTCACAACAATAGAAAGTTAAGCTTGTCTTGATAATAAATCTATTATCTTTAGTGAATATCAACTATTGCTAAACTTACTATATTTGCTTTAAAAAAATGCAGTTTGGTATAAAAAGCATGAGTCCATTATAAAGAATTCTCCAATCATCATGCGATAAGATGATGAAGTTTCCTAGAAACTGTGTAGTCCCTTTCTTTCTAGTCTTTATTTTGTTTTCTGTTTATAGCAAGGAGAAGTGCTGATTTGTTGCTTTTCGAAGCCTAGTGAACACCACGTGCCCCATCACAGAATTCCCTAGCCATCTGAAGGCTAGCCAATCCTTCAGACGGCCGAAGAATATTATCAATTGGAGCAGCATATGAGTCACACACACGGATCAAAGCGTGCGTGAGATCCATGTGTCACCGCACTGAGAAGCACTTGTTGCCACCACGTGCGGCATTTCTAGGGCCACCAACCTCGAATTCTTCAAATCCAACCAACCTCCATACTCCTAGAGGGGCACATGTCCCCCACGAACTACCACAGTCCCTAACCGTCGTCCTCCGATGATTCAACGGATCTCCTGTTTGCTATCTACCTATATTTTCGATTCTGTTAACCAAAGATCATGGGAAAGAGGTAGTGGAAGTCTCATGCAGCTAGTTTACACTAATAAAATACACCACAAATATCTTTATTGCAACTTTCAGTCGTAGTATAACAATTCATTTGTCGGATTGTATTAAAACCGCTTTAAGTGAATTTCTTTTGTGAGAAATAAATGGGGTCAAGTCATTGACCCCATACCCCCCCCCCCTCCCCCCTCCTTAATTTCGTGTTATATTTGCTAGTTTGGGTTGAATGTTGGGACCTCTCACTCTATTGATTGTTGTATCCTGTAACTCTTAAATATATCTATAATATGCTTGCTTAAAAGGAAAAAAAAACAAAACGTAACAGAATTTTTTTTACTGAGGAAACTATGAAAAGCAAGTATTACACGATGACATGAATAGCCTTTTTCTATGCTCAAACTGCAGGACAGATTCTACAATAAGAAGTGGAAAAAACAAAACCACAACAAAGCATGAGTTTTATCTACCCTACAACTCATAGCGGGCAAACAAAATCACCACTTGTTTCTATATCTTCAAGATCTGCATCAGCATCTAAGTCAAGATCGATGCTTCCTCCAAGTATATGCGCGCCAACCTCGGGGACTGCAAGAGGTTTCGTTGCCTCTTGAATAATAGACAATACTTCCTCGATGCTCTGTGATGGGTTATTTACATCATTACTCTGCCAGCTTCCTCCTTCCATTAGTTCTACAGGCAAGTTCGTTAAGAACCATGGGTGGTTTTTAATTTCTGGGATAGTTATTCTCTGCAAAGGAGCAAGGACAGAGCATGAAGAGAAAACTGAAAGATACACATTAGCAGGAGATGAGGCCTGGCTTAGCATTTGTCAACAACAAACAACTGATTTGGGTAGGAACTGACGCTCAGCACCGTAAAATTATTGGGTTGATAAATTAAAAACCTCAACATTTATTAAAGACCATATGGGGGTACATGATGAGACTTGAACATCTTCACGGCCAAAGAGAAGAAAAATCCTAAACTTGAAAACAGTATCTTGGTTTTTTAGTGCCTATGCAAAAAGGATAACAACTATAGTTGGGTCTATGGAATGCAATTCCAACACCAAATTTGGCAAAAGCAGGCTGTCTTGTGGGCAAACCAAACCATTCAAGTGGCATTTGAGAAACCAACATGTTAAAACCAAATTGAACTGAGCTTACCTTTTCGGGGTTGGCAACGAATATCCGAGATAGAAGATGTCTACATTCCATGGAAACTTGGACAAAATCAGGAATTTCATAGTGGACACTAAGTATCCGCTGCCATAAGCCATAACATTCAAATTAGGACTCCAAAATAGAAAAGACAACTCATGTTTGTACTATCGATATGGTAGTGGGGTAGAAAATAAGAAAGGGACTAAGGGGGAGAGGTTGAAAAGATTATGCTTTAATATTCACCCCAATTGTTTTTCTGAAGTTTCTCGGATCATTAGGATCTCCAAATGGATAAGCCCCAACTAGCATCACATATAAGGTGACACCAGAGGACCAAACATCTGCAATCTATATAGATCACAAGGATTAGCTATAGATGATAGGTGCCAAGTGGCGGAAAAGAAAAGTAATAATTCAATGGATAAGGGAAAAGAAAGAACCAAATATCACCTTTCCGTCATATTCTTTCCTAGACAAGACCTCAGGTGCAATGTACGCTGGTGTCCCTACAGTAGACTTTGGTTGTGAATGGAACACAGATGACTACAAACATGAAGTAAAAGGATTAGAAATCAAAGTCCAATGAACATAAGGCTCTTATGTATTTGGTTGGACTGGTGAACGCCATTACCTTTGAGTACCCAAAATCACATATTTTAACACATGGTGCTGTGCTGCCATCTAAGAGTGTATTTTCAAGTTTAAGATCTCTGTGACAGATTTGCTGCAATGCATGTCCACACAATAAAAGATCATATATGCATAAATAAAAAGTTGGATTAAAAGGTCACAATACACATTTATACACCCCAAAGAAGGGTCACAACTCTTACCATTGAATGACAGTAGCTGACCCCAGATATCAGTTGCTGAAAGAAAAACCTTGACTAATACAAGAAAAAAAAATGATATGTAAGTAATGATTCTATAGTTTTATCACGGTTATTATTTATAAATGTTTCTAAAACAGAATGATTAGGTCATCACTGGACACACAAAAACCTCATGTTTTGTCGCAGAATTAGAATACCTCATTTTCACTAAATCTACCAGAATTGCATATCCTCTCAAAGAGTTCACCTCCAGCAGCATACTCCATTACTATAGCTAAATGTGTTGGTGTTAGCAGGACCTGCAACAATCATTTGAGCTCTTCAAATAAAAACCCTACCCAGAAATGGACACAATAATGACAAACCTTACCCCTCCAAAAACAACGCACCCTGGCAGCCATACCTACCGCCCCCCCAAAAAAAAAAAAGAAGAAGAAGAAAAACTCCTTTTGATTCTCCCTTTTATACCACATGTATCTTATTTTGATACCAAGAAATGGCTTTTATAAATCTAGAAATAATGAAAGTGCAGGACTATATGATCCATCATGCATAAAAACTACTTTCTCAGTAAACAATCAAGCAGAACAAGCATCATATTCTGATAGATACAAGGTTTTGCTCTTCAATTAAAAAATGATCACCCACTGCTTGTAAAAGGTATTACTCAGCCATAAGAGATGGTTATCAATAAAATTGGTATAGTCCATCTTCGTTAAATAAATAATAAATAAACTATCACCCAAAACTGCAAATAAAATTCACTGTTACTATGTTGAAAGAATATCAGCACAATAGATTACATACCTCTTTAAATCTAACAATATTAGGATGCTTCAATGACCTATGGTTCATGATTTCCCTTTGCACATGCTCATCAATCTGCAACATTAAGAAATCCCCTTAATCAAGCAGAAACCAAAACCCGTATAAGAAGCAAATAGAATTAAACAAATAAAAGAATTAAAAGGCCGAGAGAAGAAGCAGACCTTCTGGCCTCTCTCAATAAACTTAACAGCAAAGAGTTCTCCGGTCCACCTTTCTTTAACCAGCTTGGCTACTCCAAAATTCCCAGACCCAATTTCTTTCAGAATCTCATACCGTTCCATAGCTTCAAAATAACCAAAAGAAGACGAGCCAAAGCAATATCTATTCCCCTCAGCTACCCACTGTCTTCTTTTCTTACCCTTCCTTGTTTACTTGACGAAACCAGAGGACCAATAAAACATAAAAGAAAAACAAAGCTCGAACGGCAGAGGTTTAGGCCCCGTTGCCAGTTGTAGCTGAGCTCGTGTTCTCATCAAGTTTGACTGCAGTGAAACTAGGAGAAGCTGGGGCGAGAAAGAGAGAGAGAGAGGGAGATTTGACACGTTGAAAGCATGGCGCAGATTGGACGGAAATTGTAGTCGGTGCTGAAGGATGAGAAAATTCTTTTCACAGTAAAAATTGGCCACGGGCCCACCGCCCACGGACCTAATGACTTGGATTACTACAAGGCTACAAGCCAGTGTTAGGTGGGATGAGATTTTTTTACGAAAGATTTTTTTTTTTTTTAGTATTTTAAGCCCGATATAAAAATCATTTCGTCTTATTTTATTTATTTTTAACTAAACAGATTTGGGACTTAAAATGAGACATAAAATTCATCTCATTTTATTTTTAAATATAATTTAAATATAACTTCTTCAAATTTTTAAATAAAAAATATGTCAAATTTTTAAATAAAAATTATATTATAAAATTATATTTTTACAATTTTTTAATTTTATAATATTTTTTAATCAACTTTTTATCCATCATTTCTCAAAATTTAAAAAATACTCAATTCAAGCTATCTTACTACTATTCATAAACTATCTTACTATTATTTACAAAATTTACATCTCATCTTACTCTCTAAATCAGTTATAATAATCTCACTACTATTTACAAATTATTTCAATTTATTTTATCTCATCTTACTATCCAAACGGACGATTAAATGTCTATTGAATTTTCTTAGAGCAAAAATTATTAATCATACTTGATGTGATATTAAACTATATAAATTTATAAAATATGACCGATGTGATTACAAGTAATATATGATAAGTTATTTTATTGTTATTATTGTTTACTGTTTTCCCTTAAATTTCAATATACACGAATATCGGTCTCTCATTCAAACCTTTGTGATTGTAAGTAAATTTCGACATGAGTAATTTGCACCAAATTGTCATTGAAGCATCTAAATAGTGTGTATTTGTATCGGTGTATGTAATATGTATAAATGCGCATGACACATCTTCGAGGGTCATGTTGTATTGCATACACATACACCGCACATATTTTAAGAGTCATCTTATTACAAACTAGTATATAAGACACATCATCCGTAAGTTAACATGATATGACGTGATTTATCGAAAATATTTTTAGTTATATTTTTTATAAATAAAATATTAACATGTCAACAATATAAGATTGTGTTTTTTACGTACAAAGTAGTTGTTGATATATCCGGCATCCAACATACAATGTCACAACAGCCTAACTCAAAAAAAAAAAGTTTATTTTACTTGACATTTCGAGGGTCAACGTATGGTGCTCCACTTACATGAATTAGGTCATTTGCAGATCTCTCTCCTTCATGCACAGCATAGCCTGGGCAGGAATGGAGTTATCAAACGAGCTAATGTACACTTGATCATCAATGATTTACATGAATCAATCAATCTTAACTAATTATCAGGTAATTTATTACCAGGAAGAGAAGAGATGTATAGGGTAGTCTAGAAATAAGTAGCTCAAGGCCTTCCAAGGGACCAAGCTCTTCAGAATATGGTGGAGACAACACGTCCAAGATAGCATAGGGAGTAAACGCAGTGAAAGAATGAATGTTACCACCACTTTAGAATGAATGTTTCTCACCACGTCAACACAAATTTAACAGGAACCAACAAGCATTAGCAAACATCATGTGCTAAAAAAACCGTTCTTACATAAATTTTATTCTTATTGTCTTACATGATTGGCAGCAGAATTCAGCACTTTCACCTATTTGTAAGCTTTGACATAAACATAATTGTGAACATAAACATAATTGTGAAGGGATAAAATACCATAGCTCATAGTTGGGCCCAGCCCACCAGGCCACTTCTAGATACAAGAAGACAAATAAAAAAGAGACAATGAGGGACATGAGAGCAAACAAGTGTTAGAAAGATTAGAGAGAACGTAGGAAGAGAATAGAAGCTAACACACGCAAAGAGGTCAGGTCCCATTATTGTAGGTTGGCATGCACAATAAGGAGATATATAAAAAGCCTTCTGCTAGATGACAAAATCACTCTCTCTCAATCAGATCATCTTCTTCTTCAGCAACCTCTCAAGGAAGACAGCATCTCCAACAGTAAGAGTTCCAATTTTTTTTATACAGTGAGATATGAGAGACCGCGAGACTGCAAACAAATATATTATAGTGAAAACTCCCCTCTCCAAACTTCCGTAAATGTAGGTTTAGTCCCGGAACATGTAAATTTTGGTATCCATTTCTCTTTACTTTCTCTGTACTTATTTTTCATTTACTGTCATAGACGTATGTCTCACCACTATACAGCCGCACTGAAATATTGTCTAGACTCCAAATAACGCCGATCAAGGTCCAGTCAACTTAGTGGACCGAAAATTACTCTTTTTCTTATTTCAATTTATTGTGCAATATTTACAACATCAACAAAAACTATAGAGAAGTTTGCTGAAGACTCTCATCCCAGGGTGATCATGAAGAGGAAACACCGCGCGCCTGCTGGGAAGCAAAATACGCCTATCCGACTAATTACTCGGCCTGTAACCATACGAGTCCCGTTTTTTGGTAACTATAATCTGGCGCATCATCGTATCCATAAAGCACAGTCATCCAAATACTTCTGAATCAGTTGGGCCTTTTCTACCCGTTTTACAGGCCTCCGCCTTCCTTGGTACCTGGCCCGAAGGTCAAAAAATGCCTGAATTCAAACCACCACCAATAAAAAAAAAAGAAATTGGAATAAACCCAAAAAGATATTAAAAGCAGCCCTGCCTTGAGAAAACCCAGCTTAATTTGTCATACTTTTCCTGCTCTCCCTTCTTTTCTCTCTCTCACATTATAGAGGATTTTTCTCTCTACTACTCATATTATATAGTATATTTACTTTACAGATAAAATATTGAATTAGTCCACTTTATTTTTATATCTAATAATTTTTATTATTTAATAATGTTAAACTGAATATAGCCTCAAAAATCAAGGTATTCTAATGCTGCGTTACATCATATATAACATAGATCTAAAAGAAGTATTATATATGTGAACCGGTTTGTAATAAATAAATAAAAGAAAAAGAATCTCTTATCATAAGCTGCAGGCTGCAGCATCCAAAACCAGCAACTCGTGAAATAACCTCAACTCCCTTGAGATCCAACGGCTCACAATTCGTCCATACAATCGAACTTTGAACGCAATTATCGCTCCCAGTAGCCCCCAAAAAAGGACACCCTTTCCTCCACCAATTTACTGTTAAAAGCTCGCGTCGACCCCCCCAAATTTCCCCAACCCAGATCTAAGTGCTCTAAACTCCTCCTTCCCTCTCGCTCTTTCTCTCTCACATTGAATCAAAAAAATGGCGGTGGCACCCTCAGCTCGCGAAGAGAACGTGTATATGGCGAAGCTGGCCGAGCAGGCCGAACGCTACGAGGAGATGGTGGAGTTCATGGAGAAGGTCACGGCCTCAGCGGAGAACGAGGAGCTGTCCGTGGAGGAACGTAACCTCCTCTCCGTGGCCTACAAGAACGTGATCGGAGCGCGCCGAGCCTCCTGGCGCATCATCTCCTCCATCGAGCAGAAGGAGGAGAGTCGCGGCAACGAAGACCACGTCGCCACCATCTGCGACTACCGATCCAAGATCGAGTCCGAGCTCTCCTCCATCTGCGACGGCATCCTCAAGCTCCTCGACACGCGCCTCATTCCCTCCGCCTCCGCCGGCGACTCCAAGGTCTTCTACCTCAAGATGAAGGGCGATTACCACAGGTACTTGGCAGAGTTCAAGACCGGAGCCGACCGCAAGGAGGCCGCCGAGAGCACCCTCACTGCCTACAAATCCGCTCAGGTCACACTAATTCCTCATCTTTTTGCTTTTGTTCCTTTTTATTAGGCTTTCTGATTTATTTCTTACATTCTCTATGATACTGTATCTCTCATCTGTTCGTAACGTTTAAGCAGGCTATTTGGCTTGTGTTACTCGTTAAAGATCTGTTATCGTTCACTATTTATATCGGCATTGGCGCTGAATTTGAATTCCTTGATATTTAGTTGACTTTGTGATAAATCTAGATATTCATGCAAAAAAAAAAAACACAGGAACTTGAGGATTGACTGTTTGATAATATTTCATTTTCATTTTTTTTACGTGAACTTCTGAGCGTCTATCATACAAATGCTTTTGCTTATGTCGGTCTTTGTTTAAGATTCTACATATGCATATGGTTTCTATTTCAAATTAGTGCGATTTTATTTTGTGCAGAGGTTTTTGCGAGTATCACTCCGTTCTCTCTCTCTCTCTCTCTTGTGTGCGTTTTTGATAAAGTATTTGTAATTTGATTCCATGCTTGATTTTTGGTTCCGTGATAACTATAATCCTGGTCTAATTCCCACTCCTTGTAATATACTTACTGAATAGAGGTTTCTGTCTGCAGGATATCGCAAACGCGGAGCTGGCTCCTACACATCCAATCCGGCTTGGACTTGCTCTGAACTTCTCTGTCTTTCACTACGAGATTCTGAATTCCCCCGATCGTGCTTGCAGCCTTGCTAAACAGGTTGAGGAATCTGAACTTTATCTCACTTTTCATGCATTTTTTTCTTCTAGACTGTTCATCTGCACGCTAAGGAGGTATTATTGTTGATTGAAACGAAAATTATTTTACCTAATTTTTTGTTGGTTCTCCAACTGTTTCAAATAAATGACAGTTCTTTCTTGTTGAATCTGGTGATTTGTGTTGCTTTGACGAGTAATTATTAGATACTCTCAAGAGTATGAAGACGTGGTACTCCTATCCAATTATAGGATACTATATCAATTAAAATTGATATTTACATAAGTAATTTTAATTATATGACATGTTGTAATAAGATGAGAGTACCATGTCTCCTGTGCTCCGGGTACCTAATAATTTGTCTGCTTTGACCATTAGTTATTGGAATGCTCTACCTTGGTAGAGCCTAATGGTAATATTTGTTGAAAGCGGGCAAATAAAATATAATTAATATGACCTTGCTTATTTTTGGTTTTCAATTGTTTGTTTCATGTAAGTTCTTTTAAAATCTCTGTTACCTAGTACTTCTCTTTCCTGTGCAAATCAGGCTTTTGATGAAGCTATTGCTGAGTTGGATACCCTAGGCGAGGAGTCATACAAGGATAGCACTTTGATCATGCAACTTCTCCGTGACAACCTCACTCTTTGGAGCTCCGACATGCAGGTTTTGAGTTTGATACTATTTGGTTATTCTTTTTTAATTTTTTCCACTCTTGCCTCACTGTTGATTTATCTATTAATTTTTGTTTTGATTCTGACTTAGTATTTCTGGTTTTGGTGTAGGATGATGGGGCAGATGAGATCAAAGATGCAGCACCCAAACCCGATGAACAGCAGGGAGCTCATTGAACTATGGACGAGAGTTCAACTTCTCCTCTATGTGTTTTTTAATTGGAGAAGGAGAGAAGGTGCTTGTTATTAATTTCACAGTTTCTGAGTTTTTAGGCCGCCTTGTTTATTGGTACCAATATGGTGGACATACCAAATCCTTTTAGCTTGTCTTATCAAATTATAAGCGTTTGTGGATGCGCCTGCATTTTTTGAAAGCATATTGTCTATCATTAGCTTCTTAATATGTTTGGTTTTCTCCCTTGTGGGAATTGATCGATCCATAAAAATTGGTGTGTCTGGCTCTAGTTTTGATTAGCATCATATTCTGACAGATTAGAAGGTGCATTTACATGTTTGTTGATTCATTCCTGTCTACCCACCATGATCATAGTTTTCCTGAGTATTAATATGAACCAGCCCATTGTTGGTTGTGCTCGCAATCAATGCTGCAGCCTGCAAGTGAGTTGGACTAGTTTAATTTCCGTTGCGTAGGTGCCACTCGCTTCGAGTCTTGCAACTATGAAAAACTGGATCTTTACTCTTCCCTGAAATTCGTCGTAGCCTTCCGTTGATTTGCTTATTAATCGAATGATAATTGTGATAGCTTGTTTGAATTTTGTTGACTCTATTATTGGTCGTTTCCGAGTCGAAAGGCGTAACCATCATTGACTTAGGGTTTGGTAGTAACGTACACATGTTTTAAAGGAGCACGAGGTTGCAGCGTTTTTTTATGACTTTTCTACTGCGGACAGTTGGTACCTGCATTCGCTTAACTGGTCCCCACACAGATGGGCATGTGATCCGATAATGTTGTCATAGAAAGTGATTGATGCAGCAAAACATATAAACTGTTCGACGTCTTTTACCTTCTAGTACAGGCTGTGCCATCTATATGTTTTGTTGCCCTCGATGCTCCCATGGTTCGATCGAGCCGGATGCTGATGATGATGATGATTGATGAAGTCTAATGTTTTGCTTGGTTGTTAGGAGGGATGGAGAGGGAAGACCAAGGGGAAATAAGTTATTATTTTGTTATGTTTGAAAGAGAAGAAAGTTCACAAGAAAACAAAGAATGGTGGATGGATAATAAATATGAAAAAATCTACTCAACTTCTTACTATTCACACCACACTCCACACTCCATCTTTTTTTTAATTTTTTTTATCAAATATATTTTTATATGAATAGTGAATAAAAAATTATAAATAGTTTTAAAAAAATAAATTCAAAAAAAATTTTTAAATAATATTAAAAAATATTAAAAAGTGTGTAGTGTGGAATGTGGGGAGGATGAATAGTAAAACCGAATAAATATTATCTTTATCTGATCATCTGAACTGCTAATGGCTTAAAGCGAAAAACAGATAAAACGTCAAACAGATAAATATTATCTTTATCTGACCATCTGATCATTCTGATGTTCCCCCTCTCTATCTAACTTTTTTCTCTTATCTAATAAAGAGATTGCAGCTCTTCCTTCCTTTGTCACTTCCCTGTCCTTTTTTCTTTTTCTCCTAAAAGTGCAAAGGGATGTGCTTCACATGGGGTTCAAATATTTGAGGATAGTTTTTAAACCATATTGCTGGCTTCTTGTTCGACCCTATGCAAGTTTTTGGACAATCTAGAAATGATGATAATGTAACCGTACCTAAGAAAATTTTGGAGTGTTAATGGTGGCCAGATTGAAGAAGTAAAATGGGTGTTCTTCGATTGTGGGTGTAATGTGGGGGCTGTCCCCAGCTCATCATTTCCTATGGTCTAATCTGTCCCCTGCACGATTGACCGACTAGTGCTCGATGGAATGCCCAATGAGGGATGGGATGAGCTAATCAACCACTTGCTCTTTTTTTTTTGTTTAATCTGGGTGGAATCAACTCGCAAAAGTGTTATCAATGTCTCCTTTCTTATATCCACTCTGAGAATATGACCTATATTTGAAAAAAAATAGAGAAAATAAATCTTTAAATAGGATTGATTATCCTGAATTAATCCATATTTGTGTATAGGCACGACTGATTCTCATAAATGCGAGAAACAAAATGAAATTCCTTTGATATATATATATATATATTAGTATATGATTACGGGCTTGAAACTTAAGAAAAAGAAAAATGATATATATATATATATATATATAGAGGTGCCCACAAGTTAGTCCGAACACCCATGATTATAAAATATATATATATATATATATATATACATATATACAACTCTTATAATAATTAAGACAATAGTACCATCTCATCAAAGATGCTAAGGCTCTCTTGATTTAAATATTTCAAGTTTACATAATTGTACTTACAAGTTACACTTGTAAAAAAAGTTCAACTGTATCCTTACTAAAAAAAGATTTTGACATCCTTCACTGTGTGAATTGATCGAGCGGGTTGACACTTGACCAAACTTTTTTTTTTGTTTGTTGACCCACAGATCTGCGACAAAAATGTTTCTCTCAAACCTCAAGCAAATTGCCGAGTCCTTGCCGTTTAGAACGACCCCCCCAGACAGCTGCTGATCTCGGTGTACTTCGCCAGTTATGCTTTACGATCATGAACACCCAATGTTTGGCAGTAAGAAGACGGACTCTGGAAAACGAAGGGAAGGATAATGCCATTGACAACCATAAACCTGTCTATTCACGTTGAGATTATGTTAACATTGGTACGTGACAAGTATCCAAGCCTATCCATGAAATTAACTTCCGAAAAAGGCATCCACTAAAAAAGTTATTGGGTCAATTATGAAAACTTTCTATGGTTGCACCCACGCAAAAGAATCAATTATGACAACCCCCTTAAAATTTTAACCATCAAAAAATTATGTTCTTACAAAAAATAAAGTTTTTTTTTTGCTTAAAAGCAGTTTCAATGTCAAAAACAAAAGGCCTTATACTTCTCAAAAATTTTCCATTTTGTTACTCGATCAGGGTCGATTACTTTTTTTTAAGAGCAAAGCCCATGTAAATTGTGAACTTCCTCGTCACCCATTTTTCAAATTTTCAATAGCATAATAAAATTTATTTTATTTATATAAAGTTAGAATTTGCACCTTTGAGGTAAATAAAATCTTAGCCCCACTTATAATGGGTTAAACATATTCATCAAACTCTAGTTATTGAGTATCAAATACTTCTGTAAGGGGATTTTCCTCTCAAGGTCCAAAAGGCCTTATCAAGCCCGGCCCAAGATAGAAAGTCACAAATCCGACTCTAGGAGAATCCTTTGTATATGGCATTGTAAGGAATGAGATTCGTCGATCTGAGGCCCCCTTGGATAGTGTCTAGTCATCGAGTGTCCGCCCACATGGCAAGCGTGACATACATAGAATCGTTGATCTACTAATGAAAAAGACATAAATGGACCAAGAGAAAGGTAGACTAAGAGAAAAAGGTTAGATAACCACACTGTATTAATGGCTCTTCCACCCAAACAACACGCCACATTAATGACGCTGTCGCAGAGTCACGCCGCATTTAAAGATTCTAACAAAAGGAATAGTACGGAGAACCCAAACTTTATGGAAGCAGGCATGATTTGTTTTTCAGACCTGCAGTATAAATAGCTTATCCAAAGTATGAGGATACTTTCTCTGATCCCTAAACTCGTTTACTTATTTACTAACTTTGACATCGGAGGTTTCCGACCTCAAGGCCGCCCCTCAAAGCTGTAGTATTTTCTACCTTGTGCAGGGCTCGTTTTCCAAGAATTGAGTTGTTGGAACTTGGCTTAAAGGAGTGCAAAATACGATGTTAACAACTTTCATGAAAAATATGGTTAAAATTCATTTTTCCAATGTGATTCGGCATAACTCAGTACCACGCCATGACAAGGGTATTATCCCTCAAACAAAAAAGATCAAAATTCGTGTCTTCGAGGACATATCCACATATTTCTAGACCAACAAGACAAAGGTATCTAATTGACCACAACTAAAATTACAAACACATATTTCTAGAAAAAACAAGACAGGTATCTAACTGACCACAACTAAAATTACAATAATAATAATAATAATAATAATAATAATAATAATAATAATAATAAGCACCTCGTTGGGTTGCCCAAATTCAGTTGCTGGATTTTAGCTTGGCAACCAATATTCTACAATAACTATCTAATTATTAATTCTAAATATAATATGTCTGATGTGGTA
Source organism: Cyclocarya paliurus (assembly GCA_029856935.1). Lineage (NCBI taxonomy): Eukaryota > Viridiplantae > Streptophyta > Magnoliopsida > Fagales > Juglandaceae > Cyclocarya > Cyclocarya paliurus. The sequence continues at coordinate 4,910,689 of CM056953.1, forward strand.
GACGTTACATAGATTGCCATTAAAAAAATAATCTGCACACGCATAAAACTTGATCAGCAAAGGCTGACATTTTCCCAGAAATAATCAACTCAAAATGGCAACATTCAACCATGATTCTACAACTTCTCTTGCCTTTAATTTCGCACCCAAAGAGCAAAGAACAAATCTACGATCTTCTCTCCCCCTCCCCCTCCCCCTCCCCCCCACGTATTTTCTATGGAATTTAATCAACCTGAGGTATTATCGTGTTTGTTATCAGTAATTAAATATCCCTAATCGTTTACATATCGGTAATGATAAAACCACTAAGCCCGAAACAATTGTAAAATAAATAAACAGAGGAAAATAAGAAAGACTGGAAGTGTTTGAACTGGTTGGCTTAGTTGCCATTTGCTTTTCATTCATCGTATTTATAGAGTATTACATGTAACAAACTATAGAAAATTAAGGAGTACAAATAAATGATTTACAGCTAACATTAATCTATTTTTTTAACCAAAACAGAATGAGAAAAATCTGGAGGTGGTTTCTTTGCTGCACAGCTATCAACCTGATCTGATTTCTTCATCTTCTCCTTTGATTCTCTCAACTGATATTTGACTGCTGCATAATTGCCAAACTGATCTGAATTCTTCAACTTCTCCCTTGATTCTCTCAACTGATATTGGACTAAGTCATTGCATGCTCTAACACCCCTTGCAAACTGATGGGAAGTTGACGAACCATTAGTTTGGACCTCAAAAATTGAAATCGTGTTGCTGTTTGTCCTTTGGTAAAGATATCTGCTAACTGGTCTTTTGTTGAGATATGCTTAACCAAAATATCTTTATTAACTACATTTTCTCTAATGAAATGATAGTCAATTTCCACGTGTTTGGTTCTAGCATGAAAAACAGGATTTGAGGCTAATGCCAATGCTCCTATGTTGTCACACCAGATAATTGGAGGCGAGTAAAGATATAGTTGGAACTCCTTTATTAACATTCTTATCCAGTAAGCTTCGGCTGTGGCTAAAGCCATGCTTCGAATTCTGCTTCCGTACTTGAACGTGAGACAACTCATTGTTTCTTGGTGCACCATGATATTAATTTTTTCCCGAGAAAAATACTGAATCCACTTGTACTTCTTCTATCATCCGGGTTACCAGCCCAATCTGAGTCACAGAAAACATGAATATCAACTGTAGATGGTGCATAAAAAAAGTCCATAGTCCATCGTACCTTTCAAGTATCAAAGCACTCTTTTTACTGCCATCCAATTCGTATCTCATGGATTATGCATAAATTGGCATAACTGATTTACTGCATATGAAATATCTGGTCGTGAAATGGTGCAATATTGTAATGCTCCCACCACACGCCTGTATTCAGTAGGGTTCGATAGAAGTGTGCCATCATTTGAAGATAACTTCATTCCCGAAGTTGTTGGACATGCGAGTGGCTTAGCTCCTTGCATTTTGGTGCTATCAAGAAGATCTGAGATGTATTTTGCTTGCCGAAGATGAAGGCCTTCATTGTTACGTTGGACTTCAACTCCAAGGAAATAACTTAACCGTCCAAGATCTCTAATATGGAATTTTTCTTTCAAGCTGTCAATAAAAGAAATAATGGCAGAATTGCTTGATCCAGTGACGATAATGTCATCTGCGTATACTAACACAAAATTTTTAATGTGTTAGTGCAAAGTGTAAACAATGAATAATCAACTTTTGATTCCTCAAAGCCAAGTTCTAATAATTGTTTAGATAACCTCCGAAACCAAGCTCTTGGAGCTTGTTTGAGGCTGTAGAAAGACTTATGAAGTCGACACACGAGATCAGGTTGGCTTTCATCAATGAATCCTTGAGGTTGTTCCATATACACCTCTTCATCAAGTATGCCATGTAAGAATGCATTGGAGACATCTAAGTGTCTTATAGGCCAATGGAATTGAACGGCAATAGATAAAACCAATCTAACTGTAGTCAGTTTAACTACAGGAGAGAAGGTATCAAAGTAATCAATTCCAGATTTTTGATCGAAGCCCTTTGCCACAAGCCTTGCTTTGTAGCGTTCAATGCTACCATCCAGGTGTCTTTTAATTTTGAATACCCATTTATTCCTCACTACATGTTTGCCATGTGGTCTTGGACAGAGAGACCACGTCTCATTCTCCATCAAAGCATCAAATTCACATCCCATAGCTTGTCTCCACTCAAGTTTTGTTACTGCTTGTGTATAGCAAGTTGACTCAAATTCTGTTAAAATACTAGTCAAACAATGAAAAGGATGTCTAGTGGAATAAAAAATTTTGAATCCAGGAAATTCTTTTGGTTTTGAATTCCCTGTTTTGGACCGAGTGATGATATTTCTCTCTGGTTGCTCAAGATAAGATCGGGATGGGTATGTTCTTGAGAAGAAATTGTGTCTATATTGAACTCTGATGGGCTCATAGACAAAGGTAAAGCTACGGAATCATTATTATGCAAGACTGAGGTAGTATGTGGTTCTGATGAGATATTGTTTTCACAAGCAGGATCAAGTGAATTAGAGCTTGGAATTAAATTGAGTGGAATGGAATGTGAGATAGGAAACAAACCTGTCGACATCGTGCTTTCTTGGTCTGGTGAAATGCAACATATATCTTTTGCTGGAAATGAGTTCTCATCAAACACTACATGTCTCGAAATATAAATTTTGCCGGAGTCCAAATCTAAGCAACTATACCCCTTGTGTTGAGCTGCATACCCGAGAAAGAGACATTGTTTGCTTCGAAAGCATAGCTTGTTGTTTTCATATGGTCTCAAGTAAGGATAACATGCACAACCGAATGTTTTTAGTGAAGTATAGGATGTCATTCTTTTATGAAGCATGAAGTAAGGAGATAAAGTATTGAGGACTTTCGTTGGAAGCCGATTGATGAGAAAAACGGCTGTAAGAAAAGCATCAGTCCAATATTTATTTGGTAGTTGCGTTTTAGCTAATAATGTTAAACCAGTTTCTTGAATGTGTCGATGTTTTCTTTCGAAAATTCCATTTTGCTGAGAAGTGTAGGGGTAGGTTAATCTATGGTATATCCCATGTTTTGTTAAAAAAGATTTGAAATCATTGGAAATATATTCTCCTCCATTGTCGGATTGTAGTTATTGAATTTTAGAAGAGAATAAATTTTTCACAAGAGTTTTATATTGCTGGAAAATAATAAAGACATCAGACTTAAAGCGCATGGGATACATCCATGTAAACCTACTAAAATCAGGCTTTGTAGTGTTTCGAGTAGAATCAACAAAAGGCAGTTTAGTAGCTTTTCCTAATTGACAAGAATGGCAGAAATCTAATTTATTCAATGATTCAGAAAGAGGCAAGTAATTGCGCAAACTATCTAAGGTGGACTTGGCAGGATGCCCAAGGCGATTATGCCAATTTTTCAAAGATGTTTTTATTCCTAGTTTTGCAGTGAAGCAACACATTTTATTTGATAAGCTCTTGTGTCCAGCAAAGGGATAGAGTCCGCCCAACCAGACCTTGAAGCAGGATGCAATCCGTCTTGTTGTCCTTCACACAAAAATTAGTACCAGTTAGCACAAAATAACAATCATTGTCTAAGCATAACTGATTGATGGATAAAAGATTCACAGAGGCATTTGGACAATGAAGAATATTTTTAAGTGTGAAAGATTCATGATCAAAGTGTAGAGTTGAATTCCCAGTATTTTTTATAACCAAACCTGAGCCATTGCCAATTTGGACAGTATCATTACCCTCGTAGGATGCTTGGTTTGTTAAATTTGCTGCATTGGCGGTGATATGAGCATTGGCTCCACTATCTGCATACCAGACATTCTGGTCATAGGAATTATTAGTTTTAGCAGCCATTGCAGCAAGGTCAGCAGGTGGCAATCGTCCCTGAAAAGAGAAGTCAAAACGATGATAGCAATCAAGGGCAATATGTCCTCTCTTATCACAAATTTGACAGGTTGGCCTATCATTGGTTCGAGTAGTAGGAGGTAACTGATTGCCTTTATTTGGATTGTAAGATGGTTGCATCAGATGTGGCTTTGGAGTCATCGTTTGTTGCTTTGGCTTCCTAAAGATAAATGGTGGTTTCCCTTTTTGGTTTGCTACAAAGGCATAATGTTGATCAGGGGTTGAGTTGTTTTGTGTATCAATGAGAGTCTCAAAGCTTAAGAGTTCAGCCTGGAAGTCATCAAAGGACAAATCTTTGTCTCGGCATGCGAAATTGAATGAGGTGATGAAGGGAGTAAAAACTGGCCGAAGTCCTCCCAAGAGAAAGCTAATCAAGTCTTGATCATCTGTAGCCTTCCCTGCAGCTGCTAGTTGATCAACCAGATTTTTGGCTTCCTCCATAAATTCACTACAAGACCGAGTGCCTTGAGTGATGGTCTGAAGTTGTCTTTTTAACATAGCGAATCATAGACCTTGAAGTAGATAAAAATCGAGTGTGGAGAGCATCCCACACTTGTCTCGAGGTCTTCATTCCATAAACAATAGAAACTAGCTTCTCTGTAATGTAAGTTAATAGCCAACTACAGGTGTCTTTCTTTAACCACACTAGCAAGATCATGACTCCTGAGAAAGACCATGAATTGGACGCTCCAAGGCAAATAGTTGGATTTGACCAATTTTTGGGAAACAGGTTGGGCATTGGCTTGAACAGTAGGTTGGGGAAGTTGGGCATGGTCATTTGTGTTGGAGGCCATTGTTTGGAAAGCAGAAGCGTGTATCAGGATCAGGCGTGTGCCCTTTTACCAGCTGATACCATGTAAAATAAATAAACAGAGGAAAATAGGAAAGACTGGAAGTGTTTGAACTAGTTGGCTTAGTTGCCATTTGCTTTTCATTCATCGTATTTATAGAGTAGTATTACATGTAACAAACTATAGAAAATTAAGGAGTACAAATAAATGATTTACAACTAACATTAATCTATTTTTTTAACCAAAACAGAATGAGAAAAATTTGGAGGTGGTTTGTTTGCTGCACAGCTGTCAACCTGATCTGATTTCTTCATCTTCTCCCTTGATTCTCTCAACTGATATTCGACTGTTGCATAATCGCTGAACTGATCTGAATTCTTCAACTTCTCCCTTGATTTGGATGGGAATGGCGGCAAAGGGGATAACGGCGTTATGGGTTGTCCAAATTGACCAAAACTGAAAGTCGGGGCGGTGATGGGGATATTGGGTTTATAAGAGCACTCCTAATGACTCTTGTAAAATACAGTTTTTTTTTAATAATATAAAGAAAATTGGTCAAAAGTAGCTTCCAATGGGTTTTGTACTTTCATCTTTATTTTACATTTTACAACAGTAATCCTGTACATGTAGAGAATACTATTCAGACCTTTAAAACATTTTTAATTATTTTCTCTCGCATTTGATCATTTTTTCCCTAGTGCTTTTGTTTGCCAATATTCTCTCTCATTTCAGCCCCTATCTTCCTTGAAGTGAAGCGGTTCATCGTCAATTTCATCATCGAAAGTACTTCAAGCTCTTCTTTAAGAAGTGCTTCCACATCATTAAACGAAAACCCTGGTTCCCACCATGAACATATCTAAAAGCATCATTCAGTTTAAGTAGCCTTTATCTTGAGGGGCTAGGAAGAGAGTTTGAGTAAATTACGTGTGTTTCTAATCAAATACTCAAGGACAAGAACAAGGATTTCTCGTATGTGAACTTGCCAATAAACAAGAAAAAGTAAGAATTTGTAGTTTGGTCAAACTTTTATAAATCACTGTTGGGTAACGTTGAAAAATTATAAAAAATATCTTAGAATTAAAAATGTCTTTTTCATCATAGTTTTAGCCACCAAATAGTTGTTTGGTGTTATGAGGTTCATGA